>SSNR01000508.1:233403-362298 GCA_006937965.1 Callopanchax toddi | reverse complement strand
AAAGCCCACCCCAGCCCTCCGCCTCTCACCCGGATCAACTCCAGCAAAGAAAAGTGTCCAACCCCTCTCCAGGACTCGGGTTCCAGAGCCAACGCTATGTGTCGAGGTGAGCCCAACTATATCTAGCCGGTATCGCTCAGCCTCTTCCACAAGCTCCAGCTCCTTCCCCGCCAGAGAGGTGACATTCCATGTCCCGATAGCCAGTTTTCCCGTCCGGGGATCGGATCGCCAAAGCTCCCGCCTCGGTCTGCCACCCGATCCACAATGCACCGGACCCTTCACTCTCCTCCTGCAGGTGGTGGGCCCACAGTTGGATGAGCCCATGTCTCCGGTTCGGGCTGGGCCCGGCCGGGCCCCATGGGCGAAAGCCCGGCCACCAGGCGCTCGTCCACGGGCCCCAACCCCAGGCCTGGCTCCAGGGTGAGACCCCGGTAACCCTCCGGGCCGGGTACTCAGACTCTTTGATTGTGTCTCCATGAAGGGTCTTCTGAACCGTTCTTTGTCTCACCCCTCCCCTAGGACCAATTTGCCATGGGTGACCCTACCAGGGGCACAAGTGCCCCAGACAACATAGCTCCTAGGATCGTTAGGGCACTCAAACTCCTCCACCACGATAAGGTGACGGTTCAGGGAGGAGTAGGTTTTATCTATTTTATATTAATTCAATTCATTCAATGGTAGGTCTGCCACCAATCCCTCCTCTGTGATGATCATTTTTTATTTTGATTAGCTAGGAAATGAAGTGGTGCTCTGTTTTAATTGTTATCTGTGATAAACAACAAAAACTGAAAAAAACGATCAAGATCTTAATCATGCCCTGAAAGAAAGCAAATACGCAAAGTTTACTGTAAGATTTTGTAGTTCATAGTTTCAGTTCAACATAATACTGGTAGTCTATAGCACGGTTGGGGTGGGGAACCTCTGACCTTTGGGCCGTATACGGCCTGCAGACCTTTTTTTATCAGGCAATGTTAAAAAAATTATTAAACTCAAAGGGAAAAAATATAACCAACCAATGGTGTTTCTGTGATCAAATCAACAGTAACTTGTACATCTGAGCCTGGATTAGAGTCAGTAAATGCAACAGTAGTCGAGCGTCAGTGGCCAAGCTGCAGAGGGATCTGCACAGCTCGTTGTAATTTCAACTCCCCGTTAGGGCTAGGGGATATAACGAGTATATTCGATGTATCGCGGTATTTTCCACGTGGGATGTGTAAAATAGCTATATCGTCAACACTCGAGTATAAACTGTGACGGCAAATTGAAGCCGTCTGCTTGTAATTCACTGTAAGTTTCGCTTCTCCCACACGCTGTGAATGCATCACTACTCGCCCCTCCCAACCTGAAAACTGTACCTGCTGCAGCGACGAGCGAGCGGGTCTTCTCGATGAGGAAAAAGACGGAAATTAGACGGAATCGCAGGAATTACCAAACAAAACTGAGTCCAGTAAAAGGGAATAAACTATTTTCTGAGTTATTTTGGCCGCTGCAGCCACCACACATCATGTCACCTGGTGACGCAGCGGCTCAGCTGAACTCCCCTCAGAGAAAACCGAAGAAGAAATAACCAGACCGCTTCGGAGAAAATTCTCACTGAAACGCGAATTTTCTCTAAGTTTAGCTCAAAGCTCAGGACGGAACAATACTTAAAAGACTTTTATGAATCTGGAGAGCAACTTTTCTCTAAGTTTAGTCAGCAGACGATGAAGAGTCCCTGTAATGAGCTGATAGTCAGAACGCTCCTTGTGTCTCTGCTCTGTGATGGATGAAGAAGTTAAAATGAACAGAGGTCTGTTTAACAGGCAGCTGTCTAAAGTTTTATCTTTAGGCAGCTTTTATGTTTCTTTATGAGACATTTTTATGCTGAGTTTAATTCTAAAGAAATGTATTTTACAAAAATAAATTTTTTAAAGTGAGATACACTAGATTATTTGGTTTGCACATAATATCTTCTTTAAAAATATATCATAAGTACTTTTAATACCTTAAACACCCAATGATCAGCTGAACCACAGAACTTTGCTTTATTTAAGTTAAATAACAGTCACTAGATTTAGAATCCTGTGGCTTTGATTTGTTGAATTATTTGTCATTAACTTTATAATTATTCACTTTTTAGGTTCATAACTGTGGTTAGAACAAAAATGTGGAGTTTAGAAATATTAAAACTGAGTTTAGGGGAAAGGGGGGAAATTTGAGTAAAAACTGGGGGGGGGGGATTAATTTGGGAGGAAAGTCAAGTAAGAACCAGAGCAGAGACTGGTTTAACAGTATTGTCATGATGAAACTTTCTCTGCAACTGATGGTTAAATACGTGGATGGATGATTCAAACTAGTCCACCAGTGCCTTTTAATGCACATAGCTCAAAATAACATTTGTTTTCGGAGCTTATTTAAAATATCGTGATATATATATCGTATCGCGATATCGCCAAAAAATATCGGGATATTAGATTTTTCTCATATCGTGCAGCCCTATTCCCCGTTGCGGGCCGACATGCTCAACCTGCTCCACGGTCTGGGATGCAGCTTCAGGTCTCTGGTCCAGGGTTAGGAGTTGTGTCCGTGTGCAGTGTTGTGCGGCCCAGACAGAACCAGCGCTGGGTCCGGATCCGAGCCGCTGCAGCATCTAAGCCCTCTACTGAATGTGGCCTGTGGAGGACTTCTAAAAGAAAAAATAGCCCCTTAGCTAGAACAGGTTCTCCACTGCTGGTCTATAGCAATTAAACTTGTGAAGCAATAGAAAAGTATGTGACTTCAGCTCTATAAAAACAGCTCATACAGCTTCTTATGAAGCTATAAATATCCTTTCAGTTGAACTGTTGATCATTAATGTGCCTGAGTTCCAAAGCTTCCCTGCTGCATCAAATTCTACCCATCAGAGTGGATTTATACAGTATGTATTATCTAATCAAAGCTGACTGGTTGCATTTACGTTCCCGAAGTGATGTTGCAGTGTAGATGTTTACCTTCAGAGAAACTTTATTAGTATTTTAGAAAGATTAGCGCTCAGCAACAGAATGGTGGGCGGAGAGTAGGTGTGTGAATTGATAAGTTTTTATTAGGGGTTGTGGGAAGCTGGGTCTGCTACAACCCCCCCTCTCCCGTGGCCAGGACCTGCTGCCTGCCGTTCTGTCTCATACCCGGTTTTTTTTTTATATCTTCGGCGATCAGGAAGAATTAATCCACAACAACTCTTATTTCTCAATAATCCACTCTTTTAATAAAATTTTGCAAAAGGAGGTTGCTTCGATGTGTTTAAAAACACACTCAAAAACAGTCTGAAGTATATTTCTAAAGTCTCACAATATGAACACAGTTGGGATCATCCCAGGGCGATAAGAAACCTTTCCCTAGCAACAGACAGAAAGTTGGCTGTGTGTGGTCTTCATTTTATCAGCTGTTTTTTCCAAGAGGGAAGCCGTCTGCTCATCTCTACGCATTCCTGCACACAATATTACCTCTTCTACTCCAAGCCGAAACATATTATTATTCTGTGGATTATAACTCTGTGGATTATTATCTGTGGGAGTGTTTATAAACTCTAGAAAGTATGGAAGACTGATCAGATTGTACTTTCTCTTTCAAACTCAATGCAATTAATTTATTTCTCATTGTTCATCTGAGCTGAAAACTTCCCTCTCGGCATAAAGAACACATTGATGCAATCTAAAAAAAACAACTATGATTATAAATAATTAAATGTAATACCTTCAATAAAATTATATATATCGCCTAATTATTATTCTAAGATTGAACCATTGACTCATTCACAATGTTATCACACAACAGGGTGTAACAATATTGGAAATACCATGATATCATGGTAGTAAAATGGCCATCAGCCAGTGCACCAATGGAAGCTCGCGCAGCCCACATGGCAAAGAAAAACAAACATGGAGGGAAGAGGGGACAGCGGTGAACGCAGCATGGAGAGAGCGGCTTTTCAGTCTGAGTTGTGAAAGCATTTCGGATTTGTTGCGTCGATAAATGGTAAAGGAGAAATTAACAGACAAACAACTGACAATATGCAAACACTGCCGCTGTACAGAGCTGGACTCCTTGGCGAATACGAGCAACATGAGAGGTAACAATAACCCGCCCCCTCCTGAAAAGTTTCAAGTGTTAAGAAAGTCCAGACGGGTCAAAAATCTCATCATGAAGCACTCAGATCAGCTCTGCCACACAGCAGCTCAAAGGCTCAAGAAATAAAATACATCCCAGAATATATTGCGACTGATTTGCATCCAATTTCCACCGTGAACGTCGCAGAGTTTAGTGATAATATGCAACTTTTTCATATTTTTAAATCTTTTCCTTGAGCCAGTATGTGCTAATATGACCCTTTACAGGGTTAATGAAAAGTCACTTAGCCCCATCTGGTGATTAGATCCAGAATACCACGATTGCAAAATCTCCGTCGCCGTCACGGTACCCAGGAAGTCACGTGTCTCACGAGGGTTAGGCTAACCCAAAGTGGCTAGCTGTTACGCTAACGCTGGAGTGTTTTTAGCTCATGGTTCCTGCTTTTTTTCAATCTCTCCCTGCTTGAACACAGCTGATTTCATTGAAGGAGTAAATAATCGCTCCTGTAGAAAGCTATGAAGGCTGAGGAGACATTTCAACAGGTAGATATTGGCGTTTAGAAGCTGAAACAATCTGGTAACTTTTTAATGCAGTGTTTTAAAACGGACACCAGAGGGCACCCAAAACAGGCAAAACTGCATATTATCACTTTAAATAATTAGTGGCTAAACTGGAGACTAAATATAAAATTCCATCAACAACACATTTTAGTCAATTATTTAATTATTTTTAATTTAGTCATTGCCCAGATGAAGGCAAAAGACTAAAGTTAAAAGACTTGGCAGACAGATACCGAGGAGAGTAGAAGTTCCTGCTGCAGAGCAGAGGTCATTTTAACTGCTCAATAATCTGTCCTCCCCTTAAAGCGGCTCTCTGGAGCATTTTTCTATGTATCAAAGTTTTCTAAATGTTTTAAATGATATTTCAGGTCTAAACTATGATCTATGGGTTGAGTTCCACAACATCTGTCATTCTGATGAAGACCCTCCTTCCTCCTAGAGACCTCTTTCCATTATTTCTTGCCGCCGACATTTTTCAGCCAATGAAATTCAAATTTCTGCATTCTCTCAACATGCACGCGCATCGACCAAACCTGTACCAGTAGGGGGCGCTGTCGTACAGGACGCTCCGTGTGTTTCTCTGCCGTCTCAGCCGTTCACTGAGGACTCACAGCTCATTTCTACTAAAAACTTACCCATTCCCCAGCTAAAGATGGATTTATTTTTATTTTTAAACCTTTCACCTCACAGAATGGCAAGGCTTGACAGGATTATGCATTTATTTTGGTCACAAAGTTCATCCAGGGCCGAGTCAAGTTCAGCTTCAGAGTCCAGCAGCAGCTCGGTGCTAACAGAGCTAATATCAGAAGCAGCAAGGACAGAGAGGGCTCATCAGACCCTCGTAGTGTTGGAATAAGAGTTGTGAACTGTGAGTGATTAAACTCTACCCATTGAGCTGTACAGTTCATGCCCGCAGCGTATATGCGCGGTGTGCACGCGCGCACACGATGCGCGTGTCGAGATGTTTTGAGGAGGAGCCTTTGGACGCTAGATTCAAAAATTGCTCTCTTGATTAAATCCTCCAGAGTGCTTCTTTAAATGTTGACATGTTGATCTTTCTATAAAAAATTGAAACTGTACTAGAATTCTAGAAACGAGAAGAGGCTTACCTTCTAATATTTTCCTGTTTGGTGATGCCTAGGTGTTTTTATTTATGACTTAATGACGAGGCAGTTTTGTATTTTCTGGTTATTTTTATTTTTTAAATAAGCTGTTTTGACTTTTCTTTATATGTTGAGTTGTTAATAGAATTTTGAACTTTAGGAATGGCTTTTTAGGCTGTTTAAAATGTCATAATGGTAAAGTGAATGACAATTGTACCAATAAACGGTCAAGCATTTTTAATTGTGAGGCTTATTATTGTGAGCATAGCCACAATATCGAAATAAATATCGTATCGTGGGATTTGGATATTGTTACACCACTAGTTTTTTATATCAATGCCATTATCAGTTCTGCTTATCAATCCAATTCCTTAACAATTTCCTTATCAATTCTTAAGTAGTTGTTAAGCGGCAAAAAAAAAAAAAGTTCTACACAGTCTTCTGCACCACAAGCAACCATGGTGTGATTTGAGTGAATGTGTGTGTGTCTGTTTTAATTTTTTTCTTTTTAGTACTAGGATAAATTGAGTTATTGCTATAAAAAATGAGAATTACGGAGAAGTTCAATTGTTGATTAAACGTTAAAAGGGCTTGCCATAGTAGCGAGAGCATCAGAGAGGTATGATGAGGTGATGTTCAGAATATTGGTTGGACCCGGGTCACCTGGTACTGGTTCTGGACTCAAACCACTGCAGCGCCTTCACCCTCCTGAGTCCTCTCAAAGACTGTAGTGTGCGATTTGTGAAACAGCAGAGTGCGGGACTCGGTGTTTGTTGCGAATTCATCTCTGTAGACACTGCAGCGGTTCCGTCGGGACCTCACCTCCTGAAGTCCCTCTGCTGCTTGTGCCGGTGTAGGTACCACATCTACTCGGCCTGCCAGATCTGCTTGGGGCCTGCGCCTGCCGATTGTGTAACACAAGCTGATTGGCTGAACGTATGACTAACGTAAGTGACGTCACCACGTTCGTAAATGTTACGTATGCATGTTAACGCTGAAGCTTTTGATTGGTCCGGACATATTCGAGGTTGTAGTCCTTCTTCACTGGAGTAAGAACTACAACTTCGTTTGAATGAATCTTTAGATTTATTTACATCAGAACTAACGAAATATACAGAAGAATCCTACATTCATACAAACGGTCAGGCCTGCTAAATACAGTATATATTTAAAACATTCACATATAAAAACTGTTGTGCTTATTTGGCACAGTCTTATGTTGATTTGATGTAGTTTCAAAACAAAGACATTGTGTTTTTATTAACAAACTACAGATATAAAAAAAACATTTAGGCGGTCAGAATCCATCCATCCATCCATCCATTTTCTGTAGCCGCTTATTCCTCCACAGAGGGTCGCAGGGGAGCTGGTGCCTATCTCCAGCGGTCAAGGGGCGAGAGGCGGGGGACACCCTGGACAGGTCGCCAGTCCATCGCAGGGCCACACAGAGACGAACGAGACAAACAACCACACACCCACTCACACCTAAGGACAATTTACCAGCCCAATTAGCCTGACAGTCATGTTTTTGGTCTGTGGGAGGAAACCGGAGTACCCGGAGAAAACCCACGCACGCATGGGGAGAACATGCAAACTCCACGCAGAGAGGCTGCAGAGCCGGGACGCGAACCCACGACCTCCTTGCTGCGAGGCAACAGTGCTAACCAACTGCGCCACCAAGCAGCCCGCGGTCAGAATCATGTATTTAATAACAAACCTGCTAAACTCTTTCCAAAACGTGTAAAAGAACAGTATCGACAGGGGTTCACAACGTATTTTGTCCAAGTGGCTTTGCCGTAGTGTGAAGTCATCGGCAGGAGAAGGACCCCGAGCCGATCTGACAGATCAGGTACCTACAGTTATTGTTCTGTCAGACCAGTGAGAGGTGCATAGAAGTCTAATTTCTCCATGGGTGAAAGATTACTGACCAGCAAATTTAGGGAAAAACGTAAACAAGAGAATCGTTAAGAAAAATTGATGAAGTTGGAGGTGTACAATTTCGATAGAATAGGTCTGTTGGAACCGGTTCTAAGTCGGAACCAGTTCTCGATTTCTCCCCCCTCCCCCCAGCAGAGAGAGAGTGATGAGTATCCTCTGATGTGGGAAGTAGCTATCAGCTTTGTTTGACAGGTCAGCAGAGGACGCATAAAGGAGATTAGATTAACTTTAGATTACATAAAGAGTGAGGAGACATCACAACTTCACAATCATAATGTAGCACATAGTGTTGTCAAAAGACCCGGTTCTTCAGTACCAAGTCGGTACTAAAAGAATTTAAATGTTACGGTTCCAGGATTTCTGAGGTACCGGTAGTAACGACCTAGCGCAGTGGTTCCCAAAGTTGGGGTCGTGACCCCACTGTGGGTCCTGAAACAACAAATGGGGGTCCTGGGATGTTCTCTAGAACTAAAAGTGAATTTAAAATCCTTGCTAATACCATATATTTGTCCTTTGAAACTGTTACAGATGAATAATAATAGTTGTAGATGTTTGTGTTGTCATTTTATCCTTGTTCATTTATTAGCAGTGTTTGACGATTTTGCCAGTGATGGCTGGGGTCACGGGTCTCTGCCACTGTCATTTTGTGGGTCAGAAGCCAAAAAGTTTGGGAACCATTGACCTAGCCGGTCGACCCGGGTCTTTGCGGCACTATTTAATAATGTTTTGTCATTTTCGGTCATTTGATGGATTAAAATCACACACCTGTGTGTGTGTGTGTGTGTGTGTGCGCGTGTGCCATCAGACCACTCTGTATTAGCGAGTCGCTACAGAGTGCTGATAGACACCGGCTGGGGCCTCATTTATAAACCTGCTCACGCAAAAACTGGTCTGAAAGTTGTGTAAGTTTTCAGACTTTGAGACCCGCGACGTGCGCGCGTGCACACACACAAGATCGTCACGCTCCAACTCTGAACCCAATAAAAACGAGAATTTGAACAAAATTATCTCGCATTTAGGAGTTACGTAAATCACAGGCTGTTTGTGTCTTCAAATGGTATAACTGCACTTATTGATGCAATATTGTGATCAGTTGTGTAGTTATGAGACATAAGAATACTGCATTCAGGGGCACTCGTGCGTAAATGCTCAGCGCTCTGGACACTCCACCGTCCAGAGTCCGGAGCAGGGAGCGCCACGGTTCAGAGAACCCCCGAGTGCGTTCAACCAAGCTGGTTTATTCTCTAGCTCTGTCTGGATTTATGATCTGAACTGAGACATATGAATGCTGCAGTCAGAGGCACTAGTGCGTAATGGATGAGCTCATTGCGTTGCGCTCCAGACTCAGACGGGGAGTTATTAGAGGTCTCCAGATGAAAACCTGGTGATCAGCTGTGTCAGATCAACTGAACTGAACCATCAGAACCATGAGATCTTCTGCAGCTTAATTAAACACTCTCGAGTTCTCTGAACCATGACACTCAGTGGCGGGTGAAACGTCAAGGAACAAGTACAATATTTTTTAAATGGAATGAAATTATGCTGCTGAAAATGTCATTATAATTTTTTAATTCTTAAGTTATTGGTAAAATAGATTATGACTGGATTTTTTTAAAACCGTCAGTCAAAATGACGCAAAACAAAAACGTGTAGAGCGACCTCTAATTTACATGACTTCAATTCATGTTTTTGTTTTGCTTTGGTACCGAAATTGGTACAGAGAACCGTAGATTTTCACTGGTATCGGTACAGAATACTGAAAATTTGGTACCGTGACAACACATAATAAAGAACGTATGCTTAAGACTGATTTGGTTTTCTTACTTGTATCTCAATCCACACCTCTGTTCAGTTTATTCACCTTTATGATGGTGGGGAACTAAAACAGGATCTTATTTCTCCTGCTGCTGCCAGTTATTGCAACAGCAACCTTTATACGCTCTAGTCTCTATAGCCGAGGGTTTTATCTACTATTTTTTAAAGCCTTCAATCAGATCTGATGTCTCCTTCTGCAGACAGAGGGTTGATGCATTAATACCTGGAAGCTGCTGGTATTACTGGCAGCTGGATCTCTTTCAGGAATCGGCAGCAGCAGTGAACTGCTGATGCAGTCGAACAGTAATAAGCTCACTTTGTTTTATTAGCTAGGATATTTCATTTCATTCTGAAACTCTCAAGAAAATCTCACATTTGTACACTGTGAAATAAAATATTCACAAATGTTTTCTTTGGGTGTTATTTTTCTGAATGAACTCTTCTTTTATGTGAGGTTTGTGAAATCCAATCTAGGCTTTATTAGCTTTTCTACCATCTCCTTTATGACTACTGATATTAATTTGACTTCAGGTACCCTCATGAGCTAATTTGACTCTTAAGAAATCTTGTTCATAATTTATAGATTGGATAGAGGTTTGAAGATGAATGTCAGCCGCTTTCACTTTGCTGACATTTGCTGGCTCAGTGGGAGTAAACCCCCCCCACAACCCCTGCTCTGCATTTTTAACTCACATTTAGATGTTATGGTCTGATTTGTATTCAGAAGATACTCAGTTAAAACATAAAATAAGGTCATGGCTAACTTGGTCTGTTTAAGGTTGGCAGTTTGACATAAAAATTTAACTTGTGTTTTTATTCCTGTTGCTGTCAGTTTGTCAAGTTTGCTAATATAGAAGAGGACACACCATCATACCACCGCAGCTATGACTTCTTTGTGTCACGCTTCAGTGAGATGTGCCACTCAAACTATGAAGACCCCGACATCCGCACCAAGTAAGTGGACAAATGCTTGTTAGAAACAGATTACCCGGGAAGTTGTTTTAAGAATTATAGGATGGAACTTTGTTAAATTCCTTTTCAAATGATCTTTTAATCTTAAGTTGTTGAAAATAGAAGTGGTGACATTTTTAAAAAACTAAGTATAAGTTCAGCTGCACAGCAATCAGGCACAGAGGGACACAGAATAAAAATAGAAATGAACATGTCTATATTCAGATCTGTGTTTATAGTCTACAGTCAAGTGATTTCAGTTGTGTGATTATTCCCATCAGGATCCGGATGGCAGGTATCAAAGGTCTTCAGGGTGTGGTGAGAAAGACTGTGAATGATGAGTTACAGGCAAATATCTGGGACCCTCAGCACATGGACAAGATTGTCCCCTCGCTGCTTTTCAACCTGCAGAGTGGAGAGCGCACAGAGAGGTGAGTGTTTATCTGGTCTTTGTGGTCTCTACCATGAAATATTGCAGGTGATATACATTCCTTTAACTACTTTTAACTTTTTATGACTCTTAGTGTTTAATACTTATTGTCAGCTCTGATTTTTATTTCTCTCTATTGATGTTTAACTGACTGGTTCAATATCAATTTCAGCTTGGTCAATTCTCTTTGATTTAGATTTCTGTTTTCGACCGGTAGTGATATTTTCTTTAGAAGCCCCCCCCCCCCGACCATAAAGCTGATGTGAACTGACAGATGGATATTTTTTTATCTGTCAGGGGACATTTTTCAAAAAGCTTTTGGACTTGTCATCATATGTTTGAAAACTCCTGTTAAGAATGAATGTTAACGCTTTTCATTTCACGCTTGATGGATAACTGAGTGAATTCGATGTGAAATCAGTTCAATAATGGATCTAGGTGGTGTTCTTGTTTCCAGAACAAATCTGTTTTTGTATGTTTCTGATCTTAAATATTTAACCATCATCACAGATCAGTCACATCAAGCATGTGTAGATAAATTAAAGACCCAAATCTGACCTGTAATGTTTTGGTCACATAGTCCAGAGCCATTCTGTGGTAACTGACTGGTGCTGTTTGTCTCACCTTCAGTCAGATTTGTCCTGGCAGTCTCACAAGCCTACGTCATTCACTGTTACTGTCAAAACTTAGTGAGCCCACTGACGGCTCTGTTCCCCTCATGGGGATCTATTAACCCACATCCAAGTGCAAACAAACCTTGGTGTGAGTGAAATATTAAGGAAGACAAGAGAAGAACATGAAAGGGGGAGCAACAACAGATAAAGTGCAGTGGGTGGATAAAAGCTCTCAAACAGAGAGTCTGAGGATGCCAGTTTTTGAGGGGATTCTGTGGAGTCTGGGGTTGTTGGCAGGATTTCACAAGCTGAAATTCTCTTCGACATCAACGCTGAGATCTGAGGGTTATGAGAGCAAAGGGGGAAGGTGGCAAGTAGAGCGCAGAGAGACTGGGTGAGGAATAGAGAATAGTTATAAAAATGAGGTTATTGGCAGTCAGAGACAGAGCAACGCTCTCCAACACAGAATCATATTTCCCTCTCAGCTTGTCTCCTCTTTGTTTATGTCCTGTGGTCTTCTCCTGCTGTGCATCCTCATTTCCTCCTCACACCAAGTCGCGCTTGTCATTACTCACAGCAGTCAACGCAGAATCTAATTACCTCAAGGTCGTGCATTTTCCTCTACTTTTATCCCTATGGACGTGTACCACTTTATTTAAAGATCAAGTAGTTCAGGCTTCCAGAGATAACAGGAGCTTTTTCTGGACTCACATTGGGCAAGTTATCCTTCTAGAATAAGTACTACCATAATCATTTGTAGATGCTTTAAGAAGACTTTTCTCTCTATAAGCAACTTTTCTTCAGATGTTTGCTCAGCAGAACTGAGGAGCTGAGTACACCTGGTTTTGAAATAATTGTTTGTTCCCATCACAAATGGAAAGCCTAAAGTGTGCCACTAGACCCCTAAAATACTAACACAAACATTGAATAATCACTGATGATCTGATGTCTCTTTCTTGTTCTTAATGAACACATAAACTACATCACAGTAAGTTCTTGAAAATAGTCAGAGCATCACTTACAAACTTATCTGTAAAATCCTAAAATGAAATCAGTGACCTGATTGGTTCAGATGTCACAGTTCATTTATCTGAGTCACTTTTATAGCAGTATTCTAACAAAACTTTAGCTTTTTTGTAGTAACATGATTATGATATAAATGTTGTTTTTTCAATATGAAACTGTCACTAATGGAAAGCTCCCAGCATTCCTTGAAGGAATGTCTTATCACCCGCAACCTTTTATGTTGGAATTTTAAACTAAGATCATCTTATGTTGAGAATTTATAGCTGTTTTGGTCAAATCTTGAAAATGTTATTGACAATCTCACTCGATATTGCAAAATCTCTCATGATCTGTTAGACGTTTGTGTTGTGAATGTACAGTGGCCCTGAGTTTGGTAATTTTATATATTTCTTTTACTTAAGGATCACTTTACATTAGCTGATCTGTCATGTTAAAACTACAGTTTTGAGGAGCTTTAGAGATGTGATGTTAGAAGTAAATACAAGACGAACCCAAAGCTTTACCCCCTCAGCTGCTTTGTTTACTATTGCTGCAGAAATGATCTCAGAGGGGAGCAGGAGGTTATCAGAATGATACATCCTGTGCATTTTAACTAATGGTAGTATTTGATGATGGATTATGATATTAGAATTGGTGCTATTTATAGATAAAATAAAGCACCCAACATGAAGAAGATAGAAATCATATAATATACTGAGCCCTTTACAATCATTACAGATCACAGTCCAGCTCCCATTGGATTGACTGTTTTATACTAACACAATCAAAACACCAAAAGATCAAATATCATGTGAATGTTCTTGAGAATAAATGCTTTGAGGTTTTTGTACCTTTTTAATCTTATTAAAATGTGTTTATTTTCTCTTTCTGATCCACCTGAATTGCTTGTTTAAATTTCCAGGCTTTGTAAAATGAATTTGTTTCCAGACAAACGGTTATTATGATACAAAAATCAAAGCAGGAGCTTGAGGACTTTAACTTCAGTGGATCTTTTCCTTTAATTTGGTTTTATATTTGAGGAGGCAGAATTTCATATTTTCTCCTTCTTCGCAGCAAGAAACCAGATGAAAGAGTTAGGTTGTTAATAAAAAATGTTATCATTGGTGGACTACCAGAGGCTTGTCATGACCAACTTACAGTGGTGATTGGGCTTTAAATTATGCATGAGAACAACCCGCACACACAGACGCAGGCTCGGACATAGCCATGGTCCAAACAAATGTGAAAAACATAAACACACACACTCCACAGCTAATGCTCTCACCTAATTTTACTGCAAACGAACTGCAGTGGGTTAAATCAGCCCGTTAAGAGGAGCTACGACTCATCTTCAGTGTTTATGTGTAAGAAATGGACTTTCAGGGGAAATGTTTGTGTTGCTGAATCAAATTGATTTCAGCACCTCACCTCTTGTGTTTTCTTTTGCTGTTTGCATCTCTCTCTCTCTCTCTCTCTTTCTCTCATTCTCTCTATCTCTTTCTATCTATCTCCTCACTTCCTCCCTGCCCCTCTCCTCTCCTCCTGTTTCTGCTTCATCACCTGCATTGCTCCCCAGCAGCCGCTCTCCTTCCCCACTGCAGGCATCAGAGAAGGAGAAGGAAAGCCCGGTGGAGCTGACAGAGCGCTGTTTCAGGGAGCTGCTGGGACGAGCTGCCTACGGCAACATCAAGAATGCCGTCACGCCCGTCCTAATGTAAGGCACGCTTCCAAACATCTTATTTTCAGCATCCGCCCTCTGTTTTCTGCTGTTGTTTTTAATATTTATTCAATGTGAGGAAGTGGTGCATCTTTTGCAGAGCACCTTTATCTTTATGCTGATTGTCCCAAGGGGCGTGACGAGGGTGATGGAAGGTTGTGTGATTTTTTTCCTGAGTAGTTTATTTATAGAGGGGACATTTGATTTTTATTTTACAGTGTTTACCTTTATTCTGTGATGGGTTTTCACAGTCTTAGCTTGCTTTTGATGTAATTACCATAACTTAAATTATTTACCAGTAGTTTTTTTGTCTATTCTGACTGTGAGTTTTTCACGTTTTGCTTTTTAAAATATTTTCTTTCTACTTTACCTTTGATTCAACCATTCTGTTAATCTCTCTTTAGAATGTAGTTTTGTTTGCATTTTTACCTTTCACCCTTAAATGTCCTAATTTTTATTTCCATATTTCTTTATGTGTTTGTGATCATTCTTTGTTTCAGTGTGATTCATAGAGGATGAAATGGTCACTTTTAAAATTGTTAAATGGCTATAAACTAGAGGTGGGCATAGATTAATTTTTTTTAATCTAGATTAATCTAGATTAATTTTGAAATTAATCTAGATTAATTTAGATTAAAATGGCTCATTTGAATTCTGCCAAAGGGTTCATAATACCGGTATGTGTGTTCATGAGGCTGAAGAGTCGTGATACTTCAAGTCTAGAGTTTAAGGTTTAATAGAGGTTTAACAGCTGATCCACTGTTTGGATCAGCTGTTACTAACCTAACAAGAAATACTAAACCTGTCAGAACTTCTGTCAGAAACCCAGACCTGAGTCACAAACCAGAACCCCCAGATGAGCTCTGAGCTCATTTTAACAACCTCTGATGGTTGATCAAGTTATCAGGATGAAACATTTTAACACTAAAACACATTGATCTGTAATCAGAGGTCTGTTTCCTTTAACTTTACAGCTGTTTTCTGAGGCTCACTCTGTTTTAATAGTTTTACTGTAGAAACCTTCTCATCTCCTGACAGTAAAGGATTACATTTAGTTTACAGGTCACCTGATTAAGGCATCAACTCTCTTTTTTACATCAAATAACCATGCTGATTTTTTTTTAGCTGTCAAAAAATGATTGTAGCATCCAGTTTATCTGTAATGGATTAAATCTGCCTTAAAATGACTTAATTTCTCTACTGTTTATTTCACATTATCCCATAGGGCTGTTTATCATGTTTTTGTTAAATAAAACCACTTTAGGGGATTTAAACATTAAAAACTAAAGACAACCCTCTGATAAAGTCACTGACAGATCAATGTGTTTTAGTGTTGATATTGTTTGATTTGTTGAATGTTCAGCTGTCAGTTATGCTGAGAAACGCAGCACGCGCTGCCACATTCACTTTAACGAGAGGCGCGTGCACAGCTGAGGCTGTCGGCCCAAATAACATGTCGGTTCACCAGGAAACACCTGGAACCCAGACAGCCAGTCCAGACCTGGTTGATGACTTGGTCGAAGTTCTGTGGGAACTCTACCAAGTTGTTGCCGCGGGTTTGTGACTCGCTCAGCGCTCTGCTGCGTCTCCTCCAACCTGGATCAAGCTCCGAACCACACGGTCCGGTTCAGGAGGAGGGAGCGTATGCTGAGGTTGGCACGGGCGCGCGGCTACCGGACACGCCTCTTTCACCTCCTTGGGTCCAGGTGAAAATCCTGGACCGGAACCGGCTCCCGGTGAAGGAGACACGCCTCACGTCTCCCGAACGCGCGCTTTACCTGGAGCCGCGGCTCCCAGTCCGGGTGAAGGATCGGGTCGGATCCGGGAGCCGCAGCTCCAGGTGAAGTGAGCGTTCGGGAGACAGGAGCCGCGCCTCCTTCAGCTAGACCGGGGGAGCGGGTCCTGCTGCAGGTCCGGACTCCGGAAAGATCCGGGCCAGGATCGGAGTCTGCCATTTGCTAATGCCTGTACATCTCCTAGACCCAGCGACCCAATTTAGATTAACGGCGTTTTTTTTTTTATCGCGCGATAACAGTTTCGCGTTAACGCAGCGCGTTAACGGCGTTATCGGCCCAGCACTACTATAAACATAGTGAGAATTTAGAAGTTATTCACAATTTTTCCAGTTTGACCCTTTAAAATATACATGTATTTTAGTATTTTCTATAATGATATTGACAATTAAATATTAAAACTTACACACATAAGTACAGCTATGTGTAAATACAGAATTGTATAAAAAAAATTAAATATCAATTTTAGGAAAGTAGTAAAGATTTTTTAAATGTAAACATGTAAGTCTTATAAGCAGGAGATGTTGGGTATTTTTAGATTTACATTTTCTTTCTAGACTATGGCTAATAATAAGGTGTGTGTGTGTGTGTGTGTGTGTGTGTGTGTGTGTGTGTGTGTGTGTGTGTGTGTGTGTGTGTGTGTGTGTGTGTGTGTGTGTGTGTGCGTGTGTGTGTGTGTGTGCGTTACAATGCAAGGAATTTAATGATAGGCAGTTTGACTTAATGGTGAGTGTATTTTCCCTTCAAACGCGTTTGGTCTTTTCTTTTGATTTATTATTTGTAGTGATCACAAGGTCATGCAGATGTCAAAGGTCAACTAAAACCACTGGTCACTCTAATATCAGACTTGTGCAGACATCCATGCTCTGCTCCAGTAACAAAGTGTACTTTGTAATCCAAATCATTCACTCGTTTTCTACAACAAGCTATGGATTCGTCAAAACACGACCTTGACAGGACTTCGGTTCGGTCCCAGTTACTGACGTCCTATGAAGAAACTCGTGACTTTTTTCCTCTTTAATAAAATCATTTTCTATTCTTTACCGACTTAATGACAAACTAATAACAATAATTGTTTTCATAAATTATATTTAATCATAATTCATTACTTAAGAAAGTAACAATTAAATCTAATTAATGATAATATTTAAAATGCATTATTTTAAATCTTAAATACATCAAATGTTTCTGATGATTTAATCATGTTTTATTATCATATTAATATTAAAATATTAATAATGGTCTTTAATTAACTTAAACTATGATTTCTAATGAAACGCATCTCTTTAGTTTCTGAGAGAGGAAGTGAAAACAGAGTATCTTGGTAACGCCTCCTTTCCAATTCCTGGCAAATCATTGGTTAATCCTAAATCCTATAAAAACATATGATTCCATATTTCTTAAAGTTCAGTCTCTCTTCCAGTCTTCTGCCAACCTCCAGGGTGTCTCTGCCTCCAGTGTCTCTGTCAAGATGCAAACTGAGACCTCCTGCATGGAAACAGGCCAGAATCCAGAACCTGGTTTAAGAGGACTTTGAAACAACACTAAATTCTAAGAACCATGGAATCTAGCTCCAATTTATCAGAACTGCTAAATTAAACTCGACATCTTTTGAGACACCAAGGTCAACAGCTTTACCAGATGACGGCTACCTCTGACCAGTCTACGTCCAGCCTAAGTGATAATGATCACCAAGGCCATCAAGTCACCCTCCGAGTGTGAAGGACTTCCTCTGAACTCGTAGAGACTGACTACTCCAGACAGCCTGGATCCATTCAGGAGCTGACCTGGTACAGTGACCCTTGGCCAGTATGATGTCAGATTATTTATCATAATTTATCAATTATCAGTAATTACTAAAATCAACTCAGCCAGGTTAATTTTATAATTACTCAACTCACTTTCTTTCAGAAACTAACTTGACCCAAACATATTTAATCATTTTGATACATGTTTATTCATGTTTTTTTTTGTTTTATTTTGTAAATAAATTAGTAAAATATAGTAATAAATTCATTTTTATATAAAAATATTTTTTGCCTCTGTGTCAAATTACTAATAAGTTTTGATTCACTGAAACCCAAAATAACCTATTTTGAGAGTCAATCTGATATTAATGATCAAACAATTTTGATGACTCATCATTTATGAGACATTATATTGTAGCGTATTATAACCTGTTTTTATAGCTATAATACGAACACACTTCCGCAAGATTATTAGTTTAGTTTCGTAGGTTATACTCTGAGCTATGCTAAGATACCCTCACTACTCTAATTGTTATGCAGGAATAATTCTTAGATTCTGGATATTCAAAGTGAGGAATTACGCACCTTATACCTGAAAGATATGAACCGTAGGCAGACTTGGACTACACTTCTTTTATTAAGCAAACAGATTGAACGAACAGACAGAGATATGAGGTAGGGAGTTGCATCTTAGGGAGTTCTTCTGATGGCATTAAGCTGAGAGTTAATGACGAGAGCCCGTGAGATATAGATATCTAGGGAATTACCGAACTAGTTATGAGGGGAGTTTGGAGACTAAGTTAACGGGAGTGTTACTTATCAAGAGCCTCAGTTTACCAGATCAGGTTACCTGCTGAGACGCTCCGTGGATCAATTCGGCGTGTCGAGGAGGGTCGTCTGTGGGTAGGGTTGCCCAGGACGGCCCTCGGATCCCCGAGGCGGCTGGTGGATTCGCCCCCAAGGCACGGAAAAGTCCGAGAGTTGCTCAGCAGCTCCATATCTGGCTGGGAAGGGAGGCTAGCAGGGTCTTCCCCATGGCAGGTGGAAACGAAGCAGACGGATGATGTCTAGCTTCAGTCCGGGGAAGATAACATCGACTTTTAAAACAGGGACTGAGACCCGCAGGGAAAGTCGGCACCTGAACGTACCATGTAGCTGAGGAAACGGTGCCCTGCTTGTCTCGTTGCTGGCAGAACGAGAACTGAGGGACTTCCGGGCTGGAAGTCTAACATGGCATCTTTTTGATGCGTGGACCAGTAGGATACGAGCTTATTAAGTCACATGGCTCTCGTCTTTAAAGATCCCAGTTTAACCCCTGAATGGATTATTAATATGATTTAACCTTTTAGCAAAAGTAGAAACATGAAATAATACTGATGCAAGATCAACATTCATTAATACTGGAAGAAAATGCATTACCATATTAAGACATTTCTGGACAGTGGATTAAAGGTAGTGTCCTTTAGAATGAGACATCAAAGAGTCTTTTAAGTTTAATTATTAACTAAAGAAAGTCTTCTGGGTCTTCCGACACGACCGGTCCTGGAGGGAATGTTGATTCAGGTTACAACATAATAAAAGAGTCATTTTAATCCAAGTTATTGGGAAAAAGATGAGTTATTGTAGTGATGATCATCTTAGGTCAAAGTTCAGAGGATGTAGCTTATTTGTTGAGGCTACAATATTGTGTTTGATAATATTAATATTTTATTCACAATTAAGTGCAGCTACTTCAAAATGCTACATATTTATATGTCTCAGTTTGAGAAGTGGACATGTTGTTTGTAGTTTTTTGTACTTTACTGTAAAATTAGACTGAGTTTTAAATGATTAATTGTTTTACTTGATGTACTTTTAGTTCTCATCTTCCTTCTTATCCTATAATGTTGTATTTTTACCTCCTACACTTTTCATCATTATTAAAAATGATGTGCAACAAATACAGCCTTGATGTTGAGCCTCCAAAATAGCTCTCTCTGCTCTCCATCTCTCTTGACACTTCTTAATTACATCCTCTACTTCCTCCCTTTCACCCTCCTTCCTGTCCTCCCCCAGGCACTTAGACAACCACTGTTTATGGGAGGGAAAGACCTTCGCGGTGCGTTGCTTCAAAATCATCATGTACTCCATCCAGGTGAGCGATACAGTGTCTGCTTTTATCCTCCACCACGCATCCCTTTATCTTTTTTTTTTTTAAACAAGTTTTTATTAAAGTGCCTGTGACTCCATATTTAAATCACTTTATATGAAACAGGTGTAATCTTTGATGCCTCTAGATTAGCGTTGCACCATTATAACTCAAAATACGCTGTAATTATTTCCTAACGAGCAACTCAGAGATCAGAAGAAAGCGCCGCCTTCCGGTTCTGCTGGGTTTCTCCTTATTTGGCAGCCTGACACTTCTGCTGCAGCAGGGGGCAGTGCCGTCGCGTGAAAGAGAAACGAAACTGAAACTAAACACTACACGGTCTATGGGCAATGGCGGCGGCACTGCCTCGCTCCAGTTGTCGTGAACGTGCATGTGGGAGGAGAATTTACCATATAAGCAAGTCCGGATCACTATGACCTCATAGCGGGCTGGAGTGAAAAAAACTGTTTGAAACCTGGGTCTGAAATCTGGAAGAGCTTCTCACTAGCTGTACTAGGAGACCGATGGATGCCGTTTTTTGCTCTTTCTGGCAGGTTTAAGGTGAGAACTCAACGTTGCAACATAATAGATAAGTCAGAAAACATGGAAACCGATGTCATGGGCACTTTAAACTTTTAGGAACGTTGAAGGCTGGTACATGGTTAGCTATTTACAAATCAATATTGAGAAACAAACATCATGGGAGTAATTATAGTCTCTGGTTACAGGTTCGACGTATTGTCCTTTCAGGTACAGCCAGCATGAGGAGACAACAATATTTACAAAATAATCTGAATTGTCAATCTGTTTACCCTCACATAAATATATACACAAGAACATACATCCAATAGACTTCAGTTTCATGGCACGATATCAATGAAGGTCATCATCATCTTCAGTGTCAGTTCTAGACCAACATTATAGAGGGGGGGGGGTGCCAGGCTGGGTCCAGCTGCTTTTTTACAGGGGCTCAATCTAAAAAAACTCAGCACTTAGCAGGGGCCACAGGGGGGCCACGCTTGTTGTCAGGGGGTCCCTGGCCCCCCTCTAGAACCGCCCCTGATCATCTTTAATAAAGTCCCAGAATCTGTCCCATTGGGAAACACCCTATCCCTTGTCGTCACTCAGTCTATGAAGCATGCACTCATTGGATGCAGATTCAGCCATTGCACAAACCCATTCTTTTACCTGTGGAGATTCAGCTGCCTTTCAGTGTTTCAAAATGACTACAGGCTGTAGGCTGTCTCCTGCTGAGATAATTGCAAAGAGATTATTGCAAAGCTAGATTTGTTTACTTCAGGTAGCTGAGATCTATCTCCCAGCAGGCATAACCTCGGGTTCAAAGGGATATCCACGCCATACCAGTCGCTTAAAAATTTCAGAACCTGGGACCAAAAATTGCTAACTAAGGTGCATTCCCACATACAATGCATAAAAGTCCCAGTGTCCTTCCTGCATTTCCAACATAAATAATCATTTAACAGCCCCATCCTGAATAACCTCGACGGTGCGTAATAATACCTGTGTATTATTTATTTATTTATATACATATCTTTTCGGGGGATAAAACCTCTTGAGATGCAACATCTCGTTTGCGAGAGGGTCCTCCTTCCAATCCAAGCAAAACTGAAAGATTATTATTACATTATGTTGTGTAAGTTTCCCCCTGGCCTCTCTCACATATTTACCACAATTAGCAATAATTGGGCAGCATATAGCTTAGTTGGTAGAGTGGCCGGTCTGGCAACCGGAGGGTTGCTGGTTCGATCCCCAGCTCCGGCTGGGTTAGATTGTCATTGTGTCCTTGGGCAAGACACTTCACCCAACTTGCCTGCTGGTGGTGGTCAGAGGGACTTGAAGGGCGCCGGTGCATGGCATCCCCACCTCTGTCAGTGTGCCCGAGGGCAGCTGTGACTACAACGTAGTTTATCACCACCAGTGTGTGAATGTGAGTGTGAATGGTGAGTGTTCGTGTTGTACAGCGCTTTGTGGAGTGTTCAACACTCTAGAAAGCGCTCTATAAATACAAGCCATTTACCATAATCAACGCCCATTTGTCCTTTTCTAGTCTTCTCCCAATATCCTTTTGCCAGATTAAGTTTAAGTGATTAGTCACTACTTACGGCAGAATTAAACATTTCATAAAATTGTGAGGCTCTTTGTTTAATAGCCGGAAGCTTTAAGTGCTCAGTCACCATATTATCAGACAAGTTGTATAATTGTGAGGTGATGCAACTCCTCATTTTCAGAAATTTCCAGAAATTATCTCTTCCTACCAAACAGAATTTCAATACTAGTTTATCATATGACAGAAACACCCCTAAATAGATCGTTGATGGTGCTCAACCCTTTAACCTGCCATTCCCTCCAATAAACCTGTTTCTTCCCAACACAGGCCCCTGGATTATGCCACAGTGATGAATATTTTTGCAATGTATGCTTAAGATTTAACATCTTGTGAATTCTAGTCCATACATCTACTGAATGCATAAGTATCGGGTTGGTGATATCAGGCCGTTTTTTGTGATAATACTACTACGGGTTGCAAAGGTGCGCATATCTCCTCCTTCATTTTCATCCAGACAGATTTATCTGTTGTAGTTTTCCAATATCTCGCTATTTTGGTGATCTCAAAAGCTAAGTAATACAGTCTCAGGTCTGGGAGACCCAGCCCCCTTTCTCTCTATGTGCGCACAACTTTCGCAGTTTCAGTCTTGGTCAGCCAGCACCTCAATCGTTACGCCCCCCCACCCAACCTGCAGCTGTCTGACAGCAGTGAGTGGCTCTGTCTGACCCGAGAGGTGCATAGAAGTCTTTTCACTATTTAATTTGTTTTTATATGATTAAACATTTTATTTAAGCATTGGATTGACATCTTGAGTTAAATGTTGTTTGAATTTAATGAGCATTGAGCAGAAAAATGTTGCACAGTGTTCTAAAAAAATAGAGGGCAGTGTTTTTTGACTTATTTTTTTTCTGCTGATCTGAAAAATTACCCAATCTATGACTCAAATCCATGATCCGATTCAAGCCGTGAGTTTTTTGCCCAGCACTAGTGCGACACACACACAAAACAGCCAACAGCGACAGCCTATCTTCATCATCATCATAGAGTTTCCCTTCTGTGAAATGTTTTGACAGTTCTGATTCGTTGTTTTTTTAAATCTCTCCCTCTAATTCTTTAATCCTTCTGAGGTTCTCTTTTTTTCTTTTTTGGCTGCATGTGCAATGAATTTTCCCCTTATATATGGCTTAGAGGCTTCTCACACTGTGGCTATTTCTGTAGTACTGCCAGTATTAATTTTGAAAAAGGATTTTAAGTCCTCTCTCACTCCCTTTACAAAGGATGAGTCTGATAATAGACTAACATTAATCTCCATCTAGCCTTCTTTTCAGCTTTCTGATTAGCCAAAAATAATAATTCTATCGGTGTGTGATCTGTAATGGCTATTGCTTTTATGTCACAGTTTGCCACATTGTTCACCAAAGAATTGCTAATTAAAAAGAAATCTATCCTTGAGAAAGTCTTATGAAACTGTGAGAAAAAAGTTAAATCCTTTACATTTGGGTTTATCAGTCTCCATATAGCTATCAGCCCCATATCACTATTCATCATCTGTAAGGCTGGTCTCACCCTGTTCATTAGAGGGTGTCTGAATACACTCCTGTCCAATGTTGAGTCCGTAACCTCGTTAAAATCCCCTGCTAATACAATTTCACCCTTACTACCACCTAATATTTTATTCACCTCATGAAAAAATGTGGGATCTCCTTTATTGGGTGCATATATGTTGCACAACACCAGATTAACTCCTTCCACTAATACTTCCACACAGATAATCCTTCCTTCTGTGTCTTTAGTTTGTTGTAGCAAAATGAAACTTACATTTTTGTGAACTAGAATCAGAACCCTGTTGCATTTACTAGACTAGAGAATGAGCTATGAAACATATGCCCCACCCATCCTACTTTAAAATTTTCCACCTCTAGCTCCCGTATATGCGTCTCTTGCAGAAAAACAATATCTGCATGATTCTTTTAGAAAAGTAACTTTTTTTTCTCCTTTTAATATAGTATGGTATAGTGGCAGCAAAGAGCGCCAACATTGAGTGTTTACCCTTCTGCTGTGTGCTAACTAGCTAAAGCAGAGCTAGCGGTTAGCAGCAGCTGATCAGCTGTTGCTGCTCCCATCAACAAATTGCTCAAAAAGACTTCAAACTGTGGCTGAGATTTATTTTATGGAAGCAACGTTCACTGAAGGGGCAGTCGTATTTCAGTTTTAGTTTCATTTTGATTTTGTTGTTTGTTTCATACTTAGCTGAAGACGGATGAACACTGGACTCTTATGACTCGCTAAATATTCCTAGCACCGGTGGCCGACGCGTAAACACTGTTTAACTGGGAAAAAAGCCAGTCTCTGATTGTTCCCCTCAAGACTACCGTGATTATCATTTAGATACATTTATTTTCTGAACACAAGTTGCTGCCGTCCTGTCTGTCTGCCACGAAGTGAGTAAATAAATCACCGCTGCTGGGGAGACGGGAAGAAGAGGAGGGAAAAAAGGAGCTGCTGCTTGCAGCTGGGAGGAGTTTAAAAAGATAATTATTTATTATTTTTACGTTGGCTGCGTCCTTTGACTTCAACCAGACATTGTTAATAATTAAGAAATTAATTTATAGGGGGACGATTGGCTGAGCCCATCGCCGATGGTCGATAGATTCGTCTGATCGCCCAACCCTAACTGTCTACTAGACATGAGGGAAAATTAAGTATCTGTAACTGATCATTTCCCAAATGTAATACCTGTTATAATTACCCCATTTACATCACTTTGATACACATGCCAGCCCACTTTTGAACACATAGAAACAAGATTAGAACAATAGCATAAACTGAAGTTGTCCAAGGGGACAAAACTTAAAGTGTCCAGCTGCCAGTAAGCATGCTTCAGTCACTTTCTTTTTCTTTTATTCAACTCTGTTTATTTTTAACTATATTTTCTCATGTTAAGCGCTTTGTGATTTGTATCTTGAGAGGCGCTCTATAAATAAAGTTTTACTTACTTACATACTTACTTTATGGTGCCAGGAATAAGATATGAATATAAAAACATGCGCTCCTGGACCGTGAGGTTAATGCCGCTCCCATGAAGACCGGTCCGTGTGTAGAATGGCCTCTCATCAAAGTCTAGTCATTTTCACACAGACGCAGTGGCTCACCTACCTCCAGTCATAGTCCACAGCTCGTCTCTTTCTTACTCATTCATAATCCTCCCCGCAGCTTCCACCGTATTACAGCTCCACCCACGAGTCTCACGTTGTTTCGCCTGCTCTAATTTTCTAGGGCTTGGAGCTGATTTCACACATTCTCCATCCGTCCATTCCTGCCCCCTTCATCTTTCAGTAGCTGCTCCGATGTCTCCTCCAGCCGTGTAATGCATGTTTTGGCATCACCCACTCTCTCTGTGGCCGCCACCGTATTAGTCAGCTCTGCAGTCGCTTGTTTAATAGACAGGACATCAGTTGCAACATTCTAGAGGGTTTCATTCATTTTCAATATTTCTGTGAGCAGCTTTTCCAGGCTTCTTCAGCCTGACGGCTCCCCTAACCTCTGGTGTCCACCAGCGGGTACGGGGGTTACCGCCACGACTGGCACCGGCTACCTTGCGACCACAGCTAGCAACAGCCGCCTCAACAATCGCAGAGCGGAACAAGGCCCATTCGGACTCAATGTCCCCCACTGCTCTCGGGACGCGGTCGAAGCTCTGCCGGAGGTGGGAGTTGAAGACCATCTTGACAGGCTCTTCTGCCAGGCGTTCCCAGCAGACCCTCACTATACGTTTGGGTCTACCAGGTCTGCGCGGCATCTTCCCCTGCCATCTGATCCAGCTCACCACCAGGTGGTGATCAGTTGACAGCTCTGCTCCTCTCTTCACCCGAGTGTCCAAAACATACGGTCTCAGGTCAGATGATACAACTATAAAGTCAATCATCAACCTGTAACCTAGGCTGCCCTGGTACCAGGTGTACCGATGGGCATCCTTATGTTCGAACATGGTGTTCGTTATGGCCAAACTGCGACTTGCACAGAAGTCCAATAACAGAACACCACTCGAGTTCAGATTGGGTGGGCCGTTCCTCCCAATCACGCCCCTCCAGGTCACGCTGTCATTGCCCACGTGAGCGTTGAAGTCCCCCAGCAGGACTATGGAGTCCCCAGTAGGAGCGCTATCCAGCACTCGTCCCAGAGACTCCAAAAAGGGTGGGTACTCTGAACTGCTATTTGGTGCATAAGCACAAACAACAGACAGGACCCGTTCCCCAACCCGAAGGCGTAGGGAAGCTGCCCTTTCGTCCCCCGGGGTAAACCCCAACGTACAGGCAGAGAGTCTTGGGGCTAACAGAAAGCCTACCCCAGCCCTCCGCCTCTCACCCGGATCAACTCCATCAAAGAAAAGTGTCCAACCCCTCTCCAGGACTCGGGTTCCAGAGCCAACGCTATGTGTCGAGGTGAGCCCGACTATATCTAGCCGGTATCGCTCAGCCTCTTCCACAAGCTCCAGCTCCTTCCCCGCCAGAGAGGTGACGTTCCATGTCCCGATAGCCAGTTTTCCCATCCGGGGATCGGATCGCCAAAGCTCCCGCCTCGGTCTGCCACCCGATCCACAATGCACCGGACCCTTCACTCTCCTCCTGCAGGTGGTGGGCCCACAGTTGGATGAGCCCATGTCTCCAGTTCGGGCTGGGCCCGGCCGGGCCCCATGGGCGAAAGCCCGGCCACCAGGCGCTCGTCCACGGGCCCCAACCCCAGGCCTGGCTCCAGGGTGGGACCCCGGTAACCCTCCGGGCCGGGTACACTGGCTCTTAGATTGCTTCTCCATGAAGGGTCTTCTGAACCGTTCTTTGTCTCACCCCTCCCCTCCGCTGAAGAAGGAGGCCTACAGGGCGTGGCTGGTCTGTGGGTCTCCAGAGGCAGCAGACAGGTACCGGCGGGCCAAGCGAAGTGCAGCAGTGGCAGTTGCTAAGGCAAAATCTCGGGCGTGGGAGGAGTTTGGCGAGGCCATGGAAAAAGACTATCGGTCGGCTCCAAAGAGGTTCTGGCAAACCATCCGGCGCCTCAGGGGAGGAAGGCAGCAACTCGCTCACACTGTTTACAGTGGGGACGGGGAGCTGCTGACGTCAACTGGGGCTATAGTCGGACGGTGGAAGGAATACTTTGAGGAGCTCCTCAATCCCACCGACGCGCATTCCGAGGAGGAACCAGAGCTGGGAGACCTGGGGACGGACTGTCCAATCTCTGGGGCAGAAGTCGCTGAGGTAGTCAAACAACTACGCAGCGGCGGAGCCCCAGGGGTGGATGAGATCCGACCTGGGTATCTCAAGGCGATGGATGTTGTAGGTCTGTCGTGGCTGACACGTCTCTGCAACATTGCGTGGTCATCGGGGGCAGTTCCTGTGGAGTGGCAAACCGGGGTGGTGGTTCCCATTTTTAAGAAGGGGGACCAGAGGGTGTGTTCCAACTATAGGGGGATCACACTCCTCAGCCTCCCTGGAAAGGTCTACTCCAGGGTACTGGAGAAGAGGTTTCGGTCGATGGTTGAATCTCGGATTGAAGAGGAGCAATGTGGTTTTCGTCCTGGTCGTGGAACTGTGGACCAGCTCTTTACCCTCGCTAGGGTGATGGAGGGGTAATGGGAGTTTGCCCAACCAATCCACATGTGTTTTGTGGATTTGGAGAAGGCTTATGACCGTGTCCCCAGGGGCACCCTGTGGGGGGCGCTCCAGGAGTATGGGGTTGATGGTCTTTTGTTAAGGGCCATTCAGTCCCTGTACCAGAGGAGTGTGAGTCTGGTCCGCATAGCCGGCAGTAAGTCGGACCTGTTCCCAGTGAGGGTTGGACTCCGCCAGGGCTGCCCTTTGTCACCGGTCCTGTTCATAACCTTTATGGACAGGATTTCTAGGCGCAGCCGTGGTGTGGAGGGGGTGGAGTTTGGTGACAGGAGAATCGCGTCTCTGCTTTTTGCGGATGATGTGGTCCTCCTAGCTTCATCGAGCTCTGACCTTCAGCTCTTGCTGGGGAGGTTCGCAGCCGAGTGTGAAGCGGCTGGGATGAGGAGCAGCACCTCCAAATCTGAGGCCATGGTTCTCGACCGGAAAAAGGTGGATTGCCAACTCCGGGTCGGGAGAGAGGTCCTGCCTCAAGTGGAGGAGTTCAAGTATCTCAGGGTCTTGTTCACGAGTGAGGGAAGGAGGGAGCGGGAGATCGACAGGCGGATTGGGGCAGCATCTGCAGTGATGCGGACGCTGAACCGGTCTGTTGTGGTAAAGAGAGAGCTGAGCCAGAAAGCAAGGCTCTCGATTTACCGGTCGGTCTACGTCCCAATCCTCACCTATGGTCATGAGCTTTGGGTAGTGACCGAAAGAACGAGATCGCGGATACAAGCGGCTGAAATGAGTTTTCTCCGCAGGGTGGCCGGGCTCAGCCTTAGGGATAGGGTAAGAAGCTCGGACATCCGGGAGAGACTCGGAGTAGAGTCGCTGCTCCTCCATATCGAAAGGAGCCAGTTGAGGTGGTTCGGGCATCTGGTAAGGATGCCTCCTGGACGCCTCCCTCGGGAGGTGTTCTGGGCATGTCCTGCCGGCAGGAGGCCCCCAGGTCGACCCAGGACAAGCTGGAGGAAATACATCTTCAGTTTGGCCTGGGAACGCCTGGGCGTCCCAGCTGAGGAGCTGGTGGACTTGGCCGGGGAGAAGGTGGCCTGGGCTGCCCGACTTGGAATGCTGCCCCCGCGACCCGGACCCGGATAAGCGGAAGAAGGCGAGGCGAGGCGAGGCGAGCTTTTCCAGGCTAACTGTCGTGACCAGAGCCGAGGAGTCATCTACATCTGGGCCATCTTCCTCGTGGGCCGGAGTTTTCTGAGTCGATGCATGTATAGAACTTTTAAAATATTTAGACGTTTCCATCTTTCCTTGATGTTCTCGACAATATGTTTAATATGAGCAATCCACATATTTACGGTGAGCGTTAGGTTATAAAAATATCAGAGCTTTTCTGCTGTTAACTTAAAAACATCATGTGCAGGTAGAGAGCTCCCCTATTTGCGGCCATCCTGGAGGCTGCACCCACGTGACTCCACTCATCCTTTTATCTAACTACTTTCCATCTGCTGGCCATTTTTCTAAATGTTATCAGGAAACATTTTTTGTGATACACACTGCAGCATGTCTCTAAACTTTTACATATTATTTCACCCCTCATGGTTTCAAGAACGACGATCATTCAATCTCTCCTGTACTCTCTTTTCTCCAGTCCCAGCACTCTCACCTAGTAATCCAGCAGCTCCTTGGCCACCTTGATGCTAACAGCAAAAACTCTGCCAGGGTGCGGGCTGGCATCGTGGAGGTCTTACTGGAGGCAGCTGCCATTGCAGCCAGTGGTTCTGTGGGTACGTCATATTGTTGCTGTCACTGTGCCACTGTTGGACATTTTATTTTGGTTAATAAACTGTGTGTTTGAAGGTCCCACAGTGTTGGAGGTGTTCAACACTTTGCTGAGGCAGCTTCGTCTCAGTGTGGACTACGAGTTGACTGGCTCGTATGATGGCAGCACCAACATCGGCACCAAGATCATCAAAGCTCACGAGGAGAGACAGTTGCAGGAGGCAGTCATCAGGACAATCGGTGAGTCTGTGGGTTATTTTTATTACCTTTGTGTCAATAAAACCTTTTGTTTATAACTGTTTATTTCATATACCTTTGTTTCCTTTTCTTTTAGGTTCATTTGCAAACACTTTACCTACCTACCAAAGGTCGGAGGTCATGCTCTTCATCATGGGCAAGATCCCTGTCCCTGGAATAAATCTGACTCTTCCCTCTACTGGATCTGAGTACGTTACTGACAACTATCTGATACTGATATACATCCACATAAAATTCCTTCACGCACAGCAGCTGATGTCACAGTTCACAAAATTATATATTTTCAGTTATGAGTTTACAGTGAATTTAAAGATGCCTCAAAGATGAATTTGCTGTTTTTATTTCCAGGCCTGAGGGCACAAGAATGTTTCAGGTTATGCTGCTTAAGTCACTGGTCCAGGTAAAAGCTCATGTTATCTCTAAATAATCAGGTTTCTTTTGAAATGCATGACTCTATAAGATTTTGAAGCAAGGATAATGCCTTTTTTGTTCAAAATTGCACATCTACTTTGGCCAAGTGTTTCTTTATTAAACATATGTCTTCTGCTAATCCGTCTATCAGGTAACAACAGGTTTCCAGACCACCAACATGCTCACAGCACTGCCCAGCTCTTTCCTGGAGCCGCTGCTGTCCTTTTCTATAACGGACGACCCAGAGGTTCGACTGCTGGTGCTCCAAATCCTCCTCAGTCTAATCGACAGGCATGACAACAGGCCCAAGCTCTCCAAAATAAGGTGAGTCATTCTATAGGCTGAGTTGATAAACGTTTTAAGTGTTTTGGAGTTTACAGTTTGTGTCTCTTTGGCTTTTTTCTGTTCAGCATCATCTCAGACATCTCTGTGCTGAAGCTCAAAGTTGACAAGTGCTCCAGACAGGACAATCTATTCATGAAGAAGGTACATAAAAATTTTTTTACATAGAAATTAACCAAAAAGTTAGTTACTTGGATGAAGATGGAATTCCAGCAATAAACTGTGCTTTGGTTAAAATTAGTGCTGTCAGATTTAACGCGTTAATTGCGTTAATTAATTTGGAAGACATAACGTGTTTAAAAAAAATTAACGAAATTAACGCAACTTGTGTTTGAAGCAAGGCAGAGCGCTTGTCAGCATCAGATTTCCTGCAGCTCCTTGACGCAGCCCTTGTCCTCCCTCCCACCCGCTCCTCAGATCTCATCAGTTCACATGTTTCACCTGTCTCCCTAGTAACGGAACTCAACTCTCCGCTCCTTCCACCGTGAAAACCGAAAGTAATCGGCGGTGAAACTGGACGGTCTCTAGCCTTTAAGATTTGTTCCTGCTCCTTTCTCACTGTACGGTCTGGTTCGGTTCGGTTCAGCAGTGAGCAGGTGTTGCGGGTCCAGTCTGTCCGAGCGGACGGAGGTGTCAGTTCGGCTCGGTACAGAAACCCAGACCCTATACCCCTATCTGAAAAGTAAAACCAGTACCGGACCGAGGCGATCCCATTCCCTCACTAGTCTTTAAACAATAGAGACCTGACTCGGACCCCTCATTGAAAAAAGACTGTGGGTCAGTTTGAACACTGCAAAAAATTATTCTCTCATAGTGTTTCCACATGTTGGAAATCTTTTATTATTATTTTAAAACAATACCCTTCTGAAGTTGTACACAAAATAAACAAATAGATTTATAAAGTACTGTATTTAGGGTCTGTCCAGTTTTAGTCAGGAATTTTTGTTTTTCAACTGTTTTGAACTGAAATGCAATTTAAATGCATTTTTTCATCAATTATAAAAGCTTTAAAAATGATTTTTTTTTAAAAATTTTGGCATATTTCTTGGATGGACATTGTAAACTACATGTAATTTCATTTTTCTGAAAAGAAGCAATTAAATGCGATTAATTTCTTTCAAATTTGCAATTAATTAGTTAATTTATTTTAATCGACTGACAGCACTAGTTAAAATACTTAACTTCTCACTTTTACAAAAGATACTGTTATTATAGGGTTAGGGTTAGCTGGATGACTGAAGAATACTGTCTGGTGACTTGCAGCATGGCCAGCATCTGTACCGACACATCTATCTGGGCTGTAAGGAGGAAAACAGCGGTCAGGAACACTACGAGACCCTCTACACTCTGTTAGGTCTTCTCAGTGTGGAGCTGGCCAATGAAGAGGTGGTGGTGGACCTCATTCGCCTGGCGCTTGCCTTGCAGGTATGAATGCTCTGTCACATCTGTGTAATGACTGAGGGTTAGAGAAGGACAGGATGAAATGTTGGGTTACTTAACGTAATCCCTGGTTCTCTGATAACAGAGTGAAGTGTTTCACTAAGGGGATTACCTTGCCGTGACCAACTACGGATGCTCCGATGACATCACGTCTGTCTGTGACAGACAGGTTGAGCCGTGCTTGGGCTCCACCCACCCGAACTTACCACGGCCAACCGACCTCTCCTACTCATTCTGGGCAGATTTCTTACCGTGCCCATGCAAGAAGGGAAATGTTGGTGAAACACCTCACTCTGTTATCAAAGAACCAGGGATTACGTTAAGTAACCAAACGTTCATTCACCAGACACAGGTTTGCCCTTATGGGCGGTGGCCCAACAAATAAACAGCTGGTCAGACTTCCTGAAACCAGACGTCCTGTCCACATAAGTCCTTAGAGCCCAAACAGGGCATAGGCAGTTAAGCTCCTGCTCCTCTGCTGAGGAAAAAGGAGGCGGGTGGAACGCCAACAGCTCCACTGAAGAACACTTATATGATGAATCCATCACCTTAGGCACAAACGCCAGATTGGACCTCAAACAGACCTTAGTGTATCCCGGGGCCCACTGTAAACAAGAAGGACTGATTGACAAAGCCTGTAGATCACTCACTCTCTTTGCTGTGGCTAAAGCCAAAAGCAGAACCACCTTCAAAGATAGGACTTTCATACTAGCCCCCTCCAATGGTTCAAAAAGATGATGACAGAGGGCCTCCAGCACAAGCGAGGGGTCCCACAGTGGCACCAGCGGACTAGAGATCGGCAGTTTATGGCGCGCGCCCTTCATAAAGCAACACACCAATAGGTGCTGACCCACAGGTTTGTCATCAACCCCACAGCAGTTTCAGGCAGGGGGTCCCTGCCTGAAACTGAAGCCCTGCATGATGCCGGGCATGGGCGGGTTACAACCTCCTTAGTCTTCGGTTCCGACCCCTCAGCGGGAGCGGACTTAGAAGCCATTGCACTAACAACAGAAAAGCTCACCTTGACACGGTAGCCTGAACTATCATTAGCCTGGAAGCCACGTTCGGGTCAGCTCATTGCAACACGTTTGCTGAACCTAACCCAGCAAGCTAGTGCCAACCAAATAACAAGATAAGCTTCCCTTAACGCGTTAGCTCGTGCTACACTTGCGTCCACCACTCCATCAACAACGACAGAGAAGCAGAAGGAACAGTTCGCCTTGCCAGGTCACTGCTCCTGCAATAACGTGTAGCAAAAATAGTAATACTTACTCAGCACTATCCAGACCAGTGTTGGTAAACTGCGTTCGACGGCGTTATCCTTTACAGTGCACCTGAGAACCGTTGAGCAGCTAAATCAGCTAGCCTTAAGGCACCGAGGAAGCTCCGTTGTAGTCTCTCACAGGAAGAAAGCGAGAATGAGTAGGAGGGGTTGGTTGGCTGTAGTAAGGTCGGGTAGGTGTAGCCCGAGCACGGCTCAACCAGTCTGTCAGACAGTGATGGCGGTAAGACGTTACTCTAATGTCACGTCATTTTCCAATAGCGAGTAATCTAAAGCTGAACGAACGTAGCAACTATAGACCCCGTGAAAGTTATTGTTTTCATCCGGGTACTTTTGGACAAGTACAGTCGCTGGAGGGCAAAAGCCCAGCTCCGGCAACCAGCGCTGTACCTCTGCGATTTAAACTAACAAAAGAAAGCACTTTTAACAACTCCAAGACATTTTACAGATTAATAAAATGAAGCAGGAAACAAAACATATCGGACAAATAAGTAAAACGGGTTAAATGCTTGGTTAAATAGGTGGGAGCCAGAGAGAGTCCCGTAGGGTGGGAACGACTACGGAAAAAACTGCCCCGATGCTTTGAAACGGTTGTCTGAGACAGTGGGAGGGGTGATGATGATTTAGGGGAGCAGAGAGGTAAAGGAGGGGCGAAGTTATTGAGAGCGTCGTAGGTGATGAATAGATCTAGAATCCGTTTGAATATCCGTTTGAATAAGCTAACGAGCTGTGGAGCTAGCCAGCTGTGGAGTCCTCAGAACCGTCTGGACTAAAGTCTGGTGTGTAAGTTCACTCAGCTGAAGAAACGAAAAAGTAACCGGATCTCTTCTGCGTTGTGCGGGTTAATGTTGAAGGATTACCGAGACACTGGTAGTTTTTGTAGATTAACAGATTCTCCATTAATTCTGATGAGCTCCGTGAACACAAAGCAAACATTGGAGCTGCCGACTCAGACTCCGTCCTCTCCCAAACAAACGGGCAGATCTCAGGAGGGACAGTTTATGAATAAATAAATAATTTTTATACTTTTGATCTACCTGCTCAGCAAACACAAAATCAATTACATTAATGGCTGCCTGCTCTGATTATGGAACACATTTTGTCTAATTATTTAAAAAATAAACTAATTTAACCAGGTTACAAAGGCTTATAAGTCATTAGATGGCTATAACTAGTTGTCTTTTAACATGTGAGGCAGATATTTAACTTTTTTTATCCTGTCACACGACTTTGGCTCCACAATGTGGTGATTAATCCACTAGAACTCTCTGACTTTTGTGATTTTATCAGCTGGAAACCTGTGAAATGTTACGTAACTGTCCTTCTGTCATTTATTTGTGCAGCCTGCATGTGTTAACCATGCTGATAGATTTATTTTGTCGCTATTTAGCTCAATTTATTGACAACTGACAGATAATAACAATGGTGTTCAGCGGGGCTGTGCCGTCTTCTTGCCCCCCAGCCAGAAGCTAGGGCGCGGGACCTTGGGCGTATGACATCACGCGTCAAGGGGTCTATAGAAACATTAGATGCATCCTTCACTCATTAGCCTCGTTTCCACTATCGGACCTTCGGGGTAATTTCTGTGAGGGGGAAAGTGACCGCGACATTCCTGTGGCTCGGTCCTCTCAGCTGTTGTGTCTCCATTACAGCCCCCACCTTTCCGGAACTTTTGTAAGATGTCAGCATCGACGTCACTGACACAAGCGTAAAGGTGCGAACAGACAAGGAAGTGGAGAATAATAAATAGATCAACGATGGACAAAGAAACGATGGTTGCGGCGTATTTCGCTGTTTTTATACATCGTGATGGGAGTGCTGAACAGAAGGATGAGTATACTTGATGACGAACTAATCCAACTTCGGAGACACGGTCATTTTACAAGCTCCAACAACAACACACAGGTAATTTATCTCGGCGCCGTCTGCTTTCATCAATTTCCTTCATCCCACAACCAATCAGCACGAGTTAACCACATTTACCACTCCGTGAATCTATCGGGCCGATCCGAGTACCTGCCCCTGATCAGGGACTCTGTTGGTCCCTGAAATGGCCCTGAAGACGGCCCTCTCGAAATTGCCCACATAATGGAAACCGTCGCGTGCCTCAAAGTTCCGGTAAAATTACCCCGAAGTTCCGACAGTGGAAACGGGACTATTGTGACAAACACAGCATCGGCAGCAGTCAGTAAACAAAGGAGCTGGCAGAAACACAACCTGACAGAAGCGATGTTAGCTCCCCATGGTCCTAAAATCCTCCGCTTCAAAGGAATTAAAGCAACACTGGACGACTTTCCTGCTTATGCCCCTACTGGTCAAAAGTGGAATTTCAACTGTCGCAAAATCATCTACCTGAACAAATAGAATTCCCCCCACCCAGTCTGCCACAGCTTTTCAGCTAATAATCCTGTCAGACAAGTTGTTGTTTTTAAATTTATTTGAATGTATAAATATTATAAGTTCATAAACACTCTATCTTTCTCTCTCTGCCTCTTTCTCTCTCTCTGTCTCTTCTCTCTCAGCTGGCAAAGCATAAATGCCGATTTATTCTCTGCCGGGTGGACTTGAGCAAAACCTCCGGGTCCCTTGTGGACCAGCGCGGACCTGACGGGCTTTCGGTTTCAATCTGCTGGCACAAAAACCTCCCGGACCACCAGTGGATCATAGCGACCCTGACGAGCGGTGCGGGTCTCAGTCAGCTGGCGCAAAATCTCTCGGCTCGGATAGCAGGCTAGCTCTGTAGGCTACTCCTGTGTCAGCGTTTCGTGCTGGTTGCGTGTAATCGGTTCCACGGATTTATTTACTTACCTGTGAGGTGTTGTTGAGGAAGGCTTTGATTATCATCAGGTCGGTGTAGGAGAGATTAACCCAGGCATAGCTGCGGGATGACGCCTGGTTCGGTCTCAGGGTCTGCTTGTTAGCCTAGCCGCTGGGAGTCTGTGCGCCGGAGGCAGCCGGAGGGGAGTGAGTGGAGAGCGGGGAGCTGCCGTCGCCACACCGGTGTTCCACCAATGACCGTGGGGGGTTGACCTGTCCGCTTTATAATCCTCCTCCTCTGATTTGTTGTTGTTACCTTCCGGCTTCACCGCAGCTTGGAGCCATTCAGGTCTCGGTCAGGTTCGGCTGATTAATTTATATATTTATTTATCTGTGAGGTGATGTTGAGGAAATCTTTCAGAACATTATTTTCTACAATATTTCACTACGTGGTTATTAATCAGACTGGTTAAACCCTGAAACGCTGGCTGAAAACATCTCTCCTTCCCCTAGTTGGTAGCTGGTTACAATTGCCATAAAGCAGAAAGTTACATCATCAGTCGCGGGTCGAGACTCAAAACTGTCTAGTGTGGTATCTGGCCAGTAGAGGGGTGCAGAGTGCTGTCAAACATGAAACTGGTAAAGTTTCTTACTCAACATTCAATGAGATCAATTTTAAGGCTCTAGCTTAAAAAGTAAAATCTCATCTAGTATTGCTTTAACAGGTGAGTCTGAGAACAGAGCTGATCAGAAGGGTTAGCCAACCCTAAACCAAGCTGCAGCAACACAAACGGAAACAATGGAGGAGAGAGATCATTTTCTAGCTGGAATAAATACAGTCAGTATTTAGAGTTTGTGTCAGATAAAGATGATAACAATAAAGTTTGTTCTAATGTTCATAAAAATGTTCTAATGTTCATAAAACATGTTAAAATTAATTTAATAGTTTCAGTAATAAACATGTATTTTATAAAAGGTAGATTTGCCATAAAAGTGTTAAACATCATGTCAAGAAAGGGTGTCTTTCAAGTATTTTTTTTCAGGAAATAGTTTTTAAGTTTAACTTTAATGTCAGAAGATCCATTTTGTTGACTTGTTAAAATTCACTTCTAATAAAGTGAGTTTTTGTAAAACTGGATGTTATTTTTATGTTGAGGCAGGGGGAGGAGTCATTGGCAGCTGAATGTCACTAATAAAGTAACAAAAAAGTAGCTAGTAATCTAACTTAATTACTTTTAAAATCAAGTAGTCAGTAAAGTAACTAAGTTACTTTTTAAAGGAGCAAACAGTAATCAGTAGTCGGATTCCTTTTTCAAAGTAACTGTGGCAACACTGGTCACAGACAGACGTGATGTCATTGGAGCTTCCATAGTTGGTCACACCAAGGCGACTCCCATAGTGAAACACCGAACGAAGTTAGAAGAAGAAGAACCCTCTGTCCTCCTTAGTCTCTTCCTGAAGTGTTTATTTGTATCCCGTCTAGGACCTGGCTCTGTCCACAGACGAAGCTCTGCCTGTTTATAACCGCTGTGCTGTTCACGCCCTTGCTGCCGCCTACCTCAACCTCATCTGCCAGCTCACCACCGTACCGGCCTTCTGCCAGCACATACACGAGGTGACGGTCGATTTTTCTTTGTGTTTACATCTGCATTCCAGCTGTTAATAATCTTTTTTCTTTCTCTGCTATTCAGGTAATTGAGGTCAGACAGAAAGAAAGACCTTACTTTTTGCCTGAGGATGTCTTCGTTGACAGTCCCAAGTGCGTATCTTTATGTTTATGCTCCTTTCTTACAGAACGTTCTGGCTTTAAATTAGATTTTTATTTACAGAGTGTATTCTGTCTGCAATATCAACATCCAGTATTACATTTCTTTTCTCCAGGCTTCCTTTGTCAGTGGATAAGGTGGAAGGGGATGTTTTGTTCCTCCAGTCAAAGATCACAGAGGTCCTAGGAGGAAGTGGTTATAACACAGAGAGGCTTGGAACGCCGTATGTCCCTCAGTACACTGGTGAGAAGCACAAAACGCCTGCTTGCTTAGGTGTAAACACAGAGATAAATTTTCAGACAATTTGTCTCATCTCGTCTTCTTCCGCCTCTCCGGGTCACGGGGGCAGCATCCCAACTAGGGAGTCCCAGACTGTCCTCTCCCCGGCCACCTCCACCAGCTCCTCCGGCAGTACCCCAAGGCGCTCCCGGGCCAGATTGAAGATGTATTTTCTCCAACGTTTCCTGGGTCAACCCGGGGGCCTCCTGCCTGAAACACCTCCCTGGGGAGGCGTCCAGGAGGCATCCTAACTAGGGCTGGGTACCGAAACTTGGTACTTCTTTGGTACCGACCGAAAACCTTCAATAGGTAGTAGTACCGAGAGAAAAAAAAGTATTTTTCGGTGCTAAATTTTGGTACTTAAACAATAAAAAGTCCCTATAAATGAACCGCTGCATTTCTTCCAGCATCGCTCTGCTCCGAGCAGAGGAAAAGAGCCTGTCTGCTCATGCACACACACAGGCTGTGTGACACGGTCCCTCCCCCTCTCTCCTGTCCTCTCCTCTCAACAACAGTTTTGCAAACTTCCGGCTTAAAAATGCAGAAGAAATCTTTAGATTTCCAAACTTTAGTTTGACTGCATTTTGGAAAGGTAAACGGGAACAGAGCAAAATACAGTGTATGTAATAACATTTGTGCCGCAAAAAGCAAGAATACCAGCAATTTGTCAAAGCTACGCATCGCGCTGCAGCGTGTAGACTGCAGTCTCCGACGGGGGAAGAAAAAAAAAGGCAGACCCGAGTTCACAGCCTCTGCTGCATCAACACTGGAGGTGTGTGAGGGGACAGCCTCAGTTAACAGAAAGTTCCCGAGGTAAAAGATAAATAAATGATAATAATGAAAGCATTAATATGCCATACAACAATGTTTTGGGTATAATAAAAAAAACTTTTAGTACTTATTTTCTCTAAGAATTATACATATAGGTGCAGAAAAAGTATCGTTAAGGTACCGGTATCGAAAACCAGGTATTGTTAAAGAAGTAGTTTCAAAAAATACTTAACGGTACCCAGCCCTAATCCTAACGAGATGCCTGAACCACCTCAGCTGGCTCCTCTCAATTTGGAGGAGCCAGCGGTTTTACTCTGAGTCTCTCCCGAATGTCCGAGCTCCTCACCCTATCTTTAAGGCTGAGCACCACCCAGCAGAGAAAACTCATTTCAGCCTCTTGTATCCGCAATCTCGTTCTTTCGGTCGGAAAAAAGCTCATGACCATAGGTGAGGATTGGGACGTAGATTGACCGGTAAAATAGAGAGCCTTGCTTTTCAGCTCAGGTCATTCTTCACCACAACAGACCGGTTCAGCGTCCACATCACTGCAGATGCTACCCCAATCTGCCTGTCGATCTCCTGCTCACTCCTTCCTTCACTCGTGAACAAGACCCTGAGATACTTTAAGTCCTCGACTTGAGGCAGGACCTCCTTCCCGACCCAGAGTTGGCAATCCACCCTTTTTCGTCCGAGAACCATGGCCTCAGACTTGGAAGTGCTGATCTTCATCCCAGCCACTTCACACTTGGCTGCAAACCTCCCCAGCAAGAGCTGTAGGTCAGAGCCTGATTAAGCTAAGAGGACCACATCATCTGCAAAAAGCAGAGATGAGATCTCCTGCCACCAAACACAACACCCTCCACACCATGGCTTCACCTAGAAATCCTGTCCATAAAGGTTATGAACAGAACTGGTGACAAAGGGCAGCCCAGGTGGAGTCCAACCCTCACTGGGAACAGGTCTGACTTACTGCTGGCTATGCGGACCAAACTCACGCTCCTCTGGTACAGGGACTGAATGGCCCTTAAAGCTGTACTCTGTAGATTGGTAAACTATGTAGCTTTTAACGTTTTTTAACGTAACATAGCTATAAATATAATTTTTTTAAAAACCCGAAAGAAATCAATAAAGTGGTTGTCCTGCAGTTCTCTAAAAACTTCAATCCGGCTGTTTGTCTCGCTGAAGTGCAGCACTTCCGCACTGCTTGGATCCGCCATTAATGAGTCCTGGTGCATTAATGAGCCATTAATGCGTCCTGGTGCATTTTTCAGCAGAACATCCCGGAAATGAGAAAAGGACAGAAACAGCTGACTGTTACCGCTTCCAAATACGTTACTGTGTTTATTATGTCTTTTTTTCTCAAAAAATGATTATAGGTTCTTTTCTTCAGACATGTACTGTATGTTTTTTGAGTAAGTTTTTACCTTTGACATGTTTCGACACGCTCCTGCGGCCTTCATCAGAAGTGTCACTGGTTTTGGTGTGACATGTCTTTTATCAGCTGTTCTTCTCGATGGGCGTGGCCAACCCCGACCTGTCAGATCTGCGGGGTTGGCCATGTCCATCTCCACCGGCTGGTCCCTGGAGCAGTGAGTCCCAGGTGTGAGACAGCTGGTAGGCCCCCTCGTCCCGGTTGATAGTCGCTTCCTTATCCCCACTGCCTCCCTTATCCAATGTCTGTATCTGTTCTCCTCAGTGTGTATGATTCTCCCCTGTTCCCAGTCCATGATGTGGTTATTTCTTTTGCAGTGATCTGTGATGGCTGATTTTAGGTTCTCCTGTTCTGCTTTGTGGTTCTTGTGAGTCGTTCTGCTGTTTCCTTTTCACATTCCGTCTGGTGTTCTTTCTTTCTTGTGTTGTAAGTCCGTTGTAGCGTTTGGAAATAACTATTAGTTTTTTTAACTACACCCTCTTCAGATAAACATTAGAACTTATTTTTGGATTATAATGAAAAGTGATAAACTGTCATTTAACCCTGATAATAGCTAATATTTATTGAAGGTATCTTTAGGTTCTTTGAAAGAGTACAGTGAATTGAAATACCTTATTGATAATGTGAAGCTGAGGCAGATAAGGATTGAACAACCATTTAATTTGAAAAACCTAAGAACACAGACAGATAAAACAGTTTGAAAGTTTGATGTAAACACAATTAATATTCTTAAACATGTTGAGGATGTTAAAGATAGGTTAATTGTGAGTTTTAACGGACCGTAGCATATGTTTTAATGACTAGGGAAGTTAGTTAATTTAGTTAACCTAGTTAGGACTTTAAGAGTCAATTTAGGGCTACTTTGAGTTTGGAATGGGATTTAGTTTGGCTTAATTTAGAGTGGAAGAATTAAGCTTTATCAAAGCATACCTCTCAATCAGAAAGTGGTGTTCGCTCACTGAAAGGTGGACGCTCCTAGATCTGGCAGGCGTTGGTTTCTCCACGAGCTGAGGCTGGAGTCCCCAGACTCGGAGTGGTGGTCCTGGAAGGCGTGGCCGCCGAGGACCTCGCCGGGCAGTCCGTGGATACGTCCCGGTCAGCAAGGGAGGCATTTCAGCAGGCATGCTGAAGTCATTTCTGATCAGTTCCCGTGGTGAGGGAGAGACACAAGCAGGTGTCTCTCAAGGCCTTGTTCAAAGCTGACGAAGGTTCAGCTAAGACTCTGAAGATAGCAGCTCAGCTACATTCAGGCTGTAGCACAGACCAAGACTGAGACTCCCTTGTACCGGAACTGAATATTAGGCTACGTTCACACTGCAGCCAAATGCGCTTCAAATCCGATTTTTTTCCCTCATGTGACCCATATCTGATTTTTTAAAGACAGTCTGAACGGCACAGATCCGATTTTTTTCAAATCCGACCCAGGTCACTTTCATATGTGGTCCTGAATCGGATACGTATCTGATGTTTTTGAAAGCGACTCCAGTCTGAACGGACATGTTGCATTGAATCCGCCTCGTACGTGACCGACAGGAGACAGACCACTAAATGCGCCGGCGAAGGGAAACGCTCCAACGCGTAGAGCTGATACTGGAGACGGAGGCAGTCGGTGAACAGAAAGTGAGGTTTTGGACTTGATTAGTAATATATTACGTGACAATTCTGTTCAAGTGAACTTAGCGCCGTGGCGTGGACTCGCGTTTCTGGGAAGCGCTGTGGCGGTCCCGTGTGATGAGTGATCTGACGGACTAAAATGGTTTTTAATCAAAATAACGGCGTGAGCGCGACGTGGTGCAGCGCTGAGGTCTCCGGTGTCTTTCAGCCTTAAAGAGATCTTACCGTAATTGGGCCATGGTCAAGTCTATTGCTAAAGCCATTTTACTTCCGTAAACAGAGCACGTTATGTGTGACGTCTTGTCATCGTCTGCGCATGCGGGCCGCTTTGGGGCCGTGATTCGTTCACACTGGAGATTGTTTGCTTTCGCATTTCAGTTGAAGTGTGAACAGCCAGACAAAAAAAAATCAGATTTGAGCATTAAGACCTGCAGTGTGAACGTAGTCTAAGTTTTGAGACTATGTTATCTTAAATTCAACCAATCAGAAGATATTAAGTGTACTAATCAAAACTGAGTTAGTGGACTGGTAGATAGCTCTGATTGGGTAGGGGAACTGTGGGGAGTTACCAACTCACATATGACTTCCGCCCGTTAAACACTCACATTATAAATGTAGAAATGCATGACATAGCAGAGAAGCATATTATAACACTTTGAAGAGTGAGTGTGTGGATGACCCTGAGCAGGAACACTACAGGAGACTGTTCTGTAAACAAGAGATTACCGTTTGAACACCAGTCCTTGGTGTTACAGAAGAGACATCTTTAAAAGAATGTTTTATTAAACCAGCTAGTGTCCAGTTAAGGTCATCTGGGAGATGGACACCTGACAGTGGACAGTAGGACACCTGTAGGGATCTTGATTCAGGTTAAAACATAATCCAAGAGTCATTGTATTCCAAGTTATTGGGAAAGAAATGGATTATTGTTGTGATGGTCAACAGAGGTCAAAGGTCAGAGGTTATAGCATATTTGATGATGCTACACCGTCCTGTTTCCCCTATGTATGTTTTATTGCATGACATGCAGGGTATTTCGTATATGACGTTGCATTTTTTCTCCGGTTGTATCTTGTCCTTGGGGTGAACTAACAGCTGTCTTTGTTTTCTGTATGGTTTGACTATGGTTTAGATCTGGTGTTTCTTCATGATTCTTTGTATTTTTTCTGTCACTCCTCGGATGTACGGTACTGTGATGGTGTTGATGTGTTTTTGGTCTGATGGTTTTGATTTTTCTTTGTTTTTTTTCCTTCCTGGTTTTTTTCTATTTTTTGACTTGTTCCTTTCCTTTCTTTATGGCCCAACCTGGATACTGACATCTTGTTAATGTTTGTTTGATGTTTTCCTCCTCCTTTTTTCTGTCCGTTTCATCTGTGATGTAACTGGCCTGTTCATATAATGTCCTGACAACTGATAATTTGTGTGCTGTAGGGTGTTCTGATGTCCAGAGTAAATATTGGTCTGTATGTGTGGGTTTTCTGTAGATTGTGATTTTTATACTGCCATCTTCGTTGTGGTGTATGTGTAAGTCCAAGAAAGCTATGATCTGGTTTTTTCCTCTTCGTGTGTGAACTTCATATTGCCGGTGGTGTCTATGGTGTTGAGATGATCGGTGAGTTGTTGTGCTGTAACATATACAGACAAAAAGAAGGATTCGCCATGGGGGACCCGCTATCAGCAGTAATGAGCGGGTTCTTTATGGAGGACCTAGAACAAAAAGCCATTAACACCGCACCCGAGGAAATAAAACCCACATTGTGGAAAAGGTACGTTGACGACATTCTGGAAACAATAAAACGCGGACACGCACAACAACTCACCGATCATCTCAACACCATAGACATAGAGGTGGCATGTCGAAGGAGGCTGGCCTACGAATTATACCTGACGGGAGGGGTGAGTGCTCTGAGACGTATTTGTGAAAAATAGCTAGCGATACCTAGCTACCGAGTACAGCTTTAACAAAAGACCATCCACCCCGTACTCCTGGAGCGCCCCCCACAGGGTGACCCTGGGAACACTGTCATAAGCCTTCTCCAAATCCACAAAACACATGTGGATTGGTTGGGCAAACTCCCATGACCCCTCCATCACCCTAGCAAGGTAAAAGAGCTGGTCCACAGTTCCACGACCAGGACGACAACCACATTGCTCCTCTTCTATCCAAGGTTCAACTATCGACCGGACCCTCCTCTCCAGTACCCTGGAGTGTGATCCCATTTGGTCGGTAGGATTGAGGAGCTCCTCAAAGTATTCCTTCTGCCGCCTGTCATTGCCCACATGAGCATTGAAGTCCCCCAGTAGGACAATGGAGTCCCCAGTTGGAGCACCACCCAGCACTCGTCCCAGGGACTCTAAAAAGGGTGGGTATTCTAAACTGCTTTGTGCATAAGCACAAACAACAGACAGAACCCGTTCCCCAACCTGAAGGCGCAGAGAAGCTACCCTTTTGTCCTCCAAAGAAAACCCTAACATACAGGCAGAGAGTCTTGGGGCTTACAGAAAGCCCACCCCAGCCCTCTGCCTCTCACCTGGAGCAACTCCAGCATAAAAGAGAGTCCAACCCCTCTCAAGGACTTGGGTTCCAGTGCCAACGCTATGTGTTGAGGTGAGCCTGACTATATCTAGCTGATACCGCTCAATCTCTTCCACAAGCTCCAGCTCCTTTCCCACCAGAGAGGTGATATTCCATGTTTCAATTGCCAGTTTTCCTGTCGGGGGATCGGACCGCCAAAGCTTCCGCCTTGGTCTGCCACCCGATCCACATTGTACAGGATTCATGCTCCTCCTGCAGGTGGTGGGTCCACAGGTGGATGAACCCATGTATCTGGTTTGGGCTGGACCCGGCCAGGTCCCAGGGGCGAAAGCCTGGCCACCAGGTGCTCGCTTACGGGCCCCAACCCCAGGCCTGGCTCCAGAGTGGGACCCTGGTAACCCTCCGGTCCGGGTACTCTGGCCCTTTGATTTCACTTCCATGAAGAGTCTTCTGAACCACACTTTATCCCACCCTTCACCTAGGACCAATTTGCCATGGGTGACCCTACAAGGGCCACAGGTGCCCCAGACAACATAGCACCCAGGATCATTAGGGAACTCAAACTCCTCCACCGCGATAAGGTGGCGGTTCACGGAGGAGTAACCAGACAATTGTCAGATTATTATTAAAAGGTGTTCTTGCTTTAAATACCTTCACATACAACAAAATTATTTAAACATATTTGAACATTTTGTCCAGATGAGGATAGACTGTCCAAAAGAAAGAGCATTGGGGAGACCATCTCTCTTCAGGTGGAGGTCGAGTCCCGAAACAGTCCAGAAAAAGAAGAGGTGAGGAAGTCTTTCAGTACAGACCTTTTTATCCTTCTCACCACATCACATTAACTTTGTGTTTTGTTGTTTTACAGAGGACTCCAGCAGAGGAGATCACATTTGAAACCCTCAAAAATGCAATTGGTACATTCATTCTTTTATGATCTAATGTGATTTGAAATGAGCAAAAGCTCATTTCTGAACATGAACAAAATTATGAAAAACATATGAAAAAAGAAAAAGGCTACTACCATACTAGAGAAAAACAAACCAAAACATTGTTTGAGCTGTCGTTATTTTCTTTTCTCTAACGTTGCTGCTTTTGCCAGTGGTAGTCCTTACACTTTGTGCTGTTTCTGTCTCCCTCTAGTGGACAGTGTTGGCATGGAGGAGCAGGAGAGGGAGCGGAGGAGACAAGTGGTGGAGAAGTTTCAGAAAGCTCCTTTTGAAGAAATTGCTGCTCACTGTGGTGCCAGGGTACAATAAAATAATTATTCAACTAACATAAAAAAATGTATGAAATTAGATTAGGTTCTAATTAACACTTTTTTGTCTTTTTTAGGCCACAATGCTGCAGAGCAAACTAAATCAGATATTTGAGATCACTATCAGGTAGGAGACAAAACTAAGGATGATAATGACCAAGATCATGACTTCCTGTGTAATGCACACAAAGATAATGTTTACCGGTGAAGGTGACTCCTTTGTTTTGTTCCTTCTCTCGTTCAGACCCCCTCCCAGTCCGTCTGGAACCATCTCATCAGGTTACGGCCAAAACCAGAGTCGATCCATTCCCATTTACGAAATGAAGTTTCCCGACCTTTGTGTGTATTGAAGCACAAAGTCTGCAACGATGTGACAAATCTGATTGATTGACCTTTGAGTGATCTTGGTTGTGGAATCAAAGCACCCACAATGAATGTGGGACAAACTCGGCTGCAACTTAAGAATAAGCCACCTTCTGATTAATTTAGCTGTATGAAATTTCTTCTACCTTTTTGATTGCAGCCAAAACAAGCTGATTCAAGTCAGTAAATGCAGCAAAAGTCACTTCATCCATATCTAATTACATGTTTGTAGAAACTCCACTGGTTGGATTTTTGAATTAGAAACATGCCAAGAACCGTGATGGAAAAATGTGTGTGCTGTAACTGGAAATGTTATGTTTGGACATTTCTTTTATCATTTTTTTCCCTCTCACAGGGTGCCATAACTCATTTCAACATCAAATTAGTTGGAGTCTTATTTTTGCTCATATTTTCTATTTATTTTTTATAGATTTGAAGATCAGAGTGTATTTTAGTTTTGTGTATTTTCATAAACGTTTGATTTTAACTAATCCTACCATCTTCTTTGTTACTCAGCACTTGAATGTCTCATCAGTGTTCAGTGCTTTCTTGTAGAAGTTTTTTTTTTGCCTTTTGTGCTAGCCAGAAGTGCTTTTTTCTTTTATGGTGGACTTTTACTTCCTAATTCTTACTAGATTTATTTGGTTTTCAGTTATTTTCAACTAAAATAAAAATAGCCACTAAAACAAACGGTAGAACACAACGACTTGACCACACAAATTCGTCAAGAGTTTACTTGCATCGTTTACCACACAAACACTAGATGGTTATTTTTTTCCTTCCCATATATACTTGTAAATACAGAGAGTTATATAAATCTTTAAGCCTATGTACAGAGCAGGGATGTTGGGGGTGTGTGTGTGTGTGTGTAGCACTGATTGTGTTCATAATGAAGGCAGAACTCTATCCAGACAACTGATGTTAAAAGCTCCAACCAGCAACACATGAAATCCAGATAAACAGTCCACAGTAGAACCAGAAACAGGTTTTAGCATCATCATCATGACCTGATTGTTGCCATTACATCCTCAGTTATGCAGGAATAAGTTGGCACAGCTTCCACGGCTGTCTCACCGAGATCCGATAAGCCATTTTGTGTGCACGCGTGCACACACGCAGGTATGAAAACAAAGTATAATGGCAATAATTTTGGTGCGAGCCTGCAGACGGTATCTGAATCTTTGTGCGTTTTGAATTGTGGTACTGTGATGGCTCAGTGTGTGATGTTTTAAAGAGACCGCACTTCTTCTGCTGTGCTTCTATCAAACATGCGGCTGTCTTGTTTAATGTCGATGATGGTGTCCGGTTTTTCATGTCTGTTCCAGTTTTTTATTGTGTGAGTGAGCATATCTGTTTATGTGTGTTTATCGTCAACATCTGAGACCAAACCCTTCTCGCAGTTTACAGTTTAGTCCAGTGACTCCTTCCACCTGGTTAGCAAAGAACAAGTTCTATGAGCACGCAGCAGTCTAATCTCTTCTTTGTAAAATTGTCTTTTCAGCATCTTGAAGTTGGCAGTGAAGATCTGTGAATCTATCGGTCCACGTGTTGTCATTGCATCGTGTAGTGTGATATTACTCGACAAAAACATACTTTTCTCTTCATGACATGTCTAGTTAGTAGATCTGTTTACAGTGTAGTGCTGTAGGACAAATCTATTCAAATCTGTGGACTTTGCACTTTAAGAACTGGATTACCTAGTGACAAAAGGCAGCTTTTACATGAAGAAAATGCCTTATGTGTGTCATACCTGACTTTGCATGCTAGTAATGTCACTGTGCTGTACAATAAATGTATCTCAAATCAATTTAATGCCTGAACTGTACCTGATTTAAGTCCCTTTAATTAACTGTACAATCTAGGCAGTGTTTCCATAGTGTCACACCATTTTTAATCAATGTTTGTGCTGTGCATTTGACACTGACGTGCTGATCATATGATCTCTACGTCGCAGCAGGAAGCTGTAATGCCTGATTTATTCTTTACCAAAACTGAGAATCTTTGTTCACCTCATAACGGTCTAGTTACGATTTTATTTAACAGATTAATTCTGACTTTAAAATACTTTGTCACACAAACTATATATTCAAAATCTACTTTTGAAAGTGGTAAAATAAAATAATCTTTAGATGTGTACATTTACCAGCTCCATAGAAGTGTCCTCTTGACTTTGTGAAAGAAATCCGATAGGTAAATATTGTGTGTGTGTGTGTGTGTGTGTGTGTGTGTGTGTGTGTGTGTGTGTGTGTGTGTGGAGGGGGATGTGAAACCTTTCAGACGGTGCAAACCTTGTGGTATGTTAACAATCTTGGTTGCCTAACACACTCGGGTATTACCAGCTGTAGGGAGAACACATCTCCACAGGGCAATGCAAAAATCATAATCCTTCTCGTGACTTTATTTGGTATATTTCACAGCAAATATGTTGACTTGCAAGATTAGGAAAAGCACAGGTGTATTATCTAGCAAATTCCACTACATGGTACTATGGTATAAACATTATGTGGCCATAAATCACTGCATTTCTGCTGTAATGTGCGGTGGTTGTTCTGTAAAAGCACTAAGTGAACAGAACTGCCTCTAAATGGAATGCAGCTGTCTTTAATACTCCTGTGCTTTCCCTACCAGGCCAAGCAACTTACATGCTAGTTAGCCCAACGACTAACATAAAATATAAGCAAAAGGCTTTAAATTGCTACATTAGTTGGCATTGCGATATATGAAAAGGGTGATCATGGTTAAATTAAACATTTCAATTTGTGAGTCTGTCATGGTAATGCAAAATAATAACTATGTGCATAAGACCGCTTGAAACAAGTGAGATAACTGGACAAATGTATTTCTGATCAGTATACTTTATGAAGTTCATGGTTTCTTCTTTGATCAGTTGTTGAAGTTCTTTTTATTCAGACATAATGTTGTGAGGTAAGTTTTTATTTACTTTTTTTCTTGACATGATTCGACCCACAGCTCAGGTCTTCATCAGAAGTGTTACTGGTGTTTGTGTGACGCATCTTTATCAGGTGTTCTTCCGATGGGTGTGACCGACCCAGATCTGTCAGGTCTGCTGGGTCGGTCACGCCCGCCTCCGCTGGATGGTTTTTGGAGACGGGAATCCCAGGTGTGGGACAGCTGGTAGGTTCCCTCATCCCGGGTGAAATATTTCTGATATCAGGTTTACTCCAGACTGGTTAATGAAAACACCAACTCAACCTGGTCTGGACCTCCTCCTGATTTCATTTTATATCTAGGTTTTGTGAAACAGACTTGGTTATTCTGTTTTGAATCATGCGTTTGTGAAGTAACTATTTTTTTAATTAATTTATTTCATTTAAAAAATTAAAAGTAACAGACACAATACACATAAACAAAAAATACAAAGTTGAATGAAAAGGGACAGAGAGGAAAACATCTTATATTATCTGCCCCATTTACCAAAGAAAAATCACAAAAATTCATTCATATTGCAACAGATTCATCTCAATCATATTCCTTTTCAAAATTAATCAGACACCACCTTAATTTTGTTTTTCATTATTCTTCAATACACTCGATTTTGTGCATTTTTAAAATACATAAGCAAATTTCAATACTTTGTATTTAATAAATAACGGGTTAGATGGATCTCTATAGCTATTATTGATGATTGTCAAAGCACTCTTCTGTAAAATAAAAGTTGTGTATAGATTTTATATGTTGATTCCCAGATTTCTTTACAGTAGGTTAAGTGAGGTACAATCAGAGGTACAATGCTACCATCCCAGAACTATTCAGTAAAAACTTGAGACCATGTCATACTGCGATGGCTTTGGCAATTTTTCCTTTTCTATAACTACCGGTAATATGTGACTTCCAGGTCAGATCTTCATCAAACATGACTCCTAAGAATTTGTTTTTTATTCCCTTAGTCATCCATGGTTGGTTTGCTGTTTTCCCATTAATTTTATTTAGATAGAGATGTTTGTCATTTCCAGTCACACATGTAAAGTTCAGAAATCTTTTTTTAAAAAGATCAATCTAAAAGGATATTATTTATTTATTAGAATAGATGGAATCATAACATTTCATTTGATAACGCGAAATTATAAGAAACAACAAAAATCAACAGAAGAGACTTTAAGTCACCAGCATTTGGTTCTTGTTGCTCATCTTGTTGCATATGGAACTTTCTAGGCACGTCGACCCAAACCCGGAGCTGCACATGAACACCAGGAACAACCAGCGTAGACACATCATCTCTGCAGAGGACTCGAACTTCAGCTTTGGGCTGAAAGGGAGAAGAAAGTCTTCAGTCCCAGAAGAATAAAACATTCAATACTAGAAGAAATAGCCATTCATTTCACTTATGCAACGCTTTGTTTGCTTATATAACCATTTGTTTCAATGCTACATTTAAAATGATGAAATATGATGATTTATTGCTTTGTGTCATGTTGAATAATATCATTCTTTCCAATATTGCACATACAGTATAGTAGTGTTAAACAGTATCACATTAGTCTTCACTGGGCTGGTTAATAAACGTGTTATAGAGCTGATGTGTGACTGTTTTTTGTTAATGACGAGGTTCAAAGAGGAGTGGTCACATATTTAGAATAAGGAACAGGTGTTATGCCTGTTTGGGTTTTACTCATTTATTTTCATGTCAGAACTTTAAAATGGTAACAATAAATCTTAATCGATACACTTGCCCAGTATTTTAAAAGACAAAAAGCCTGTGCTTTGATTTTTAAATGTATAATACCCAAGTTTAAAGAAAACTGAAATCAAAATAAATGTTGATGCTGCTGCCAGCCATTAGGGAAACCATGGTAACCACATGCATGTCTCTCACTCCATGACAACAAACGTAATGAGAGGTAGACATGAATGCAGATTAAAAAGTCACTTCCAGTTTCTAAACCATAAATCATACAACAGTGAGTTAAAAAGAAAACCCAACATGTTTATATTTTGATGTATAAATTATTTACGTCCTGAAAGGTTGTACGAGGAAGAAGAAAAAAAAGAATTCTAATATTTAAAAACTTTTAAAACATGCCTTAGTTTAAGAGATTCCTTTCATTTGACTCTAGAGGAATATAGAGTTTTACATATTAATAAAAACTTTGTAAAGCATCTCATTGTAAAGTGTTGGTTATCAGTTGTGTGGGTGCATCGTGTTCTTATAGTAGATATGAACCTTTACTCCTTTCTTGCATATTTACTTCATTTCTCTATTCTATTTTCTCACTAAAGTCCACCTTCTGACGATCTTGTTTTGGAACAAAGCAGAGAAGATGATTACTGGTGTTTTTTTCCACAGGGGAGCAATAAAAAAGGTAATGCACCTTTTTAAATCAAAGGAAATGTTCCTGCCAAAATCTTCTCAAATTCCATGTCATCACATTATTAGAATGACTGTTTTTGAGTTACTAACAACAAACAACAAATTAGATTTACATTTAAAAATAGCGACTCAACCTGGATGAAAAGTTTATGAAAACTATTGAAGGATTTCACTTGATTTCTCTGATTTTCTAAAATAACTATTTAAAATGATCCTTGGGATTCCATGAGTGTTCAGCACAAACGTCACTGCGACGTGTGAAACATGAGTTATTGATAAAAAGAGGAATGAAAAGCAGAAACTGCTGCATTGTGTTTCAAAGGCTAAGCATAAAAAACATAATACAATGCATTTGATCAACTGCACTATACTTTGGCAAGCTTTGTGAAATAATTAAAAGTTTTATTTCATTTTATGAGATTTTTCAAGGACATCTTTTATGTGCGCAGGTGCCGTTATTAGACGTGAAAGATGAAGTGAAATATGAAAGATTTTCAAGAACTGAATTTCTTTCAACAATTAGTGGTTTGTTGAGCAGTTGGTAAAAAAAATGCTAATACTTAAAAATATTTATTGTCTCATGATATAGTTTTCTACAGGACCATGGAAAAATGATGATAAGAGGTTCTGGTTTATACAATTTTTTACTTTAATTTGGTTGAAACAACTACCCAAATTAGTTAAGAATTTAAGGTAGACTATTTAACTTACATGTTAAAGTTGGAAAAACTCACTTAAGTACTGTAGAATACAGTTTATGTGTGGGTTGTTGTTTTTTTGGGACAAGGCCACACAGCATGATGGTGGCTGTTTAGAATCAGGTCTGCTGTATTGTTCATTCCTCATAGAGAGGTCTCTATGACACTTAATGCCACAAGGGGATCACATGAGGAAACATATCATTAAACTTCACATTCACTTATATCCCACAGATCTTGGGATAAAATGAGGAGGATGCACTATAAACCTTTTAACAGGATTGACCCTACGTATTTTCTTTGTTTATTTCCATTTGGAGTGTTTAGAACCCAATCAAATTATTATAAGTTTTCAGGTTTTCCTTTAAAAAGCTACACAATTTAAACAAGTGTTTTAGATTTTGCTGCAAACATTTGACTTTGACCGTTATTTGGTTTAACCTGACACCTAGTTACTTTTATTTTAAAGGTTCCAACACTTTATATCTATTTCATAATCTCTGAAATGTTTTACTTTTCATTTGGGTGGCTGAGACACTTACCAAGGGGGTGAAGTAATCATTTTGTTCTTTGTGAGAAATAAAATCCTCCTTCCTCTTTGTGTTGTGCCTCCTTGGTGGGCTGTACCATATACAGTATGACTCATTTAAACAGAGTTCTGCACAGATACACTCACTGATTCTGATTCTAACTGTTGGAGAACAATTTAAATTCAACCTAACAGTTTTTCCAAGTGATTCCAGCAACACAAACTAAGAATATTCTCAATAGCAGAGTATTTTTTTCCAAATATGAACATTTCTTCATTCAGAATATTTTTTAAAAATCCACATTCCTACCTTGTTGAAATGTTTCTCTTCTCTTCTTGTTTTTCTCACTGTTTGTGTCCACAGATCTTTCAGCTCTGAGCTCCTCTCCAGCTTTCTCTGTTCCCTGTAATGAAATGCTCAGTAGGGGATGAGTTAGAGCTCTTTTTATAGACACACGAAGTGAAGAGCATCAAGTCTCAAGGCCTTTGGGTGTGATCAAGGTGAGGCTTCGACTCCTCTTTAAGTCAGGAGGAGTGTGTGTGCTTTAGTAAATGACCACCCACATCGTTTCTCATCAATACTGCAGGTTTTATTGAGCGTTTCTCTCTGTAATCTGTCTTTATTTTAATTCACTTTTAACAGTTTTCAAATGCCCCAAATGAGAATTGATAAAATTCTGCAACCAAAGGTAAATCATATGTTCATTTATTAAAAAACAACATCAGCTGTTTATTATTTATCTCTAATCAGTTTGTTTGTTGTATGTTTTACCTCCGAGAGCATCTTTTCATCATAAGTTTGAAATCAGTTTGGCAGTTCAATCGTTTTTCTGTATGTCTTGTTGTCAAAGGTGTGCATGACTCCCTGTGTGGAAACTTCATTATGAGGGTCTGACTCACCGGGCTGATGTCATACTGGAGAGGACACACACACACACACACACACACACACACACACACACACACACACACACACACACACACACACACACACACACACACACACACACACACACACCTACATTGCACTTTGTGAAAGGAGGTGTTGTACAAAAGAAAATCACATTCCTTTCACTGGTTGAGGCTGAAGTGTTTCACCTGATGGGTCCAGGTCAGTATTTATTATTCCTTCAAGGATGAGCAACGTAGAACGACAGGAGTCTGGCTTTTATAAAAACAGAAGAGGCTCCTTAGGAAGAGTTTTCATTTTTCACACATAGACTTCAGTTTCAGTGACCATGAATAAAGAACAAATGTTTAAAGCTGCACTCACCACGTTGGTAAACAATGTAGCTTTTAATGGTTTTTTCATGCCTCTTAACAACGTTCTAACATAGTACAGCTATAAATATATTGTGGCGATTAAAAAAACCTGAAAGAAATCAATAAAGTGGTTTTCCCGCAGTTCTCTAAAAACTTCAGCCAATCCTATCGAACGATAGGATTGGACAATCCGGCTGTCTGTCTTGCTGAAGCGCTGCACTTCTGCACTGCTTGGATCCACCATTAATCCGCCTGGCCGCATTTTGCAGCTGAACATCCTGGGAGTTACTGCTTCAATTTTAGGAAAAAATACCAGAGTTCCAAAAAGAAAAACACATTTTCAGCTAGCAGAAACCTAAAAACGTTTGGAGGTAGAAAGAAACGTTTCAACAACTGGAGTTTTGGTCTCTATTGTAACCATGGCAATGTACGGTCCCATGTCTGGGGGAAGGCTGTCCTACGGATTTTACCCAACGGGAGGGGTGAGTGCTCTTAGATGTGTTTTTGTAAAATAGCTAGCAATACCTAGCTTGTTTACCAACCTGCCAAGTGCAGCTTTAATTGAGGACTTTTTTCCAATGAAAGTTTCACTGAAGTATCATTTACTGGTTCCTGTTGCGGATACTTTTTTAATCAACCTCTGATTTATGTGTGTTTGCACACATTACAACCACTCCTTTGTCATGGATTCATTTGAACAATGCATAGCTCTGTCATCGTTAACTCGAACCACTTGACAGGGATTTTTCTGGCTGAAGACGTTTCAATCAATCAATCAAAACTTTATTTATAAAGCGCCTCTTATACAAAGAAATTGCAACCCAAAGTGCTTTACAGGTTAAAGTGACCTGACATAAACCATGTTCCCATCCCTCCCCCACAAAAAGCACACACACACACACACACACACACACACACACACACACACACACACACACACACACACACACACACACACACACACACACACACACACACACACACACACACACACACACACACACACACACATCCCTGCAATTTGCAGGCTGCAAACATACCAAGACATACAACAGACGCTGTACATCCACTCTCACTCCTCATGCATACTCTATGTTCCCAGGACCGGAGACCAGCATCCTAAGAGTGAAACTGGACCCCAGACCCAGAAGATGGTCCCTTCCGTACCGAAGTGGGGATGAGCAGATCACTACGTACACCGCAGCAACCGAGCAGCCCCCCGCCACAAACCCCGACCAGACGGCCCGCTCCACTCCAGGCCCCAGGCAGCGAGCAGAGAACAGGGTGTAGGAAGACCCCAAGTCTCCCCCCGCCTGCTCCAATGTGGTGTTGATGCGTGTTGTAGTAAGATGCATTTAAGATAAGGTGTGTGTGTGGGGGTGGGGGGTGGGGGGGCAGCACGCCATTCCCCACCCTAGACCCTAAATGTCTACGTGCAACATGGAGGTGGGCAATGACACTGGAGGAGAGGTTGGCTGGCAAGACCCCCCCCCCCCCCAGATATCACTGGGTGTACTCACTCCAAGACGCGTATTGTGAGAATGTCATGAGTGGAAGTGTTTAAATTGTGCATTAAATTTGGGCCACAGGACTGCAGAGATGGTATTCCACACCCGTGACGTACCTGTAACCCAAAGCCCTGTGTGAGTGGTGATGTGATGGAGCAAAGGGAGGGAAACGTCCGGGGATGGGGAGGCAAGACAGAGGGGACAAGCCCTCCCAGGGAGCCAGCTCCCCCACTGGCCCCAATAAGCACCCCCGTTCCCCAAAAACCACCCAGGGCAGGGAGATTTGCCGGCCCATCCGTCCAGGTCCACGGCAGCAGCCCCACACAGCGCCACTGATGAAAATGACGCATAAAATCTGAGGAGCATTAAAGACAGTAGCAGAATATTCAAACGTGCTAAAATTATCAAATAAAACAGGTTTGGCACAAAACGTTGATTAATTTATAAAAGCTGTACCGCCTCCCCTTTTGCTACTTCTTGTGGAAAAAGTTATGCTACAATTAGGTGGGGAGGCCTCTGTAAGAACAAGCGCTGCATCTGCACTCAGTCAAGATTATAGTCTAAAATCAGGTCGTTGATTATAAAAGTTTTGTTCAGCAGAGAGCAAACATTTAAAAGAGCCATTTTTTTAGTTTAAGTTTGAGATTATGCACTTTCACATGCCATTGTTGTTTCCCTGGTGCACAATTAGAAGTCTCTAGATTTGTCTGCATTTGAAAACTTTTTAGAAGTTTTATGACCCCAATATTATATAAAAGGTGCTTCCTGCTGTGTTTGAGGACATCCCAGAAATATCTGAAATCCACTAAAAGTTCAACAACCCTTAACAAAACACACACAAAGTACTTTGTGACAGGATGAACTCTTCTCACAGCATAAAATCCTAAATCAGGAACTTCACGTGGAACAGTTCTGGTTTTGAGAATGTATGGCTGCCTCTGGCTAAAGCATGGATCTATATCAGCAGTAAAACACTGTGCAGTGAGGAACTGAGAAACTCAGTGTTTGTGTTAAAATGATGAAATAAACTTTTCTTTACTAACTCCATTAGTGATCAAATTGAAGAAAATTAAAGAGCAAGGTGATTTTATTACATTTTATTTGCAATTATACCATTAAAGTATGCTTTTTTATGATGATCAGTAGATAATAAAACACAAACATGGTCCTAAAATTAAAATAAAGTTCAGCAACACAACATGACGTTGATTTTCTGATGAGTTGTTGCTGCTGTGAATGATGAGAGCCACAAGAGGCTGCAATTTGTTCACAAACAGTTTCATCTTCACTCTGCTGTTGTTCATGTCCTCAGAAAACTTTAAGTAGGTCATTTTATAACGCAAAAATTCTAAGTGCCTTCAAACTGAGGTGGGAAATATGTGTGTGTGAACATTTATCCAGCAAATCTGGGCTACTGCAGTTACTCACCCAGAATTTTTCAGTCTGATAATCAGAACCGCTTCATTTTATGAAACATGTTATTTTAAAAAACTTCTTACCGGTATTTTTCCTCTGCTCTTTCTCTCCTGTAGCACAATTAAATGTACTAATGCCATTATTTAGCTTTATAAATGTATCTATATTCTAACAGTGAGCCTTTTATAAAGATACATCTAGTTTAAAGTAAGTTATTTGACAATAATATCAATATTGCATATAAGTGTGTTGATGTAATTTTCAATAAAATAGTTATGACATATATATAAATTTGTGTACCTAGACTATTTGCATATAGTACTTGGGCCTACTTATAGTATATAAATGTAGGTTATGCATATTAATAGCTGTAAATCACTCCGGGTCTAAAGACAGAGAGGGGACATGGACTCCTTTGTTCCACGTTTAGTCTCCTCCGTGGCCCCTGGAAAACCATTAAATGAGGAGGACTTCTCCCAGGAGCCCTGCATTCCTGGGATTCCTCCGGTCTGATGTCAGAGCAGAGGGGGGCGGGGCTCCGGAGGCGTCTGGACCCGCTGCAGCGTTCACGGTCCGTGCGGAGGCTGCGTCCCCTGAGAGCCTCGGACATATCGACACTTTAATTGAAAATATAAGTAGTCTAAGAAAAATAATGTATTTAAAGAAACAGAAATCTATGAAAACAAAAGTTTTCAATAGGGTTTATGAAATGAAATTAATTGTGTATAAAATAACCAATAGCTAAAAATGATGTAGAGCAAACTTGTCCCAAACATACTGGCATTTAAAAACAATTAGTCTCAAAAACCTAAAAAAGGAATAAAAAATGCTTAAACTCTTAAGTTTATCTTTGGCAAAGCTTTTGACCTAAGAGTTGTTAGTAATTAATAACAAGGTGAGAATTCAAGTAACATAATTAATTTAAAGACACATAAGCTAATAATTAGACTAAAAATAGGCACAAAAATGTATGTTAAAGACTTTCTTCATATGCATCAATATATATATATATATATATATATATATATATATATATATATATATATATATATATATATATATATCCACTTTTGCCATGTATGAAAACATATTGTTCACTATATAAGTTTTCTATTCTGTGTTTGAGGTTAACCAGACTATATATGTGGAAGCTGCTCCAAAGTCTGCAGAGCAGAACTGAGGTCTAGTATACTAGGCTACATTGCCGCCTTCTAGTTTCAAATTTCACATGAAAAGTTGAATTATTCCTACAGTCCGTGAACGCAGCGCGCTCGTCCCTCCGCCTGCCCTCAGTGCCTCCATTGGAATAGAAGGACCGCTACTATAAACACCCAGAATCTCAGCGAGTGGACTTCACCTCGGTGTTAGCCGAGCTTTTACAGAACTTATAATTTAGTTTTTCCTTTAAAATTAAGTAAAATTAAGATGACGTACTAACCAACTCTAAGTTGTAGCTTTTACAGCCGCGTCTGTCTCTTTAGCGACTTGTTTTTCTCCTTAAACTCGTTGCGTTGAGAAGAAACTGTCGAGGTTTTTCCACAGGATTTTAAAAAGTAGCCTGAATGACTTTATGAGGATTATTTCAACACAGGGAAGTGAAGAAGAGTTTCCTCAGCTGGGAGCAGAAATCGGTATGTAAAGCAGGACATAAAGGGTGAGCTGCTTTTTGCAGAAATTAAAGTTTTCAGCATGAGGAAAACTTTTTCTTACATGAATTGGTTTACCCGTGAGGCCTCACTCCCCCTCCTTTAGGTAAACATCCCTTAAATCACAGACTAAACCTCAGATCTAATAAATTATACGTTTATTTGTATAAACCTGTTGCATATAACCAGGAAGGCTCATTAGATCCCCAAAGTTTTCATAAAACCACATTAGAGACCTGATGGAGCCAAATATCAGAAACACACATCAGGATCCTTTATGACGTCTTTTTGTTTTTAGGTTGTTCGCATGTGAGTTTGTGCAGCTGATGGTGTGTATGTACATGCATGTACATGCACGTGCATGTTTGTGTAAAATATGTGTTTGAACATCACTAACTGTAAAGACAAATATATCATAACTGCGGAGGCGGAGGCTGCACACGCACGCACGCACGCACGCACGCACACACACACACACACACACATCTGGCTATCTTTATAAGCTCAAAGGCATGCTGTGCAAATTATATGGTGCAAGTGACTTCGGAGTACACCCTGGTGGAGAATTCCAGCTGACTTATTCCAGTTGTAGCCTTCATCCATGTTTGCTGTCTGAGTGGGAGCAGAAAGGAGGGAGTTTGATTGTGTTTCAGGAAAGTGAGGGACATTTGTCTCATCCCAGAGGGGTGTTATGTTAAAGGGCAGCATAGTACGACTTTAATAGGTGTTTACTACATGATGTGAGCCTACATTTAAAGGGAAAAGTGGCTATTGTTTGTGCTAACAGTGGTCATTTGAGTCTAAAGGTCATTTGATTGCTATATAAAGAAAACATAACTGTAATTTTGGTCCAGTGGTCAAATTGTTACTCAGGGGAAAAAAAGCAAGAGGCAAAAACAAACCACTGGAGTGTTTGTTGTCATTGTTAGAGGTGGTTTACTATTGTTTTTAACCCAAAATATTCAGGATGTCTGAAGAAATGACTCGGATGCTGGTTCAGGTCTGAGTGCTGAAACTGGAACAGAAGTTTTGTGAGTCTGGTTAAAAATCAGAGCCCCTAACTTTCATGTGAGCACAACCCAGTGTCAACTCTGAGCTCAGAACATCTGAATATTTTGCAGTAAAATTAAACTAATTAAAAATCTTAGTCTTCCAAACACTATAGCCTCAAAATTATATCAAGATACTCTTTCCAGGAAATGTGTGATGATGATATTTATGTAGCAATAACTAAAAATCTAAATTGAATGAAATTAATACATTTCATTTATTTAGAGTCAGTTTTTCCCTTAACGTTTGTGTTTATTTTTTCTTTAGTATAAACATTTTTAGATCATAATATACGAAATCCCAAAAAGTAAAAATGAGTTGCACTGGTTCAGGTTTTGAAAGCCGATACCTATTTCTGATTTTTGTAAAGCTCTCACCTGCAAATGGTGATTTCGGCAGATTCTGATTTATGTCATAATTAACAGGAAACTTAAAAAAAACATCTGATAAACTTGAAAATGATGAATGTGGAAGTAAAAACATCCACATGGAAGACCTGTGGTTGCTAACATGAATTAGTGATAGGGAATTTATGAACTGAAAAAATGTCTGTTGGCAATAGTGCATACACACAGACTGGAAAAATATTTTTAAATTTCAGGTTTGTGGGTCACAGATTAAGCCGATGATGCTGAATATTGGCCAATTCTGATCGTGGGTCAATTTCTTTGGGTCATTTAGGATTAACATAAACAAAAAAGATGGATTAATTTTGGCCCAATACTCAGTCAGCTAAAAATGTTATCAGTTTTCAAGAAATATAAAAAAAACGTTTAAAATTAAAAGAAGCACTAAAGCAGGACTTTTAACCTCAGGTTAATAAGTGTATCCTACAAAACCAAAACAAAGATTGATCAGGAAAATTGCCACTCGTTTAAATATGTGTAAACAGTGGGGGTGCAACAGATCATCACTGATCTGTGATCCGTACGGACACACATGATCCGCGGATCACGCAGTGCTCACGCGTTGCTAAATCATTCCCGACATTCTGTGCTCGCGTGCTCTGAACCTGCAGAAAATTCCCCTCTGAGAAAAGCGTTCGTTTTGCCATCACTTATAGAGGTTCACTCTATCGGACTCAGTTGTTTATGTTGACCAGAACGAAGGATCCCTGATCGATATCTGATCCAGTCTCTGTTTCGCGCGCGCTTGGAGCGGCTGACTCCTCCGTCCCTCTCTGTCAGCTGGAATATTCATCTCTCTGATAGAGAAACCAAACTCATCTATTTCTGTCTAAGATAACGTGTTGTGTCGGGCTTTTGTACGAGCTAATGAATGTTATTATAACCAGAGTTCAGTCAGGAGCCACAGAGCAGCACCTCGATGGTCATGCCCCCACCTGCTGCAGCAGCTCTGACCCCAGAGAGCGACTAATCTGCAGGTCTGTCTGACCCCACACTAAGTCCATCACCCCATTCATTTTGTTTTTATATGATTCAAAAATGTATTTAAGCATCAGATTGACATCTTGAGTTAAATGTTGTTTGTATTTAATGAGGATTGAGCAGAAAAATGTTGCACAGTGCTCTACAAAAAAGAGAGAGATCAAAGTTTTTTTTTCCTGCTGATCCGAAAAATTATCTGATCCGTGACTCAAATCCGTGATCCGATCCGATCCGTGAGTTTTCTGATTCGTTGCACTCTTAGTAAACAGTAATTATATGATAATGTAAGGTAGTAAAACACAAGCAGGCTAGGTAACTGAGTAGTAGAAGTACTTTGTGTTTATGTTGGTTGTATTCATTGTTGCAGGGATGATTTTTTTTCATCGTTTTGTAAGTTTGGTGCTCCCTGGCAGCTCAGCGAACAACAACAGAGCTGAGAGCATGCAGCAACCTGCTCAACTCTCCCACAATCCACCAGATGTTTCATGCAAGCTGTCAATCACTGCAGCAGCTCCTCTTCCTCCTCCGATCTGCTTCACGTTTACAGACTCTCGTAATGTGCTCCACACTTGGAGTTCGTGATGTATTTTATGAGGATATTAGCGAATGTTTTCTGTTTGATCCCAAGTTTTAAACATGCAACTTTTTCTGCTCTTTGTTGTTGGAGATACAGCCGGATGGAGCTGAACCAATAAGCCGCTGCTTTCACAGGCCTGTAAAGTCGGTGCCTCTGGCGTTCCTGTGAGCGTTGGTGCCTGAGGGAACATCCTGAGTGGCTTTTTTGGTCACTGAGCATGTGTGTGTGTATGTGGAGTGAGTTTGGTTGGGTGAGTGATGTGGTTCCCAGGAGTAGGGGAGGAAGGGGAGTGGGGTGAGGGTATGGAAAATGTGAAGAGTGATGTGGTTTGGCTGATGAGCGATGGTCCCTGTTATATTTTGGTTCACAAAAACATCGGCAGGTGAGATGAGCAGGCAGGAAGGCAGTGGGTAGGTGAACAAAAGAGCTTTATTACAGACAAAAACTAGGGAGGACTAGATGAGACCAGAGGATAGACACAGGAGGAACCAACAGGGAGTGAAGGAACTCAACAGTATAGAGGGAGCTAATTAAGGAGACGAGACACACCTGGAGGGGATTAGTGCCGGGAGACTAGAGGATGAACACGGAAAAACCTAAAGACTAAAGGGGACAAAACAAGGAAACACAGGGGAGGAAAACACTAATGAAACTACACACAGGACACATGGGGGCATGGGACGTGACGTTTCTGCTGTTGATCAGTCACTGCTATCATTGTGACCCTCCCTCCATGTGTACTCTCTGCAACTGTACCAACATGATAAGAGCTATCATTTCTCCCAACCTGAAGCCTTGATTTTCTCATCCAGCTGCTGGGAACACTGATGTTTTTCACACGCTACTAGGCTATACCATTCTGGATAAAATGAGAAGCATGATTTTTTTTGCCTAGAATTGAGATCACAATTCTCTCATGATTTTTTCCAATATAAATATTTATTACACTTATTACCTGCACATCAACTTCGTAACAGCTGACGCTGAACATAAAAACAATGAATGTCTCTCTTGTCTTCTTGTTACGTACACAACCTTTGAATAATTTTAACAATAATAACAATTTAGATTTTTGTCATTTGAGGGAGAAAGAGGGAGCGCTTGTTTTCATGCAGATCATGTCCCGGATCAAATGCGGTACAATCATCGTCTTCTTTTTTTAAAACTGTTGTCATTTGGAAGTGAGATTGCATACAAGAATGAATTGAGATTGTGACTTTTTTTAACGATTAATTGTGCAGCTGCAGCCCTACGCTACTTTCCACTCAGAAATCCCTCCTGGCCTATCTCTAAAGTCTCGATCTGTCTCCTGATTTCATCACTGCAGGATCAGTTGTCAGAGCTGGTGACAATGTTTAGATGATTGTGCCAACCAGAAATTTATTCTCTTGCCGTTTACTGTCAACTTTAGTACACTGGAACTCCTCCTGAGCACAGACTTCTATTGTTTTCATGGATTTTCCTTGGTTTTATGATAATTGCAGTTGGCAAAATCTGTGTAAATGCAGTTTTGCTTCTATTTTGGATGCAGATTTTGGAATGTACATTTATTTTAAATTGGCTCAAGTGGATTTTGTTCATTTGCCAATTGTCATTAATAAAATTTAAATGTGATTTTCAAGTAACTGTAGAGTTTGAACAGGCATGTTTTGCACTTCATAAAATATGAGCACTTGCATGGGTAATTTCAAACATTAAAAGCTTTTGCAACAAGTTCAAACAGTATGAAAAAGTCACTTTGTACACCTCACTCACTTGTCAAGCTAAATTAGGAGCTCTAAAGGTTTTGATTAGTCAGTGTTCTATTGCTCATCAGTAACATTTATTTAGTGTCAGGTTCTTTATTGTTGTGCATACTCAGAGAAGTTTGACTGTGTTGTGCAATTAATCTTTTTTTTTTTTTCAAATTAGATTTTAGCTTAAAAAAAACAAGCAAATGAAATCAACAAATATGGAAGATTTCTTAAAACATTTGAGCCACATTTTGTTTTACAAACATGCTTTTATTTTGTAATGCCTTTCAGAGTGTTGCACACCTTTGCTCCTTGTGAAGGCCAAACTCTCACATCTTGTAGTTGTTTGTTTTAAAGTGCCTGTGACTCCATATTTAAATCACTTTATATTAAACAGGTGTAATCTTTGATGCCTCTAAATCAGCGTTGCACCATTATAACTCAAAATACGCTGTAATTATTTCCTAACGAGCAACTCAGAGATCAGAAGAAAGCGCCGCCTTCCGGTTCTGCTGGGTTTCTCCTTATTTGGCAGCCTGACACTTCTGCTGCAGCAGGGGGCAGTGCCGTCGCATGAAAGAGAAACGAAACTGAAACTAAACACTACACGGTCTATGGGCAATGGCGGCGGCACTGCCTCGCTCCAGGTGTCGTGAACGTGCATGTGGGAGGAGAATTGACCATATAAGCAAGTCCGGATCACTATGACCTCATAGCGGGCTGGAGTGAAAAAAAAACTGTTTGAAACCTGGGTCTGAAATCTGGAAGAGCTTCTCACTGGCTGTACTAGGAGACAGATGGATGCCGTTTTTTGCTCTTTCTGGCAGGTTTAAGGTGAGAACTCAACGTTGCAACATGATAGATAAGTCAGAAAACATGGAAAACCATGTCATGGGCACTTTAAAAGGTCAAAACAAGTAAAGATGGCAGAATGTGGGTAAAACACACAGGCGATATGTGATGGATGAAAGAAGAATGAATTGTTTTCATTACTCTTATTTCCTTGAATATACTTTCAAATGGTTCAATTTCCAAGCCTCAGTTTTCCTGAAGAAACACACTTTGTCTGTAGCAGCTCTTTATGTTTTATAGCAGTACGGCAGATTTCATCACGTGACCAATTAAGAAGAGGTTTAGTTAGGTGTTGAGCCTGTGCTGACATAGATCTATGCCTTAGTCTGCTTAAAATGTGAACTCTAGATCACATATCTCAATTCAATGAGGGAGTTGTGTTAAATAAATTCAATACTCACCAAAATAATCATGATAATGATTTTGTTCTCTAATGGTGGAGCGTTAATATGAGATGGTTTGGGTGATTTGTTAGAACTATGTAAGTTCTATGCAAAATCTAAGCAGAGGAAATTTGGTGAATGAAAGCAAACAAAGTGGATTTTAGCAGGAAGGTGAACAAATTATTGTCGAGATTTGATGTCTTGGTGCTATCTTTACTTGCTGTCATAACTATTTCTTCTTTTTTTATACTTGGCTCATGCTGGTATTGGCTACTGACACTAATAATACAGCAAAAATAATTCCTACAACCATGAGGAGAGTTGCATCTTGAGTTGTGCTGCTTTTTTCACCATTCAGTTTTGATATTTTTCAGGCATGGACCAATTATTTGTAAAATACACAGCCTGAAACATTAGTTTATATAGCATGAAGCTCACATTACCTCCAGTGCACATTTTATTGTATAAATTATGCAACACAGTCATCAGAAATATAAAATTACCTGTAAGAATAACAAATCTTTCTTCCACTTTCTGCAGTTGCGCGTGACTAGTCTCAGTTTTTTGATCAAATCGTCATCTTTTGAGTTAAATCAATCACTTTCACAGAAGACCATTTATTGTGTATTGATGATTATCAACAAAAACACACATTAAGGATAAAAGTTCTACAAAAAGTGAGCATTTCTTTGTAGGTCGATCTGGTGATCTACTATGATATTTTCTGAACTGAGACTGTGTGATGATTGTAATTTGCCCTCCCCGGCTGTCTGGACGTCACTTCTGAGTGAACGCTCTCCTTTGTGTGTTTGTCACCGTCTCCATGTTCTCATACAGTAGAGAGGATGTGCCGTGTGTGTCTTTGTTTCAGAGTCAGAGCTGGAGTTAAAAGGAAAAAAAAAAAAGAGAGAGAGAGAGAGAGAGAGAGAGAGAGAGAGAGAGCAGATGCTCTTGTTAGAAACACACTGTCTGGCCGCCTGGCTCTGCCATCTGTTTGCAGCTGTCGATGTTTTTGTGAACCAGACAAGCTGCTCTGTCTGCAGTTTCATACAACAAAACTGATCTGGACAGTACATGTGACGCGTACGCTCATCCTTTGTCCTTAAAAGTAGTTTTAGGGCTGCTCGATTATGGCAAAAATGATAATCACGATTATTTTGATTGAAATTGAGATCATGATTATTTAGATGATATTTATTTACCGTCGATGACAAAAATATTACTGAACAGTCATTGAACAGTGGCTTTTAAAAAATTGTCTAAAAATAAAAATGTTCAAATACTGATAAATAACAAGACAGTGGAAATGTTTGCAACATAAAAAATGAAACAAATGTAAAAATCTGAACTTCAACACCCTACTGCATAATAATTATAAATATAATAATCAAACATCAAGGCTAGTTGTACAACTACACACTGTTATATCAAACTGAGGTCTGCAGATTTAGTTTAGCTGCTTGAACAAAAATAAAACGAAACTCTGAAAGTAGAAACTTTTTAAATAAATAATAAATACAGTATAAACAGAGAGCGTTGAGAGGGTTTTTACTCTACGCTCTTTCATAGGGGTAGGAATATACGTAGAACCAGTTCCAACAGACCAATTCCATAAGAATTGTTCACCTCCAACTTTATCAATTCTTCACAATTCTCTTGTTTCTGGTTTTCCTGAAATGTTGCTTCGCAGGCGGAACCGGCGTTACGTCCACACCCGAACCACTGCAGTGCCTTCACAGACGAACGAGATTAACTCACAATGAACTCCAGAGGAAAGGCGCTGCAGTGGTTCGCCCTGAACGCGGTGCCGGCTCCGTCTGGACGAACCTTGTCGTCCCCCTGCTCGCGCTGTACTGACCGGAGCGGATTGTTGGACACATAGATATATATGATATCTATGGTTGGACAGCTGTTGGAAAAGTGAGCGCTGCATGCTGTAAGAGGAGCGCTTGATTTTACACTCGGAACAGCCGCGAGGGAGGAACTAATAATCGGCTCAGTCAGTTTTTATGATCGTGTAAAACCCAGATCGTGATCATGATTAAAATTCGATTAATTGAGCAGCCAGCATGAAAGAGCAACATTCTTATAACTGCTAAGGTTTTCTGCGTTAGTTAGATGTGGATAACAATGAGAGCCTCTGCACAGTGACATTAAGTCACCACAGAAGTTTAATCTCAGATTTAGCATCAGTTCATGTTGCCGAATGCATTTGGACTCCAGATCTGTTTCCTCAAAACATGGCACTAGTGAACTCAGTGGTGAGTCAGCGGGGCACAAGAGGATCAAAGTCCTAAGAAGGTATTTGGAGCATCAAACCAAATCAAGCTGTAACAGTTTCCCTAAATCTTTAGTTTTAGTTTTATTTAGCCAGACCTTTTACCAAATAAGACAATAAAACATGATAAAAGTTCACTTCTGTTGAGGAATTCTTGAGTAAAGCTGCGCATTTGTTAAGAGGACTAGAAATGATAACCTCTAAAATCCAGCTGTATTAATTGAGATGAAAGATGAAACTTTTGTGTTGTTGTGTATCTTCTAAATGCTGTCTGATTTGCACTCCTGCTATTTGATCTGAGTGTGATTTAGGTTCATGGACCACACTGTAAAAAGAGTCTGCTTGAGGAAGTGTAGTTATGAGCTGTGAAGCACTTTAAGCGCCCGTGTGTAACCGGTGGGATGGGACACCGGTTACACACCCTGTTTCAGACAGAGACAAGTCATGGGGATCAGATTGATTGAGTTACGCATGCTACTACACTTGCTTCCTCGGCTGTCTGTGGCCTGCGTCTAATGTTCTTAGCGGTAGGTGACCAAGTGCTGTTTTGTTCCCACTATTGTGTGGACCTGAAGAGAGCCCGGCAACAGGAAGGCTGGCCTGAACCAGATCACAGACACACATCAGCATCTCTGTTCCAAGCTTTAAAACACAAACATACTTTTGTGTCAGTAATTAAAAAGTTCCAGGCAAAGGCTGCCAGTGTTGTAACCTAAAATCATGCTGCAGATCAGCATCCAAGTTTTTCCTGCAGATATGTTACTACCAGTGGTGGCTGGTGAAAAAGATCTTTGGGGGGGCTGAAGTGCCACTACGTTTCCCTTCAAGACATTTAAATGAACAAACGAAAAAAATAGAAGAATTATTTTATTTCCTTTTTTAAAATGAACAGTTTCACATACAGTCTCGGGAGAGACTCGGAGTAGAGCCGCTGCTCCTCCATGTCGAGAGGAGCCAGTTGAGGTGGTTCGGGCATCTTGTTAGGATGCCCCCTGGACGCCTCCCCAGGGAGGTGTTTCAGGCATGTCCTGCTGGCAGGAGGCCCCCGGGTCGACCCAGGACAAGCTGGAGAAAATATATCTCTGGTTTGGCCCTGGAGCGCCTTGGGATCCTGCCGGAGGAGCTGGTAGAAGTGGCTGGGGAGAGGACCATCTGGGACTCCCTAATTGGGATGCTGCCCCCGCAACCCGGACCCGGATAAGCGGAAGAAGACGAGAGACGAGTTTCACATTCAGTAAATCAACCGATTTAAAGTTAATAAATCTCATTAAAGTGCAACTAAAAAACCTAGAGACTTACAGTTTCTGTCAATGTGTTCTGGAGATTATTTTCATCAAGATCCAGCACCAGTTCATCACTGCAGCTCTGGAACTCCTCGCTGTCATAAATCAGACAGTTCAGTTTTCAGTCTGGTCCTGGTCCAGTGAGGGCCAGTCTGGTCCTGGTCATGTGAGGGACAGTCTGGTCCTGGTCATGTGAGGGACAGTCTGGTCCTGGTCCAGTCTGGTCCTGGTCCAGTGAGGGACAGTCTGGTCCTGGTCCAGTGAGGGCCAGTCTGGTCCTGGTCATGTGAGGGACAGTCTGGTCCTGGTCATGTGAGGGACAGTCTGGTCCTGGTCATGTGAGGGACAGTCTGGTCCTGGTCCAGTCTGGTCCTGGTTCAGTGAGGGCCAGTCTGGTACTGGTCCAGTGAGGGACAGTCTGGTCCTGGTCCAGTGAGGGACAGTCTGGTCCTGGTCCAGTCTGGTACTGGTCCAGTGAGGGTCAGTCTGGCCCTGGTCCAGTGAGGGACAGTCTGGTACTGGTCCAGTGAGGGCCAGTCTGGTCCTGGTCCAGTGAGGGCCAGTCTGGTCCTGGTCATGTGAGGGACAGTCTGGTCCTGGTCCAGTGAGGGACAGTCTGGTCCTGGTCCAGTCTGGTACTGGTCCAGTGAGGGCCAGTCTGGTCCTGGTCAAGTGAGGGACAGTCTGGTACTGGTCCAGTGAGGGACAGTCTGGTCCTGGTCCAGTGAGGGACAGTCTGGTCCTGGTCCATTGAGGGTCAGTCTGGTCCTGGTCCAGTGAGAGACAGTCTGGTCCTGGTCCAGTGAGGGACAGTCTGGTCCTGGTCCAGTGAGGGTCAGTCTGATCCTGGTCCAGCGAGGGCCAGTCTGGTCCTGGTCCAGTGAGGGTCAGTCTGGTCCTGGTCCAGTGAGGGTCAGTCTGGTTCTGGTCCAGTCTGGTCCTGGTCCAGTGAGGGACAGTCTGGTCCTGGTCCAGTGAGGGTCAGTCTGGTCCTGGTCCAGTGAGGGTCAGTCTGGTCTGGTGCTGACCAGATGCTGGTGAAGGCAGACCTCTCCTTAGCATGTCTCATGATGACGTCACAGACCTCTGCAATGATACTCAGTTTTAAAATGTGATCTTAAAATGTCTCATTCTACTGAATATTCTAAAGAGCTAGCTCAGTGTAAAGAACCAACATGGCTGACTGTCATTGTTCACATCCTAATAGGATCAAATACAGTTCAGTCAGGATGACTGGCAGGTGTCTAGCTTTACATTTTATCTGATAATTTGATTCAAATGAGTCCAAACAGCCAGTGCTGACCTCCAGGTGTGCCCAGTGTCCTTCATCTCCTAGTGGGTGGCTCCTCTACAGGTCCCCTGTAGACCTGGTCCTCAACAGGTCCCCTGTAGACCTGATCCTCAACAGGTCCCTTGTAGACCTGGTCCTCTACAGGTCTCCTGTAGACCTGGTCCTCTACAAGCCTCCTGTAGACCTGGTCCTCTACCAGGTTAGGAACAGCCTCCCTGTTCAAATACAGAAGCTTCATGAGTAACTTCAGAAAACTGTGTTAGAATTAAATGTCATAAACTTCACAGATAAATGATACCACTTCACAATAAGGCTCCTCTTATAAATGGCTAATAAATATTTGATCAATCTGTAGCTCCTTATAAAATATTAATATGTTTATTATGCTTTAATTAAGGATGAGAAATAGAGAAAACTGACCGGTTTCCTGCCAAATAGGATCTAGAGCAGCTTTATTAAACATGTCTGACTTCAGTTGCTACCTTGTAGCACAATGAGCATTTGTAAACAATTTTAAGCTTATACTATACTTCATCACAGCATTATGAATATGCAACTCTTAAAGGGAAATCTTGTTGTAAAGTTTGAAGCATGCTGTGGAGAGTTGTATCACATCTACAGCCATCTGTTGGAGCAGCAGCATCAGAACCAGAGATCAGCTGATAAAGGAGGCAGGGTTAGTTCTGGAGCCTCTAGAGCTGATTGGACAAAGGAGGACGCTTCATAAAGTGAAGAACATGATGGACAACCCTGAGCATCCTCTACACGAGAAAATAACTCAACAACAGAGTACTCAGTCAGAGGTTCTTCAGATCTGCTGAATCATAGAAGATCCTTCCTGTCCATCACAGACCACTACAGGAGATCCTTTCTGTCCATCACAGACCACTACAGGAGATCCTTCCTGTCCATCACAGTCCACTACAGGAGATCCTTCCTGTCCATGACAGTCCACTACAGGAGATCCTTCAGTCCATCACAGTCCACTGCAGAAGATCCTTCCTGTCCATCACAGACCACTACAGGAGATCCTTCAGTCCATCACAGTCCACTACAGGAGATCCTTCCTGTCCATCACAGACCACTACAGGAGATCCTTCAGTCCATCACAGTCCACTACAGGAGATCCTTCAGTCCATCACAGACCACTACAGGAGATCCTTCAGTCCATCACAGACCACTACAGGAGATCCTTCAGTCCATCACAGACCACTACAGGAGATCCTTCAGTCCATCACAGTCCACTACAGGAGATCCTTCAGTCAATCACAGTCCACTACAGGAGATCCTTCCTGTCCATCACAGACCACTACAGGAGATCCTTCCTGTCCATCACAGACCACTACAGGAGATCCTTCCTGCCCATCACAGACCCCTACAGGAGATCCTTCAGTCCATCACAGTCCACTACAGGAGATCATTCAGTCCATCACAGACCACTACAGGAGATGCTACAGTCCATCACAGACCACTACAGAAGACCCTTCAGTCCATCACAGTCCACTACAGGAGATCCTTCAGTCCATCACAGTCCACTACAGGAGATCCTTCAGTCAATCACAGTCCACTACAGGAGATCCTTCCTGACCATCACAGACCACTACAGGAGATCCTTCCTCTCCACCACAGTCCACTACAGAAGATCCTTCCTGTCCATCACAGACCACTACAGGAGATCCTTCCTGTCCATCACAGACCACTACAGGAGATCCTTCAGTCCATCACAGTCCACTACAGGAGATCCTTCAGTCCATCACAGACCACTACAGGAGATCCTTCAGTCCATCACAGACCACTACAGGAGATCCTTCAGTCCATCACAGTCCACTACAGGAGATCCTTCCTGTCCATCACAGACCACTACAGGAGATCCTTCCTGTCCATCACAGTCCACTACAGGAGATCCTTCCTGTCCATCACAGACCACTACAGGAGATCCTTCCTGTCCATCACAGACCACTACAGGAGATCCTTCCTGTCCATCACAGACCACTACAGGAGATCCTTCCTGTCCATCACAGACCACTACAGGAGATCCTTCAGTCCATCACAGTCCACTACAGGAGATCCTTCAGTCCATCACAGTCCACTACAGGAGATCCTTCAGTCCATCACAGTCCACTACAGGAGATCCTTCAGTCCATCACAGTCCACTACAGGAGATCCTTCAGTCCATCACAGTCCACTACAGGAGATCCTTCAGTCAATCACAGACCACTACAGGAGATCCTTCAGTCCATCACAGACCACTACAGGAGATCCTTCAGTCCATTATAGTCCACTACAGGAGATCCTTCAGTCCATCACAGTCCACTACAGGAGATCCTTCAGTCCATCACAGTCCACTACAGGAGATCCTTCAGTCCATCACAGACCACTACAGGAGATCCTTCTTGTCCACAGATAAAACATCTAGAACCATTCAATAAAAAACCTTTAATGAGTAACTAAAACAACCTGATGTCCCTCTGGGATTAATAAAGTCTTTTGACTGACTGATTCTAGCTGCCTGTTGCTCTGGTCCATCACCCAGATCTGATTCACATCCATTCAGACTCTCCTTCACTATGAACCGATTCTTCATCCATGTGAATTTGTGCTCACATTATTTCTCCTCTATTTCCCTGTAATACCAGCTGATCCAGTTATTCTAATGCTGCCTTTTATCCTATTGATTCTGATTTTATTTGGTCTTAGAGGTTCAGATGTTTTTGTTCTACCTTCTGAGGTTCTCAGGTCATGTTTATGAATGTGAACTGCTTCTAAAACATTTTACTTGCTAAAATAATGGTTAAATATATTTTTAAGTGTCATGGAGCCACTTTTATTAACTTCAAGCCTCCTGTTGTTATTGTGGACATGACAATTAATATTAAAAATAAAGATGTAAATAAAAGCTACTTCAGTAAAACATTGCTTCTCGGTATCAGTCCTGACTTCATCAAACCAAGAATACTTTAACAATATTCTCTTATCTGAAAATATGTTAATATCGTCATAAACTCATCTATTGACCAGCTGAACTGTGATTGTTTTTCTCCACTTTTTCTCTCTCATCCGGTGTTTCACCAAATTCTGCCACCCTCCTGCAGTCACTAGGGACAGGTGACAGAGGAGTTCTGCCTTCTACTGGTGTTTCTCCCGCAGCTCTCGCCATTCAACTACAGCCACCGGGAAAGCTCAAAACTATTTCAATGTTATACTAGAAAAATGGACCGAACGCTGAAAAAACTCCCGGTACGCTGATGGGTCATATTTAAAAGTCCTGGTACTGCGTACCGTTCCATACCGGCCTACTTAAAGCACTGAACTAGTTCTGTTTAATAAACTGGACTCTTATTGTGAAGGGGCACCATTTACTTTGAGTTATTTATACAAGACTTGTTTTTGTGTTTGAACATGCCAAATAACATTTTATACAGTTTATAGTAAGGCTACGTTCTGCTTTTACAAAGGACTATTGATCATAAAGAAATGGTGATGTGTTTTAAACTTTACAATAACTAACCTTAGCTTCACTCCTCCATTACAGCGGCTCCGTAGATCTGGTGACCAGCTTTTTTCCTTCTCCTTCCGGAAGAATGGAGTGGTGTTGAGTAACTTGATGAACTAAAAAAATGCCCCTGTATATTGTTGTGTCCGTGGATGCATCTTAGCATTGTGACTAGCTGACAATATGTCATCTCTGACAGAGTTGGGAATGAGCATGTGCGAAGCGGTTCGGATTGTCCTAGTTACATTATCAGGGGGCTCCAGCATCTAGCGCCCCAAACACATTAGATTCTGCTATGTTTATTGGACAGAAATCCACCAGTTCTGCCTAGTAACCAGACGTCATTGGTTGTTTAGCTGGAGTTCAGGGGTGATCCAGCTAATGCCCCTATGGAAAAATCCTATACTAGCATTCTGGGAGAAAAACTCACTGTTTATTGACATTTGCTGGTGTAAATGATTTGAAAATTATCCAGATATCATTTAGGAACACGTTGTTAAGCATAACTGACACATTTTAATAAATATACATATATTTTAAATGTATTTTCATTTTTTCTTTTCACATCAGCGAGGGCTGTGCCCCAACATTCACCGTTTGTTTTCGTTGTGTAATGCTGCCTGGCTGGTTGTTGTGTTTATCAGACCATGTTCGGGTTTGGTTTGTTCTCCGGTGGCTCCTGAAAGGAGAATCAACCCCTGAGTTGATGACTGGCAGCAAAACTTTGCACCCCAAGGGGTAAACCTGTGTCAACACTGTTTATTGGCTCATTTTATAACCTTCTTTTGTCAGCTGTCAACACGTTTGCTAAACTCCACCAACCTTTGTTACTGCTGCACACCTGTAGCTTTCAGAATCACCACATTTATGAGGATTTTGTGTTTTCTATTTTTGGTTTCAGACTCACAAGAAAAGAGTCATTATTGTAGTTAGGCCTGCATTTGTAATGTTACATAACAAGCTATGAAATGTTATGCTATTATTATGTTATGTATAATATTATGTTTTATTTTACAAGAGAAAAAACTTGGCAAATGTTACTTTGTTTTATGATGTTCTTGGCAAATTGCTGCATGGAGATGGGCGGTACTTCAGAAGCATCAAAGTTTACTACAGTAAAATCACAATCAAGATTTTCTTGCATTGATTTTGTAAGTTACTAAACAGTACTATGAACAAACTATTTCCATGTGTAAAAACATAGCTTTAAAAGAAATAAAAACCACATTCTTCTATCTCTTATTGCTTATCCAAGGCTGGGTCACGTAGATCATTGGTCCATGAGGAAAATGCAGACATCCCTCTCCTCAGCGATACTCTCTAGCTCCTCATTAGCCTGGCAAGCCAGACTATATGTGTGGATATATAGTAAACCAATTTTAACTCTTTTAGTTAAAAGCTCCTCGGATTTCGGTTAGCTGGTTATCCTGTTGACTCTGGTTTAAAACGCGTCCGCTACCGTCTGTCTCCACCCTTGTTTGTGTTTTGCTACGCGGCACAAGCATGGGCATTATGACGTAAATTACTGCCATAAAACTTCTAACTGTGACGTAAATGATAGAGCTTTTTATTTGACGGTAGACATTTTCCATCGTCCAGACGAAATATTTCGTCATATCGCACAGTTCTAATCCTCTACCTCATATCATCATTTCGCCCAGTTCTACGCTGAGTCTAAAGATCTTCTAGTCTATTAAAACCAGAACTAGTCTACCCCAGGGGAGTGTCTAGACATTTTTTTTTTGGGGGGGGCAAAGACTGTAGAAGGGTGGCACATTAAAAGGTCAATTTTAATTAAATGCTCTACAGTCTTGGATTGCAATGGACAGTAGACCAAATGTTTAATAACTTATTTATTTATTTACTGAAGTAAAACACATGGATCTGTTTAGTAGAACTATGCAGCAGATTCAGAATCAGGGAGAACACAATCAGTAGAATACAAACTAACATTTTAATACATCACAGGCTAAAGTAGAATTACAACAGTTACTGCATTTTTTAATGACACATCAACGATTGTGATAGCTGAATACATCTGTTTTTGTGGTTTTTGGCAAAGCATTCCATAGTACTATACGAAGAAACTGACTGACAGCTCTGGTGGGCGTGGCCAGGCAGGGTGGCCAATTAGATTTCAAAGTTGGCCAGTGCCACCCCTGTGGCCCCGCTCCTGGTCTACGCTTGAACGTAGATTTGGCATGGACGGAGGTGACAAGTCCCCACCAATACCCAGCAATTGCTGACTTGTCCCCACCAATAAATTGATCCAAGGGAGCAGAAATGGTGCTGCATCCCCACCAATAATATGTGCAGCCCAGCGGACCAGGTGCTGTGCGCGGAGTCCGCGGACGGACCTGTGTCCAGGGTAGGAAGGCATACGTGTCTGGATCGACCGGCACGAGTTCCTCGCTGCCCACGCTGAGCCGCGTACACCGATGACACCTGCTCTAGGTCTGGATGAGGACTGGGCAGAACTGACCATCGGGCATTTTCCAGGTGATGGTAACTTTGTGCTGGTCCAGACCGGGACCAGGACGAATCGCTTTAATCTGCACTTCCTGTCGACCCCCCAGTGTTGAATAGAACTAAAACAAATACTTCTCAATAGAGTCACACTGTGTTGAGTAAAATACTTCAGCCATCAGTGTGCATACCCAATACAGCAGCACCGTATTCCAATCTTAGAATAAAAGTTATGGGAGAAAAATTCAGAGTGGTTGTGTGTGTGGTGATGTAGTTTAAGCTCACAAATGACAAGTTTGCCTCTTGTTGTATCAGTCTGAGGATGACCCCAAAACAACCCAGGAAAGATGGGAATGTTTTCTGTTTTTTTTTCACTACTTAAAAAAAACAGCAAAAAAACCTACAATCCTCCTTTCTTTTTTCTCTTGGTTTCTTCACACCACAAAATTGCTACGTGCAAATTTATAATGTTGCGCAGCATTGCAGTAGCATTTTTTTTAATACATCAAGGTTTAATCCCAAACTATTGTCCGTCTGTCTGTCTGTCTGCCTGCCTGACTCAACCACACACCCCCATACCATACCACTGATTACTAGTTTAGAGTTGCACCCAATGCTGTCTAGTCCTTTGTCTAACCTCTGAAGAACCTGGTGTATGTGTGAGTGTGAGATGTTTTCTATGCATTTGTGGTATACCTTGTTCATCCATGTCTACAGTAAAAGTATGCATTTTTATTTTGGGTTTTTGTGTGTTTATTTACATCCATGTGCATCTTGCAGAGTGCAGATTTATGTGCTTGGGACATTTTTCCAGGCAGTCTGGGAGGGATTTACTGTCAGTCAACTCAGCGAGAGCCGGAGGGGTTAAGGTTTAGGTCAGGTGACCCCTGGGGTCATGTATCCCAAAGCTAAGCTGATCACCAGATTTTATGCATTTGTGGTTGCATTCCTGCTTGGTGTGCATGAATTAGATGATGCGACATTACAGATGGAATCAGAAGTAATGAGTCTCGACTCCCAAAGGTTTAGCAACAGATGAGTGAGTGTAGTTTAAACTGTAGAAAACATCACAAATTGGCCGCTTTTATTTAAGCTGCCTCTGCTGTTTTTTTTCCACCTGCTTCAACCTTATCACACACACACACATACACACACACACACACACAGACTTATTCTCCTTGTGGTGCATGCTTGTGTCAGGTGTGCTCTGTTTTTCCCGTCAGGGTAGAAAGGAATCTGGGCCGGGATCCAAACTGACATTGCCAGAGCTTAGGACAAGAAACAACACATCCACTCCTCCTCCTCTTTCTCCCTTTCTGCTCCTTATCTCCCTCTTACTTGAGTCTTTTTGTGTCTTTTCTTTTAAATGTCTACTTGTTTTTTTATTTAATACATCTATTGTTTTGTCATCTTTTTTAGCTGAGTTTTAGAACGTTTTTATGATCCAAGTATTGCGTTAAAAGTAGCCACCACACTAATACTGCTTTTACATATGAAATGATCCCTATTGGCATTCATCTCCTATTTTTGTGGTTTGGTTCTCAGTCCTACAGCTGGAAGGAGCAGTTGTTTTGATGTGACGCACTGGTTCTGATGAACTTGTGGTCTGAGGAGAGCAGCTCTAAGAGTTAGAACCAGTAAAGTTACAGCAACACAGAACTGCACAAGGCATGCCTACATTATATTTATATATATATAAATTATGTATATATATACATTATACACACTTACTCTGCTCTGTGACTACCTGCATTGGTGACTCAGATGCCTCAGTTGTTTCACACTGGAAGAACTCAGGCCCAGCTTGAGAGTTTTGTGTGATATATGCAGAGTTAGGTGTGAATATATTGTTGTTAGTACATTTTACAAGACTTTTCTGACTACAGACATAAAGAAAGATGAAGGCAGAGATGTGTTTATAGTTCTGATTTTGAAGTGGGTTTCTGTGAAAAAGTTATGAACTATATCTTACCTGTTGTAGATTGCTACTATGAACAACCTCAGTTTGAAGAAACAGAATAGTTTTGACCAATTGACCTGTTAGTCTGTTAGTTTCAACATGGATTACTAGCTGATGCTTGGGCACTCCCCCCCCCTACATCCTGTCTGAGTATGTTCTTGTATTGTCTATTGTATGTGTTTACATGTTGAGGTGTTTTTTTCTCTGTTTTTCTCTCTCATGTTATTCTTTCATCTGCATAAAGGGGTGCCCTACTAAATTGGCTGCTTGCAGTCAACCTTACCTGTTATGTGTTTTTATGTGCTGGATGTCTAACCTGGGTAAGGCTGTACTGAAACAGAATTTCATTAAAAAATGACAAATAAAGGGATTCTGATTCCCATCTTAAAACAATGTTTATGCAAGTTCTATGTTATAAATCTGTTAATTGTTGGCAATTTTGCATTACATAAATTAATACAATGAATTATATGTTTGTTCAAATAGTTTAGCTTCAAAGCTAATGTGTAGCAGCTCTGGCTGGGACATCATAGCATTCCATTTGAACCGCTATGGTATTTTTTAGATTAAAAGTTTTCATCAGATTTGGAGTTTGCCCCCACGGAGACTAGCCTTTAGCTCATCAATCCAATCAGAGCTAAACTCAGGTTGTTCAAACTAGGCCTGAACGATAATTCAATATCAATATACAGTATATCTATGGATAGACGGGAGGCTCGATAGAAAAAAAACAGGTCGATAAAAAGTTCAATAAAAAAGTTTCCTCTCTTTTTTCATTTCATCCAACTGGGTAACGTGACACTAGAGTCATTACTTACTCCTAACCAATCAGAAGCACAGACCCAGGCTTCTCCGTCACTAAGCCCCTCCCCTCTCAGACCAAAACAGAGCAGGTAACTTACAGATGAGCTAATATGGCAAGCCGTTTTAACATTTATTAAGTAGACTGGATATGTATTCCAGATATCTATAAATCTATTGTTCCTAGTAGAAATGAACATTCCAGATATCAATAATAACATTGTTACTATCTAGAATTAACATTTCAGATATCTGAAATTTAATTCTTCCTAGGACAAATGACGTCACATTTCTCATTCATGTGTATTGGGTTTGCAGCGCCTCCTATCTACAAATACATTTCTCCTATCTGGAATGAACATTATGGATAGTAGAAACTGAATTCTGACTAGGAGAAACTCTCATTTCAGACACCTCTAATTCAGCTGTTACTAGTAAAAACTCTTATTTCAGACAGGTAAAATTAAAACTCTATTCCTGCTGTCTGTAATTGTATTTTGGATATCCAAAAATACATTTATACTAGTAACAATTGTATTTTGGATATCCTTAATTTATAATTGAACTAGTTAAAAACACTTTGAGATATCAGTAATTACATTTATTACTAGCAAGAATGTATTTTAAGATATCCAGAAAGATTTTCAGGATATCTGGTGACGTTTCATTGGGTGGCCATTTTAACATAAAATATGCTCACAGACTATCAGGAAGTACATTTGATATATCAATAAATTGATTCTTCCTAGTCAAAACAGCATTGTTAATGATCAAAATGAAATTCTTGCTAGTAAGAATGCCCTCTTTACTAGTCAAAATAGTATGTTTACTAGTAACATTGTGAGTTTTAACAAATGCACTAGGAGGAACTACTACTGTAAAGGTTTTGATTGTTATTTTAACATTTAATAAGTGGATTGGAAATGTATTTCAAACATTCATAATTCAATTCTTCCTATCTGGAATTAACATTTCAGATATCTGAAATGTTAATTCTTCCTAGGACAAATGACGTCACAATTCCAATTCATGTGTATTGGGTTTACAGCGCCTCCTATCTATAAATACATTTCTCCTATCTGGAATGAACATTTCAGATAGGAAAAATGTAATTCTTCCTAGGACAAATTACGTCACATTTCCCATTCATGTGTATTGGGTTTGCAGCGCCTCCTATCTGCAAATAAATTTCTCCTGTCTGGAATAAACTTTATGGATAGTAGAAAGCAGTGGCGTCCATAGGGGGCGCTCGGGCGCCGCCCCACCAGTCCCAAGATGAAGAAGAAGAGAAATAGGATCACAAAATATAAAAAACTAACATAAAAATAAAACTAAACGAGCCATCCATTATATATACAATAAGTGCTGTGTATAATCTGCATTTAGGTGTAGTTTAGAAAGGTTTTCTTACTATTTTTTACTGGACCGATAGGTCGTGTTTCTTTGGGTTCTACTGCGCATGTCTGGACGGGACGCCGTCCCAACATAGCGCATTGTTTTCTGCTCCTGACGCATGCGCACTGGCAATTTTTTCCTGACGCATGCGCACTGGCAATTTTTTCCTGACGCATGCGCACTGGCAATTTTTTCCTGACGCATGCGCACTGGCAATTTTTTTCCTGACGCATGTGCACTGAGTGCAAAAAATAGGAGATCGCTCGTGACGCAGGTCTTCCCTGTGGCAGGTCCCTGTGTGACATGCGCACAACAGCAGGTGTCTGGAGTGTTGCTCAGACTGAAACCGGAAGTTCTTGCTCTCTTTTTAATGGAGGGTAGAAAATGGATATTTATTCAAAGAATCCTTCTTTCCTGCTTGTGAAAACAAGCCGAATGATTCCATTTGTCCTGATTTCATCAACTCAATGGTGAGTGACTTCGTTTGTTTGTTTCTTTTCTTAATAACTATGTGTCTGTCACGGATTTTCCCATTCAAAAACCCCATAGGCGGAGCTAGCCGCGGCTAGCAGTGCTAAGTCCTGATGAGTGAATTTATACCTTAAATAGCGACATGTGTTTGTTGAGGTGTCTGCCGAATGTTAGAGAAATACAGGTACTGCTGATTGAATACGTTGGTTTATGTAGTTTAGCCCGTTTTTCATGTGTTTTCTCTACTTTTCATTAAATTATCATGGCATTTTAAGGAAGTTTGGTCTGCCTGGGTTTGATGGGACTTATCAGTGGATTTGACTTTATTTTGTTGTTAATTCATTTCATTAGTTGAGCTGATTGTCATGACTTGCTTGGTTAGTGGTTGTTGTCTGAATTGTAACATTAATTATCTGACTGTATTAGTTAGAGATGGATTTATTTGTTTGTGGTGTCAGTAGAAAGCTAATTGTGAATATTAAGTAATGTTTTTGACTTTGCCAGGTTGTTTTTTTCTTGAAACTTTTACAGCTTCTGTTGTGACCACATTGTGGTTGTTTTTTATTTGTATCTGATTATATTGATATTATTCTAAGGTCTCCTCATGAAGACTTTATGATTTATTTACTGTTTGATGAGTAGAATTAGACCTAACAGCACCACATTTCTAGAGAACTGGTGGTCGGGATTTTTACCAGCAAAATATTCAGTCAGATGAAAATATTTTGCATCATTCCCTGCCCTAGTGGTGATATGTGATTTTTTTTTGCGCATCTGAAAACTGACTAGCAAAAATGCGCCCCACCCAAAAAAATTTTCACCAGCCGCCACTGGTAGAAAGTGAATTCTTACTAGGAGAAACTCTCATTTTAGATAGCTCTAATGGCTTGTGATCGTGACGTCATCATCTGATGCAGCCGCCATGTTGGCAGCTTGTTTGCTTTCTTTTTCTTCTGGCAGCAGCGCGCTCTCTCGGTCTTGCGGCTTCATTTGATCGTTTTTTTACATTATTTAATCAACCGTGGTAACTCGTTGATGTGTTGTGGGCTGCAACAGCGCAACACATGATCACAGGGGTGGAAAAGTAGAAAACTAGCTAATTTTCCACGGTTTTCCTGCTTGGAGACAGAACCACGTCGGCTCGCTTGGATCGCAGCTGTAAGGCGACCAACAATCACCTTCCAGAATATCCCCATGTCGAGTGTGCTCCCTGCATTTTCAGTCTGGTAAGTTAAAGATGTTTTTAAAATTTTTATACTTTTTTTTTTTCCTTCAACCGCGACCGACCATACATACCGGTAGGCTAATGCTCACACACTGAAACAACACAACTTCTTCTGCTACACTTCTGTGGGATGACCAATTTGATTCCTTTACTAGGAAAACCAGCAAATGAAATGTATGCCTCTGTACAGAGTAGTAAGAGCTATTTTCTTTACCTTTTAGCTGACAGTTTCTGCTTCCATCAGAGCTGCTCTGATGGAAGCAGAAACTTGTCAGCTAAAAGGTAAAAACAAAAGCTCTTACTAATCTCTGTAAATAAAAGGAAAAAAGACAAATTGAATTACAGGTCAGCTGATTAAAGACCTTATATTTTTTGTTGCAGTTTAATGTGACACATAGAGTTAAAAAATATCTATCTGATCCACAGTGGAAACATCTGCACCTGAGATGGAGCTGACAAGGAGCAGATGACAGAATGTGACTTCTGTCAGTTGACGTGAAGAAATCAACCGGCTGATGGAAGAGAACAGGGCCTTGAAATTTGAGCTAAGCCAGAGAAAAATGGATTAACATTTCCTGAAGGATGACAACGCCAAAGTGGAGTACTACACTGGATTTCCACATTTCTAAATTCTCATGGGCCTGTGTTCATTCATGTGGAAAGGGTGATTAGAACTGTTTGCAACAAGTACACTATTTTGTCTGCTAAAGTACCTATTCACATGGTGCTGCCATGCAAGGATGAAGATATGATCTTTGTTGATAAAATTGTTTCTGTGTGTTGTGCTTTGACAAATATGAGCCCAAGTGTTGTGCTGAAATAAATATGCAGTAAATACAAGTGTGTTGCATCTGTCCATAATAAAAATACATGTCTTATATAATAGGTTTTTTTGTTTAGTTTATGCAGTACAGTATACAGTACTATACAATGAAACAAAACAATATAAACAAATAAAAGCAATAATGATTTGAAAAAGCAATTACTTTCACAATCAGTTATATTTTTCAAGATTTATTTCCAAATTGTGCAACTTGACAACAAAGAGCAGTGCAGTTTGAATGCTTCAAAGTAAAATTTAACAAAAATGTGCAAAATCTTACTTAGGCAATGTAATATATAAACAATCTCTGTAAATACAGTAAACAATGACAACTAAAAGTAAAAACCAAAATTTAAGGTAGTACAATTTCTTAATTTACAATGAAAATAAATAGATTTTTCTCTTCTATTGCACAAATAGTATAAGGCTTTGGACAGCTGTGGGTTGCGCGCTGGGAGTGCAAGACCTGAGGAGACATAGATGAACAGACATTAAGCATCTGTTTAATGTCTTAAAATAGAGAAGCAAACCAGTAATTAACACTTAGATTATTTTTAAAAATGTATACTCAGGGTAAATGCATGTGCTACATTTAAAAGTTGTGTTTATACACGACATATAAATGACATTCATACATAGACAGTAGTGTATAACATCTGGACACGTTAAGCACAGGTGAATTTGGTTAGCAAATAGCAATAAAGTTGATGCATAAAAGTAAAGCATAGTTGAGCTTGCCTTTGTCTGGAATACTGTGTTGTCAGAGTTTGCCATCTTCATGATCTCCAGCTCTTGAACCCATCCACTTGAAAACAGCACATGAGACTCCACTGACTTGTAGCTCCGGAACTGTTCTGAAGTGTAAGCACTCACACCACCACCAAGATATCCAAAAATGTCCCTTATACAGAACTGCTGTGGCAAAAAGGCCTCGTCGGTGCTCCTCTTTGTTGGGTCTCTCATATAAACCGTATATAATGTTGATTTTATCACTCCCTGGCTTCCCTATTTAACGTATCCCTGTATATTCTGTGTCCTTTTCGGGATTTTAACATGTTTAATGTCACCGTCTTTCTCCCAACTCTGCTTCTCCGCGACGCTTTATCTGTTTGTTTACACTCGAGAAGCTGCCAACATGGCTGCCACGTCCCAGAATGCAACGCGTGATCACAAGCCCTATTCAGCAGTCATGATGTCATTTTAGATACGGTGACGCTCAGTGTTGTGGATTACAATTCCATGCCCTCTAAAACAGCATTATGGATAGGAGGAATGAAATAAGACATCAACAATATCAAAACAAGTAGCAGTAAGTTATTTGTTCCTGGGAAGATTGTAGTTCTGCCTGTCTACAACAAACATAGTACTAGTGTAAATGTATGTTCAGATATCCAAAATACAATTACAGACAGCAGGAATAGAGTTTTAATTTTACCTGTCTGAATTAAGGGTTTTTACTAGTAACAACTGAATTAGAGCTATCTAAAATGAGAGTTTCTCCTAGTCAGAATTCACTTTCTACTATCCATAATGTTCATTCCAGATAGGAGAAATGTAATTGTAGATAGGAGGCGCTGCAAACCCAATACACATGAATGGGAAATGTGACGTCATTTGTCCTAGGAAGAATTACATTCCAGATATCTGAAATGTTCATTCTAGATAGGAAGAATGTTATTATGGATATCTGGAATGTTAATTTCTACTAGGAACAATAAATTTATAGATATCTGGAATACATATCCAGTCTACTTAATAAATGTTAAAACGGCCACCTAAAGTATTTAAGAATTTTGAGATATCTCAAACTTAATTCCTACTAGCGCAGTTGTAATTATGGATATCCTTAATTATAGTTTATACTAGTAACAACATTGCTGTTGATATCTTCATTTGAAATTTTGACTAGTAAGAATACAATTATTACTAGGATAAATTAAATTATTGCTGTATGAAATAGGAATTACAGAGAGGTCCAATTGTTGATTAAATGTTAAAACGGCTTGCCATAAGCTCACGGTGAAGGAAAGTGTTCCGAAAATAGTTTCAGTAGTTCAACCGCAAATGTCCAACAAAAACTAAACAACAGTCGTTTGCAAAATTAGCAGAGAAAAGATAAAAACCAAGTCTGGTAACACAACCAGCTGGTTTTATCATCTGAGCTGCTGAAAGCGGCAGGACGAGCTGCGTCTCTGCTCCACAGAGGAGGAGAAATCCTCCGTCTGCAGCACAAAGCGAACCAAACTGGGATTACTTGCTTCTGATAAACGCGACAACCCCGAAATGACTCGAAGCACTTGAAGCCTGGACTCAGGACGCACCGACACATGAACCAGACCCGAGTTGTTAATTTTTTTTCAGCATCAGATTGGAGGGAGGGAGGAAAGGAGGGAGGAAAGGAGGGAGGGGGTCTTGCGCCTCACGCTGACCGCTGCATTTCATGAGCCGTCAACACTTTTCCTGCGTCTAAACTTCTCAAACCTTTTTTTTTTGTCAGAAAAAATTCAAAATGATTGTTTTTTATATTTATGACACAAGTTTCCCCTCTCTCTCTGCTGTCGACTCATCCTGATCAATTAACCTAATTATTCAGGACGACCAGACCTCAGCTTGATTAAAATGTTTGAATAAAAGATTAAAATGAATTCAATTTTTATGTTCTTTGTTTTATGTGTTGTTTATTAAAATTAATTAATTAAGGAATAACATAAAATGACCAGGGCTGCACTTATAATATATTTTCTACATGTTTTATTATTTTCAATAATATCGATTATCGATCAATATGAATTTTTTTTATCGATAGGCTTTTTTTCTATATCGTCCAGGCCTACTTCAAACTGAGTTTACATCAAAAGATCTGAATCCTTCAAGGTGTTTTTCCAAACCAGTCTCAACCCTTTAACCACAGCAAGTGTTGGTTTTCATTTTTTCTGAAGTTTAATGAGTTTTTTTGATGACGAATGAGTTCGTTTTCTGTTTTGTGCCAGAATCTTGCTAAAAGCGTGGCACCTACCTAGACCGTTGCTGACACACAATGCACTGCTGTGGAGATGGAAGAAAGAACAAAGGCCTCCCATACAGGCAGACTTCAAACTTAAGAGGCGTGGCGTGCCATTAGTTCCTTAAATACACTATAATTCAACATTTTTGTTTTGGAAGTAGGAAGGAAGCTCATACTCTGAAATATGATGTGGGAGGGTATGATAATAGAACTGTTTGCTGATAAAGCATCACGGAATCTGCAAAAACTATCGAGTACATTTTCTATGTTACTGATATGTTGTTCTCTGATCTTTCTTCACAGCACCCATTCACCCCCCTCTTCATCTTCCTCCTCCTCCTCCTCTGGACATCTTTGGGAATGGGCCAGCACCTTGCCTGGGTGCATCTCTCCACCCGGTGGTGTGGCTGGCGTCGTGCGAGAGTGAGGAGGGCAGCAGCCAGGTCATAGAGCCTGCCCACCCCTCTTTACCTCCTGCGTGCTCTCAAGTGACTTTTGACCTTTGACTCAGCTGTGACCCTCGCCTCGACCAGCTATGCCCTTCCGGCTGAAGCTGAGGCGCACACGTCGCTACAATGTCCTGAGCAAGAACTACTTTGTGACGCGGATCCGCCTGCTGGACAACAATGTGATGGAATGCACCCTGTCAGTGGAGAGCACGGGGCAGGAATGTTTGGAGATGGTGGCCCAGAGGCTGGAGCTTCTGGAGGTCAGTTCTGTCCTCTGTGACACCAAGTAGTAGGTAACATCAGAGGATGTTTGCCTTGTCAGAAATATTTGTATAAAAGCTGGTTTTTGACCTAATTGGATATAAATGATCAGGAAGTGATTATTCAGGCTTGTGTTTATCTCTAATGAAGTGTGTTTACCCTGTCCTCTTTTTATGTCTTCTTCTTTATTCTCATCTTTTGTACATTTTTAATGAGCATTTTATTAGGAAGATCTGGACAAATATACAACGGCATGAAAGGGCCACTCAGATGGCAAAAAATCAAGAAAAACATTTTTTCTTTCCTAGTTTAAAGATTAAATTGAACTGTTGAGATTAATGTCAAAGTTTTGAGGAAAAAACTTGAAATATTATTTCTTGAATAGTGTCAAAATGTAGAGAAAATGTTGGAATTTTAAGAAAAAAGTTGAAATTTTAAGAAAAAAATGTAAATTTTAAGAAAAAAATGTAAATTTTGAGAAAAAAAGTTTAAATTTCAAGGAAAAAGGTTGAATTTATTTTTAAATAAAGATTGAAATACCGTTTCCAGATAAAGCAGAACTATTCATTCTATAATTACGTTGAAATGCTGATTAAAAAATGTTGTTTTTAAAAAGTTTTTTGTAACTGAGGGTAGGGCTGCTCGATTATGGCAAAAATGATCATCACGATTATTTTGATTGAAATTGAGATCATGATTATTTAGATGATATGCATTTACTGTCGATAATAAAAATATTACTGAACAATCATTGAACAGTGGCTTTTAAAGATTGTCTACAAATAAAAATGTGCAAATACTGATAAATAACAAGACAGTGGAAATGTTTGCAACATAAAAAATGGAACAAATGCTAAAATCTGAACTTCAACACACTGCTGCATAATAATTATAAATATAATAATCAAACATCAAGGCTAGTTGTACAGCTACACACTGAATACACTTACATAGTGTGCCTTTAAAATTATTATTTCAACTCTTTTTCTCAGCATTTAAACTTTACTTTTTATTTCTTCTGATCGAGTGGTCCTAACGCACTGTGGTATAAATAAACATTTCTATGTATATTTGAATTTCTCTAGTTTTCCCAGCATCCTTTGCTACTTTCAAACGCAGTCATGATGACCCATATGTGGCTTTGTGCTTTTTTCACCGTCTTTACTGTTGGCTTCAGAACTGAGTGAAAGGCAGGGATCACAGTCAGTAAGTCTGTGTGTGTGTGTGTGTGTGTGTGTGTGTGTGTGTGTGTGTGTGTGTGTGTGTGTGTGTTTGCGTGAAGATTGATTTAGTTTGATGAACGTGCGTTCAGTGTGTGTATGAGCCAGTTGACTGTGATATAGAGAGGTGGTGTAGTGCATACTCACATAGTGTTGTGGTATCTGTCAGGTGTCAGAGATGTTATAAATAAGGTGATGTAACGCCACAACTATTAGTGTGAGTGTTGGTCTTTGTTGCTGTCAGTTTGCGTGACAGTGAGTTTGTTGTAATTATTCTACATCATTGAAGAAACAACAAACAGGTGTGTGTTTGTCTCTTTGTGATGTTGTGACTGTTTCACAACATTGTGCACAATTTGATCAAATTTGTAGGCGTTTCCTTCTAAATTAGACATATTGCCAGAGATTTGTTTACAGTCTTTGTTTACAAATTTGACGGTTAAAAAAAGTCATGAGGAATTATTGCTTTTGCGTACTGTAACAAGTTTGTTTTCAAGAAATCACCATCAGTTTGCAGTGAATGTGTTTTGGGAATCTATCAGATTTGTTTTGATCCATGACAGGAAGCAAACTCACAAGGACATCCTGACATTTGCAAAGGATACTAGTTATCAAGATATTAAATGTAAAAAAAAAAATGAAGATTAAAATAGCAAATTTTTAAGTTGGCTTTCACTCTCAGATAGCAAATAGAGTTCTAGAAAATACAAAGTTCTTCCTTCACTTTGTTGTAGAGGTAGATTTATAGTGGCGCCTGTTGTAGATCTAATCAAATTATTCCGGTTGAATTCATGTTGATTCAATTAAACGAAATTACTTGAAAATAAGATATTCCCGTTGGTGAGGTGTCTTCAGAGGTAACTGGGTGGTAAACGTGTGTTGTCTGCATAACATTGGAAAGACACGTTTTTAAAGGAATAAAAACATAAAATGAAGGGGGCCTATCATGAAGCCTTGAACGGTTACAGATTTAATGGGATTAAAAGATGGTGGCTCTTTAACAGGGTATGAGTTACGTATTTTAATTTAGTGTTTTCTATTCAGTGTTGATTTATTCAGGCAGGTTATCTTAATAGTAATTGGCGTTTCCTTGTTTAAAAGCTGCTGTATATCCTGTTGAGCTGGACCACATTTAAAGATTTTCACATAAATATAAACATTTATATATATATATATATATATATATATATATATATATATATATATATATATATATATATATATATATATATATATATATATATATATATAACTCATTTATCCACTTGTTTTTTTCTCTCATTTCTTCCTAAAACCCCTACATGTGCTCATTTGATTTGGACAACTCATTTTTTTTCTTCCCTTCTGCCTCCAAATGACCCCCGTCTCCCCTTTCCCTCGGGTCTGCAGACCCATTACTTCGGGCTGTGGTTCCAAGGGAAGGCCCAGACCCCGGCCCAGCGCTGGGTAGAACTTGAGAAACCCCTGAAGAAGCAGCTGGACAAGTTTGGCAATGAGCCGCTGCTGTTTTTTGGAGTCATGTTCTACGTTCCAAGTGTTTCTCGTCTGGAGCAAGAAGCCACAAGGTAAGGAGTCATTGCTATGTTTGCATCTCAGAAAAATAAATATAATTGTATAACTCTTCATAAAGAGCAACAAAACATATTTATAGCAGCGTTCTGGTTATCAGGAGTGTGAATGAGGACGTTGTGTAGCTGTGAAGAGTGCATGCAGGGGTCAGTGTCTAGCTGATGGTCCGATTCTCACACGAACACACGCTGCCTCACACCGAGCTGCTGAATTTGTGGGTTCTGCTTCTCTGGATGTGGGATAGGTCGATGGCAGGTCGCAGCTTGAAAAACTTTGACACAAGCGTTAATTTGAAGGTGTGTGCCTGTTTATTAACCATTTCTTGAGCTGAGTGACCTTGATATTTCTGTAAGGCAGGACTAGACAACAATTGGGCTGAAAGCAATGAAATAATGAGTTGTTTTTGAGAAATCTGTGTTCGTGATGGCAGCAGACTCAATGTGTGTTATACAGGAACCAGGATTTGGTCTAGTAAAAGGATGGTATTCCTGGAATCCCCTGCAGGATTTTATGATGTGTGTGCATGGGGCTTATGGGGTTGCAAAGGTTATGATGGGGCCTTAGGGGCAATTTAGGAAACAATGGTTTCTCTTTTTCTCAAGCCTCCTCCTTTTTTGTAGCAATCCCTGGACATGGTGTCACCTTTACTCCTTTTGATCAAGCGCAGACCTCCACTTCTTTAGAACTAAAGATTTTCAGTCATTTTCTCAGTGTCCCTTCTTGTTCCTCTTTCTCTTCTTCTGTTTGTCAGGAATGTTGGCACAGCCGTTTAGCGTAGGAGGCGGACCACACATTCCTCCCAGCAGAAGTGCAGGGGATTGGGGGGGGGTCGGGTTTACAAAACATATGCACACACACACACTTACACACCTCACAGACTCGCTCCAAGAATCCTCTTAGCAGCCAGCTGCAGCCCTGTCAGATGAGCTAGTTACAATACTCTGCTTTGTAAGATCATACACGCTCATTGGGGGCAACTTTTCTAAAAGCCCCGTCCCGTTATTCTACAAGTCAAGTTGAAAACAATCTCTGTAACTTTTTTGCAGAGGTTCAGAACCTTTTAATTACCCATTGCCACATTTTAAGTGTTTTTTAAAAATAAATCAAAATGTCTTATCTCACCTAACATTTGTTTAATCAGTATTGGATTGAACTCAGTTACGGATGACAGTCTTGTAATGTGAATAATTGACGGTGTAGAGGTTGGATTGGATCAGATCCAGCAGAACAAATCTCTACTACACACATCTGGTTCAATAAGAGGGGCAGAGCAGGATTCAGCCAAACAATGACAGAGGAGTAAAAGTTTGGCAGCGAGTTTCAGCTTTAGGTTTGTGCTTACGTGTTTTTTATTATGTATTTTTACTGGAGATTTTTAGACATGCAGAGTTAAGGTTAGAAAAAACACAACTTGATCATGATTAATGAATCAAAGGAATTCAGTCACAGCCTCTTTTGCCTGGAAGCAGAAAGGCAGAGAGCGTGATGTGGGCTGTTTTATGTGGTCAGGTCTTTGAAGTTCAGTGTTTGACTGATATGTAACCTGATACTGGAGTTCACTCTCTTCATCCATTCATCTGTCTTTTCTTCTCTCCATTTAGCGGTGTACATTTTACACAGCTCAGCTCAAAAATGTAGAATTCTTCAAAAATTCTACCTAAACTTAACATGGTGCACTATATATTTTTTTACAGTGAAAACATGAAAATATTACATTTTTATCACCTTTTTTCATTGTTTCAATTTCAAATAATAGATGTGAATGAGGTTTCCTTTATTCACTTTATATGAACTCTTTTTCCCATTTTCAAGTTTAAACCACACAAACAGAAGCCCATGTGACTCTGGTAGGACTTTCCTGAAAATCATTTTAGACAGATGGTTATGGTTGAGTAAGTTTTTAACATAAAGACATTAAGATGAACACGTTTGGAACTCAGTGGAAAGTGTTTAGAAAAAGAGCAAGTACTGTGAAAAAATCCCACTGATCAGAGCGCTGTTTGTTTCCTATATCTCATTGAAACATGCACTGAATTTAACTGGAGGAAAAAATGACAAAACTAAATAAATTATAAAAAAATATATAGATGCCTGGAAAAAAGTCATACATAGGTATTAGTATACAATTATTATTATTTTATATGAATAATTATTATATAACCTTTATTGCATCAATGTAACTATTTTGGTATGGAAGTTAAAGGGTTGAAAGAGAAATTCTTTCCAGTGCTAAAGCAGAAAAAAGAACCTTGAATCGCTCTAACTCTGAGAGATTTCAGCTGAATCAAAGACTGTCGTTGAAAATGTACCAGGACTGTGTTGTACTGTTGTGTTGTTAACAGTTAAAGGATTAAATGATCTCCTGTTGAATGATTAATTGCTCCATTCTTCAGAATCAAAGAGATTTGAACTCTATCTATAAATTGTGTCTCTCTTGTAGTTTGATAACCTGTGGGTCTGATTTCAGCAGATCTCACAGAGTGTGAGCTGTAGACGGTGTGTGTGGTCGAAACCTTCTGTTCCTCGATACAAAGGACAGGAAAACTGTCTCGGGGAGGGAAAGTGAGAAACCTAAACGAGAACTGTTGACCGGAGCAGGGCCAGCTGACCTCAGCGGCCCCCAAGGCTACCATCACTGGCAGCCTTGAATTCCTAGCTTTGTTCTGCTAGTTTTTACCAACACACACCCGCTTACACACACAGCTGTACTCTGTTGTGCCCCTTGCTGATTCAACACATTTCAAAGTGAAATCCTGCCTCCCACACAAACCGTCTGGACCCATCACTGATCTGAGGGGGTGCTCGGGGTCATACCACTGCAGAGATGGGTGGGAGGGGAGGAAGGGGGTTGTCGGCCATATGTACACATACTCAGATTCACTCATGCATGTACATATGTCCACGGGCTTGTTGTCCAAGCCGTTGGGACATCTGGCAGCATGTCTCTGAGTGGGGCTTGGACAGAGTGTAGGTTTATGAAAAGCTCTTTGTGCCTGTGATGAGGTCTGCAGAGCATTCTGCAATGATGGAAGCCATGAAAAGAAAAGGTTTAAGTATGTTACAGCGTAGTGATGTTATTATGACACACACCACATACATATGTGTGTTACTATAAGGACGTCTTTGTGCACTAGTATGAGCAGACATGTAGGTCAGGAACATTAAAAAAGCTTTTCTTTAGGACTCTTTAGTAATGTTCCTGCATATATTTAAGACTTGAACGCAAATCAACTCAGATAAGTTTAATCAGAAGTTAAACGTGTAAGCGACCGGAGCTGTATGAGTTCAAACCTAACTAGTCAGTACTTCCTAAATATGAAAGACATCACCACCAGGTGAACAAAAGGTGCAGTTTGAATGTCGAGTCTACCTGTAGCCCTCATTAAAGCTGATATTCCACTGAGCTGTGACCAAAAGCAGCATCAGCGAGGAGGTTCCACCCCTCAACTAGTATGATCAGGACCAAACTTCCAAACGGAACTGAACTGTTGTGTCAACATAATTTAAACCAAAAAATATTCAGTGGGATCAGGAACCAAAAGGATACTTCACATATCTCTCCACAGAAATTAGCCTTGAAATTACTTAGTTATCATCATTATCTGACCCTGTTTTTGTTACGATCATGCTTCTCAGTTGTGTTACTTCCTTATTTTACCCTTGAAGTGTTCTTTGGAACTAAAAACACCACATTAAAATGTTAGCCGGGCAAAGGCAATGGTGGGAGGTAAAAACAAGACAGCTTGATTTTCTATTTCAAGCTTTATTTACTTTTTAAATATAGATTTTGAGCTGCATGGTGGCGCAGCTGGTTAGCACTGTTGCCTCGCAGCAAGGAGGTCATGGGTTCGCGTCCCGGCTCTGCGGCCTCTCTGCGTGGAGTTTGCATGTTCTCCCCATGCCTGCGTGGGTTTCCTCCGGGTACTCCGGTTTCCTCCCACAGTCCAAAGACATGACTGTCAGGCTAATTGGGCTGGTAAATTGTCCTTAGGTGTGAGTGGGTGTCTGGTTGTTTGTCTCGTTCGTCTCTGTGTGGCCCTGCGATGGACTGGCGACCTGTCCAGGGTGTCCCCCGCCTCTTGCCCCTTGACCGCTGGAGATAGGCACCAGCTGCCCCGCGACCCTCTGTGGAGGATTAAGCGGCTACAGAAAATGGATGGATGGATGGATATAGATTTTGTCATGGTGGACAAAAGTAGAGAGGAACGACTTTAGGAACCACAGTTGTAGGATGGTAAAATATGGGCTTTCCCATGGGCCTTTTCCTGTCACTCTTTAACTTGTAGAGGTATTTCAACAGTTTACCGTCTGCCTCACCACCACTGCCAGCCTCGCGTACGTATAAACACCATCACGCTGTTCCCATTTAACCCCAGGATGAGAACCAACCACCACCGCCGACCTCAGCATTTCCCCAGACCCCATGCAGGGAAAACACGAAGAGTTTGTAAAAACAAAGTCCACAATCATTTGAAAGGTTTTGTGTCCCACAAGGCTCCTCCCCTCTCCTCCTGACCACATCAAGCCCCGCCCCTTTGCTACAGCCTCTGTGGTTGGGGTTGACTAATTAGAGGGTTGCCACTGGAACAGAATGGTATTTTAGCCAACGGGTGTAATGACAGGGTGAGGGGAGGAGGGCAGGGTCGGATTATAGGCCTGGGAGTATGCTTCGAGGAGTTTATAAAAGAAAAGAACATGAAGAAACGGGGGAGTAAATGTGACAGAAAAATTAACCGTGGAAGATGAAGAAAAATAATGATAAGTCAGGATTTAATAAGAATAAGAATAAATGGATGACTCAAAGTGCAGCCCTGCTGTTTCCACATAGATGTTCGGTTATTCTTACATGGGCTGACTGCATTAACTTGTGTGCCAATATGTGTCACAGGAGGTGGCTCACAGCTCGCATTGGAAAAGCCTGTGGTTGCTATGGCAGCAAACAGGAAACGGTGTGCAAGTTTTAAAAGCAGCTGAGCCCAGTCACCCTGACAGTCCTCCCTTTCCTCCTGTGTGGTCACTCTCATTCTCCAAAAAACAAACTTCCCCCTGAACGAAGGCTAAAAGTGGACAAAAATGAACCCAGAAACTTTAGATGTTTTGTGCTTTTCTTGGTTTTGCAGCCTTCACCACATTTTCTGAAGCTTGCAACAACCCGAGCACCGTCATCGTATCTGCTTACACTAGAAAACAACCTAAAACCACAGTGAAAGTTTGTCCCACATTTGCACAGCGCTTTTTAATGCCTCTCTTTTGTGCTAATCCTGCCTAAGATTATACCATCGGCTCGTTGTAGTGCGTGGTCTCTTCCCCTGAAAAAATGACAGACCCATAAAATAATTTTGTTTAGTTTTTACTTGGCATTCCGCTCAAGTCAGAAATGAGTCAGTGGTATTTCAAACAGAGGTGATTCACTCATTCCTCACTTCTGCAGCAGGCCTCTCTGGTTTAGTTCAGAGCTGATGCCAGGACAGTCCTGACGCACATTTTCTGTTGCTTAGAACAGAAACAGAATCCCTGTGTTCTGTCACTGTTCAGCTCAGTTCTTCAGCTGCTAAAGCGCAACTTTGACTGTTTTTGGGTAAATGTGTCAAAGCTTAAACTTGTCACGCTTTCCAACATGAATTTAGCAAAATGCTATTAGAAGACAGTGTGGTTCAACAGAGATTTTTTTATACTGGTAGCACGCAGCAGCATGCATCAGAGCACTGCCTGACGTGATAAAGAAGTGATCTTTATGCAAGTATTACATTGTTATCACCAGTATTTCTCATGGTTAACTGGTGACTAAAATAGTGCACATTATTTTCAGGCTGTGGTAAATGTGCTGACTCATTGCTCCTGTTCCAGCTGGTCATCCTCTGAACTAAAGCGAACTTGAAATTGTGACATCATCATTATTATTATATTGAGTACCTATGGTTTAGGTTAGTTGTTCCTTAAGTGCATTTGGCTACTGGAGCTTAAAAACCTATTTATTGTACACAAACTAAACAATAAACTACTTGTTCCTTTCTTTAACTTTCTATAGTCTCTAAAGTAAAATACTGTGGAAGAATCCCACGTCACCGTAGTCTCTGGTTTGAGTCCAAACAGTTGAACTTTTTTGTAATTCTTTAAAATGGTTTTGATCAGTAATTTTAAGGTTTTCCCAAACTATTTCTTAGAATTTTGATCTTTTCTTTTCTTTTTTAATTTGTTTTCACTCCAGTATTTGGCCATTTCTGAGGAATGTCATTTGGTTTGTTCAGACATAAAACAGCTCCTAACTCAAGGCATGAACCGGTGGTGTGTTGACAATAACAGACAACATGTAATTGGTTCTTTAGACACTTTGTTAGCAGTCTGTCACAGATCATAACTTCAAGATACTTTTTATTTACTGTTTAATACATTTTTGAAGTTCTGACATGTTTTATCTTCTCTTAGACTGATATACTTTATATTTTAAGCGCAATATACTGTACTGAACATATAGACAGAAAAGAAACATCCAGTGAAATCTCTGAAAGATCTCCTGAAAACCTGAAGAGCTTCTGACTTTAAGTATGAGTCCTTCAAAGTAAAAGTCTGAGGAAATGAGTGGTGGAGTATTGAACCTTCAGCTATCTGCATGGATGACAAACACAATATTTTGGATGGAGCTTTAAAAGGTTTTCCTCATGTGTGAACCTAAACAATCACTTTGATATAAGACATCTGACTTGGTTTCTTTCATATGCAGGTATCAGTATTACCTGCAGGTGAAGAAGGAGGTGCTGGATGGACGCGTGCCGTGCACTGTTGAGCGGGGAATCAGACTAGCTGGCCTAGCAGTACAAGGTGAAACACGCAGTGTGAATCATTTACTAGAGTCAGACGACCGCAGAGGAGAGTCAGCACGGCTCGCTCTTCCGTGGGTCATCCTGACTCTCCTTCCTTATATGGCTGCATACCAAAGGGAGTCCACTTGAGTTCCTATGGTATCAGTCCAAACCCACCTCCTCGATCCTCTCTGGCATGTTCCTGGGTGTTGTCTGTGTTTCAGGGGAAATGTAAACGGTTAGCTTATCAGCAGCTCCAAGGTTAGCTTCAGGCTCAGCTGCAGCAGGAAGACTCTTATCATGTCAGGATTCCAACAAACAGCTCTCCGTACGAGCTCTAAACCACCAGCATGTCATGGAGATGGGTTACATGTGGGGGGTTGGATCATGTGTAGTAGACATATTTGTGTAATCTTGAGTAGTAGATTAAAAAACATTGGACTCATAATGTGTTTACAAGTACACAAACTGTGATGCTTAGAAAGCATAATAATTCTTAAAGTCATTCGTTATTAACATCACATCTTTCATGAGTTTTTATTTGTATCATTTGATTTTGGAATTCCTAGAAATTCATTCATTGTCGATTTTGAAGAAAACAAGTTTCAATTTTAAATTTGCAACATTTGCATTTGAATGGAATTAAAGTCAGAATATTCACATAATGTCAAAAATGTTGCTCCTGTTTTTATTACATTCTAAAATTATTAAGTGTTTTATTTATTGTAATCTCATTTTCTGTTTTTATCGTATTTTTAGCTGATTTTGGAGATTTTACTCACTCCCCGTCTCAGGACTTCCTCAGGGAGTTGATGCTCTTCCCAGTGGTGAGTTTCAGACGTGTAAAGTTTAAACCTCAACCATCATTCTGGACATTTTTGTTTTTTGGGCATTCCCCCCCCCCTCTTCATCTGGCACATCATTGTGGTTATGTTAATGCACTAGGCACACTTTTTTGTTAAAAAAAACTCTTTGGATATATGTTTAAATTCAAAATTGTATTTATTTTAATAGATCAATAGAACACTGAGAAAAAAAATACTATCCTCTTCTGTCATAATAGATTTTGGGTGGCTGTGGGGTTTCTTTTAGAAATTTGTCCAATACACGTCAAGAAATACTCAAAATATGAACTTTGATGCAGTATTAGTTTTTGCACAGTATGTATTCATTCAGTCAGTGCTAATATTTATTGTGAAAGACCCACAACATAACTTTCCATCAAACTCATTTGGTCTGGCTGGAGGATAACTATTCAAATCAGGGATTTTTGGACTGTAGTTTTCTCCTAAATTAAATTTGATAAAATGTCACTCAGTTATTGTATTTTGTTCTGCATAAATAACTGGGATATTAAATAACCAAACTGGTTTTTAAAGAGTCAGAATCCTCAAAATGATTGAATGGTTGGTAGTCTTTGCAGAAAAAATCAATAAAATCAAAATAACTTTGTAAAGTTTTTATATGCGTTTTTGACATTAGACAGTTTTGACTGTAATGACACAAGAAGGTGAATTAAACTGGCCTGAGGGTTAAATAGTAATTGTGTGTGCCTCCATGAATGTGATGCTTGAAGGCATGCATGCTTATGTATGTTTTAAACCTCCTTCTGATGCATACCTGAGTGACAGGAAGAAAGTGTGTGGTGGGTGTTTGGAGTGAGATAAAATCAAGATAAGTTGCAATTATTCAATTATTTTATTTACTAAAATCACTCAGTTTCAGGTTCAATTCAGCAAAAGCCTTGAGTGTTTTATTAGCTGGCACTCCTCTTTTATTATCTTCTTATTTTTAAAAATTAGAATCCAATTTTTTTCCACAAAATTTAAAGTTTGTCACTTTATTTCTCTTATCCTCTGCCTTTTGTTTCTCTACCTCCTTTGTCTTTGCAGAACTGGCCTAATGGAGATGAGGTGCTGGATGACTGGACCAAGAGAGTTGCTGATGAACATAAAAGTCACTGGTACTAGCAGATACATACTCTACAAAGCATAGAAAAAAGACTTAATAAATATTTTAACAGTTTATTGCACAAATCAAACAAAAAGCAATAAAATGTTTTCTTCTTTGAATTTATTTGTTCATTTGAGGTAGTGAGAGAATTATTTTCCTGAATACCAGTACTTTTAATTTCTATTAGTATACTTTTATTAGTTCATTTCAGTGCATGCTTCAATAAGTATACTGTGCTGAATAAACACACTAACTGACTGACTGACTGACTGACTGACTGACTGACTGACTGACTGACTGACTGACTGACTGACTGACTGACTGACTGACTGACTGACGACTGACTGACTGACGACTGACTGACTGACTGACTGACAACTGACTGACTGACTGACTGACTGACTGACTGACTGACGACTGACGACTGACTGACGACTGACTGACTGACTGACTGACGACTGACTGACTGACTGACTGACTGACTGACGACTGACTGACTGACTGACTGACTGACTGACTGACAACTGACTGACTGACTGACTGACTGACTGACTGACTGACGACTGACTGACGACTGACTGACTGACTGACTGACTGACTGACTGACTGACTGACTGACTGACTGACTGACTGACTGACTGACTGACTGACGACTGACTGACTGACTGACAACTGACTGACTGACTGACTGACTGACTGACTGACTGACTGACTGACTGACTGACTGACTGACTGACGACTGACTGACTGACTGACTGACTGACTGACTGACTGACGACTGACTGACGACTGACTGACTGACGACTGACTGACTGACTGACTGACTGACTGACTGACTGACTGACTGACTGACTGACTGACTGACGACTGACTGACTGACTGACTGACTGACTGACTGACTGACTGACTGACTGACGACTGACTGACGACTGACTGACTGACTGACTGACTGACTGACTGACTAAGGTATAAAACATGAATTTGCTTTAAGAGGTGGTTGACCTGCAAGTTAAAGGGTTATTCTCTTATTAAAGTGCCTTCACCTTAAATGTTTGTTTTACACCTTAAAGTGGAATGCAGCCCGCTGATGCAGAGCTGCTGTATATAAAGGAAGTGGAAAAACTTGACGGCTTCGGCCAGGAGAGCTTTCTTGCTAAGGTGAAAAGATTTTCTGTTTCTTTGCAAAATTACATGCTAAAAATCACATTTTGTAATGAAAAAAGTTCCTAAAAAATTTTTTTTCTGACACAGGACAACTATACAAATGATGTGTTCATTGGCGTGTCTTTCATTGGATTGTTTGTCAAACACAGAAACGGCAGATCCATCATGCTCCACAAGTAAGCGCTTCGTTTTTTAGGAACTAGCACAAAAGCATGGTGGGAAAACCTCATTTTGACCTACGTTTATGTCTTTGCACATTTCCATGTGCGACAGGTGGAAGGACATCGGTACCATAGCACACAACAAGTCAGCCATCACAGTGGAGATAACCAGCAAAGACGACACCATCAATTTTCACATGGTGGGTGTTGTGTCTGCAGTTCCTCCTGAAATATTCAAACACAAAACACTTTCTGCAAGGTGGAAGGTTACGTCTGCAGATGTGACCATAGAGGAAAATAAACAGGAGGGGGGAGCTTTGGGTGTGAATTCCAGTTAACAGAAAACCGTTTTCCCTCTGTGCACATGCATCTGCAGGAGGAGATGGAAATGGCCAAGTACATCGCTCGTCTCTTCACGGCCAGACACAAATTCTACAAACAGAACAAAATCTGCACAGAGTGAGTCTCAGGGCCAGCTGAAGGCCTTCAGAGCAACAACAGTCCGTGTGTGGATTTTAGAATCGTTGATGTAATAATAACACAACAAATGCTGAAGTATGAGTTTTCAGTGAGTAATTAATGTGCTCATGTTTCCCACCAGACCCACCCACTCACCTGCTCCAATCAGAAGGAGACCCACCTGGAACCATCGCTTATCTCTGGTACACTTTATGGTTTTTATAAATGAAATGTATAAAAAAAGATGGTTTTAGGATATGGAAGTTATTAGAGATCCGATCCACTTCCACTCAGAGCAGCTTCTTCTTGTGTCGTGAAGTTCTGGTCTAATTGTGCGTTGATGCACTCGAATGAAAATTATACTTTTTCAGACAAAACAATGAACCATTCCTGATTTAAACACTCACAGTGTTGATGTTTACTTGTGTTATATCTCTATTTAGCCACGACCCCGGTCCTGTAACTTCCAGTCAGTGCACGAGCATTACCAGGACACACAAAGCTCTCAAGGTAAGTGTAAAACACACACACGCACGCACGCACGTACGCACACACACACATTTAGAGCCAGTTCCACCCTCTCCATCTCACCACTCAAACCACACCATGACTTCTTTCTAAATGTTTTCCCTCCCTGACAATAACTCAAACATCTTGACTTCAGCTAATTGTGTCTTTCCCATCAGCCATGTGACTCAGAGTTAATTTTAACAATCTCCCAGACAATTAGAGCCCCAACTTTCGGGGCGCAGAGTGGTGACCTCATTTGCGCTGCGCTCTTTCATTGACTCGTTCACACACTCAGACCGCCTTGTAATTCGAAGGGCTTTGCTCGCGTTTGCTTGACAATAAAACAAAGTGGAAAAAAACACTCTGGGTGTGCTGCTGTGTGTGGGTGTGAGATCAGTCTGCAGCATGACCTCAAGCATCACTCTCTGGTTCACTTTATGTGGATGAATACTGTGTGGCATCTTTAGATTCACATGAAAAATACTTGAATTTATAGAGAATTTATTATTACAATTGCATGGTATTTATAAAATGTGTACTTTTATATAAAACATTTTTCATGACTAGCAGGAGAACTTTTGGCATCCGTGCCCCCATTTCCAAATTAATGTTGGGTGCGTCTAAAATTTATAGCCTTTAAAGCTGCCTGGAGAAATGCTTTCCTCAGTGCTGAGCTATGCAGATGTGTGGTTACTATGGAATTAAACACAAAAATAATTCTTGTTATTTGTGCTGTTATTGTCATGTCATGAGAAGGTTTTCATAAAAAATCGGATCAATTCTTGTCATTTGTTTTTCAACAGCCTGTTAAACTGCTAAACTTCATCCTTTCTGCCCTGTAGACAGCATCTTCCATGAAGACCCCTACTACAAATCGGAGACCAGTCTGGATCGATGCCCGGTGGACTTTGTGTTCCGGAATGGTGCTGTGACTAATGGCAGCATGTACAGCAGCCCCAGCCTGACCTCCCTCAACCGTTCCCAGACCTTTGTCCCACCTTCGCCAATGTCCTCCAACCTCAGCATCCCTGGCAGTGAGCTGATGCGTCCTGACTTCATCCCCAGCCACCGCCACAGCGCCATCATTCCTCCATCCTACCGGCCCACGCCTGAATATGATGCCGTCATGCGGCAGAAGCGGCGCATATTCTCCGCTCACCACGACCTCCATAGCCAGTCACTGCGCAGTCTGAACATCATTAACGCTTGTGCTTATCGTAAGCCAGAGGCTCTGGTGTACAGCCAGCCAGAAATAAGGGAACAGGGTCCTTATCATGGCCTTGGTCCCAATCCTGGACCATACACACCACAGGTAGAGCTGGATTCTGTCTCTTAACTTTATTCTAACTTACTGGTTTGACTTCCCTCATGCTGTTTTTCCTCATTATTACAGATCAGTTACAGTAAACCAGTGTCCCACGGCCCTCATACGGGAGGACTAGCCAGCAGCCAGGGTCCTTGTCACTCACCATGCATTAACGGAGGCGGAGATGGCAGCAGAGATGTAGGGAGCTCTATCTCCCACACAGTCAGCACACCCGACCTGGCTAACACCAAACAGCAAGGAGCCAATATGGGAAGTTACGCAGCTACAACTAATATGCTACGAAACCACATTTCACGGCCTCCTCCACCATACCCCTCCAACTCATTCCGCCCAGCTACCAGCACGCCGGACCTCGCCAGCCACCGCCATCGCTGCATCGGGGGCAGCAGTCCTGAGCTGGTCACCCGCATGGTGCAGCTGTCAGTCAAGACCTTCCAGCCTGACAGCTCGGCCGTGGTGCACCAGTCCCTGCAGGAAGTTAGTGAACCGCTAACTGTGGCTGCAAAGCACCGGCCCACTCTGAACAAGAGACACAGCATGGAGGTGATCAGCAGCATGAGAGGAGGAGGGATGGAAGGGCTGGCAATGAAGGGCATGAACGCCCCTCTTCTTCGGAGGAATACCCTCAGAGAACACGTGATGCCATCTCAACCTCAGCCACAACCTCCACCGCAACCTCAGCAGCCAAAAGAGCTGCCCAAACAGAAATCTACCCAAAATGCACCTGACGCTTCTGTAGCACCTCCTACAGCGGTGACCTTCCAGCATCAAAAGACTCTTTCAAATGCAACAATGCTCATACACAGCAGTGAGAGTGAGGAAGAGGAGGAGGAAGAGGAGAGGCCTGAGCTGGATGTTCAGATTCCGGGTCTCAATGAGGACATCAGCATCAGCGCTCAGCTCCAGGCTGCTCTGGCTAAACTACCTAACAAACCTCCTCCAGAGTACCCAGGTCCTCCAAGACCTCCTGCCAATGCTCAGATCCCCTGTCACAATCAGAACCCCACCCAGCACCACAACCAGAATCAGGGACCGCATTGCAACCACGGCCCAGTGGACCTTAACCAAGGCCTGAACAGTGGGCAGAGCCAGGGTGGTGGTGCAGGTGGTGGTGGGACACTGACCCGAGGGGACCAGAGCGGGGTGAATGGAGCAGTTTTAGGTCCATCCATTTCAGAACCAGACTTGACCAGTGTGAAGGAGAGGGTGAGGAAAGAGCCGGTCAAGGAGAGGCCGGTGTCGGAGATGTTCTCCTTGGAAGACAGCATAGTGGAGAGGGAGATCGCTCAGAGGGTAGGGTGACCCTTCTATCTTCAGATAGCTGAGAATGACGTTTACATATTAGCTTATCTTTATTATCATCTGAAAGACAAAAACCAGGTATTAAAGCTGCACTTTGCAGTTTGGTAAACAAGCTAGGTATCGCTAGCTATTTTCCACAAACACGTCTCAGAGCACTCACCCCTCCCGTCGGGTAAAATCCATAGGCCAGCTTTTCCATGGGACCATGCTTTGACACGGTAACTACAAATCAAAACTCCAGCCGTAGAAACGTTCCCCCAGGTTTTCCCTCTTTTTTTAACCTCCAAACGTTTTTAGGTTTCTGCTAGCTGAAAAGGTGTTTTTTTGGGACTCTGGTATTTTTTCCTAAAATGGAACAGCCAGCTGTTTCTGTCCTTCTCTCACTTCAGAGATGTTTTACTGCAAAATGCGCCCGGGCAGATTAATGGAGCATCCAAGCAGTGCGGAATGTGGCAGACAGCCAGCCGGATTGTCCAATTGGATTGGCTGAAGTTTTTAGAGAACTGCAGGACAACCACTTTATTGATTTCTTTGTTTTTTTATTTTTTTATCTCCACAATATATTTATATCTATACTATATTAAAACGGGCTGCATGGTGGCGCAGTTGGTTAGCACTGTTGCCTCGCAGCAAGGAGGTCGTGGGTTCGCATCCCGGCTCTGCGGCCTCTCTGCGTGGAGTTTGCATGTTCTCCCCGTGCGTGCGTGGGTTTCCTCCGGGTACTCCGGTTTCCTCCCACAGTCCAAAGACATGACTGTCAGGCTAATTGGGCTGGTAAATTGTCCTTAGGTGTGAGTGGGTGCATGGTTGTTTGTCTCGTTCGTCTCTGTGTGGCCCTGCGATGGACTGGCGACCCGTCCAGGGTGTCCCCCGCCTCTCGCCCCTTGACCGCTGGAGATAGGCACCAGCTGCCCCGCGACCCTCTGTGGAGGAATAAGCGGCTACAGAAAATGGATGGATGGATATTAAAACGTTGTTAAGTGGCATTAAAAAAAACGTTAAACGCTACATTGTTTACCAAACTGCAGAGTGCAGCTTTAATGTGTTTTAGCTAAATATCTAATGAACCAATGGATGGAATATATTGAAACTTTCAGAAAATGATTATTTAATGTACATCTACAACTGATTTAATCTGATTGTCAACTCCATTCAAAGTGGCTGCCACAGCTAGTCAACATTACCTAAAACTTCATGTGGTATTAGCTAAGAGTCATTCTTAGCACATACTGTCAAAAATTGTAAATATTAAAGCAGAGCGTCATCCTTTCCTGGTGAAATGAACTCATATTGGTGCAGTTTTAAATGCTTTGTTCTATTGTTTACCTGCTGCTTCTGATTAGCAGTAATCTGGGTCTCAGCACTCGGCTTTGAATTCACCCAGGCGGCTAAAAGCCGTACAAATCTCCCAGATTATTTTGCGAGTTTGTTGTCCTTGTTTAGGTTGGCTTTCTTGTTTAGATGCAAACAAATGGCACAGCATGTCAGTCCTGCTGAGAGTTCACATGTATAATATCTGGTAGTAATAAACCTTCTGCTTCAGGAATGATCAGGATGATTTCATAAAACTACCTCCAGTTTTAACCAGCTGCTTTTTAATACACTGAGGGAACCTTCAGAACCCCAAGATGTTGTTCTGACTGTCCCGTGGTGGATAAAGGGGGCGGGGCTGTCTTGGAGATTTAATAGCATCACAGATTAGAGGAGCTAATCCCTGGTGGAAGGAGGGACTATTAAATGTGTGTTTGGGCAGCAAGAAATAAGTCCGTATGACAGAAACCGTCTGCGGAGAAAAAAAGGAGTCTGGGAAGGTAGGTGGGCTTAAAACAAAAGGTCTTTTTTAATTTCACATCTGCTGTCAGGCTTTAAATACAAAACGCACGTTTAGGTTTTCCACACAGGTTTGTAGTTCTGTTGCATTACAACCTGTACCTGTAATGACACCAGGATTCTCCTCTCTCTTGAAGACGCTGGAAAGACAGAAGATGTCTGTGGACTCCATGAACAGACCACTGATGATGGCCGCCCTCAACGGCCTCTACGTGGGCCGAATGCCTGCCGTCAAGAATCCAGCGGAGCACAGCTCCAAATCAGCAACAGATGAAAGGGTGAGACACTCTGTTTGTTTGTTTGTTGATGTGTTGTGAAAAGGTATTGTCTTAAATCTACCTGATGCCCTCATTATTTTTAGTTAAAAATTGTTTTGTTTTACCTTTAGTACATTTTTAGTAATTTCTCTAAAAAAAAAACAAACCCAAAACAGACTTCTCAGATGTTTGTGGCTCAGTCAGTTTGTTACAGCCTGAGAGTCTGGCTCACTCAGGGTGATCACATGGACTTCCTGCTTTAAACTGTTTGCTTGGTTTTGAGTGAGGGGATGGGGGTGAAACCCAGTTTTTGTCCCCTGACTGTTGCTAAGCTAATAGGGGCAATCCCCTTAGTGGGCTGTGGAACGCGTGGCACGGCGCTGCTTATCGTCTCCAGGCCCACTGCTATTTGAGGAATGTGACCCGATAGAGTAAGCCAGCTACAGAGAAAAAAGAGAAGAAAGAACGATATTCTGCTCTCCCAAACATGACTGGTTTATTAAATACGCAGCACCCTGAGGAAGAATGCCCTCCCCTTTGTTTTTTTTTGATGAGCTTATAGAGGTGATGTGTTAGAAATGCTTTAAGGGCTTTGATTCTGAAGCCCGTTTTCAGCAAGCAGCGATGACGACAGTCTAGAGGTTAACATGTTTTATAATGAGATGAATTCTCCTGGACTGAATGGTTTCCAGGCTGTGATGGAATGTAAAGAACATAAAGAGAAACCAGTGGATAACGTAAAGCTTAGTGCATGGTGAAAAACCCTCTCTCTCTTTTCTCATTTCTCTTTCACTCCAGTGTAAGACCTTGGAGCTGAAGCTGGAGGAGGAGCAGGTCTTCACTGAGTACGAGCAGGTTCCTAAAAAGGGGGCGAACTGTGTGGTCACGACCGCCACTTTGCCGGAAAACACAGAGCGAAACCGCTTTCGAGATGTCGTCCCATATGAGGAGAACCGAGTTGAGCTTGTACCCAACAAAGAGAACAACACGGGATACATTAACGCCTCGCACATCAAGGTGTGTTCAAAGGGTCAAAGGCCAACTGTGGAATAAGTTTTAAAAAACAGTACCTACAATGGTTAGGAAGTCATTTTTATTGCTAGAAAATATTGAAATCTGCATAAATACCCATTCAAGTATATATAAATGACATCTCATTGTGTATAAAACATTTATTTCCAGCAGCGTTGTTTAATTGTTCAGATCATCTGTATTGATGGAACGACAGGCAGCAGTGTTCTCTTTGGCTCTTATCTCCATGAACCTTGAGGAGGCTCCTTTAAGTCTCAGAAAACAGGACCCAAAAAGTGGTCTTTAACTAAAAACAAAGCTTTAATAAAGACAAATGAAAGTCTGACAAGGCAGCAACACATTTACACAAATGGCAACAGGCAGGACCACACAAGGAGTAGGTAACCGAGAGGAGGTGACAACAAATTAATAAATAAAGGAGAGGTTACGGAGTGTAAGCAGCTGCGCTGATAAACAGTTGTGCAAAGTGCTGAAAACAAATATCTAAATACAATGACTACAAGAAATAACTAAGACAAAACTAAAAAACTCCAGACATGAAGGAAACGACCAAAACCCATAAAGAATTCACACTCCAGCTTCATTTCCTCCCAGTTCCCTTATTCAGACCAGCATCAGTGTACAAACGCACATCGTTAGTATAATAAAAACACGTTTACTCAGTAGAAGTTTCTCTGTGTTTCTTAATGATGTAGTTTATTTTTCAGGTAGTCGACCACTTCCAGTGGTCTTCAGTTTTGTTTATCAAACTCCTCGTGTGTTATAATTTATTAGGATAAAGATCTATAAAGTTTGTTTAAATCAAATTTCATTGAACCTTGTTTTTTTTTTACATCTTATTATTACTCCAGGAGTTTTTTTATTTGCAGCTCATTGAAATATTTTTTTATTATATCAGAAACAATATTTGTGTTCTGTGTGAGAAAATCCGAGGTGTAGGCTTATTCAGAAACAAGATATTTTAAAAGAATTTATTGTCTTAAACTCATCACTGCATACAGGAAACTTCAAAATGTTTGTGGTTTCTGGTGGCTTTTGTTATTTTTAAAGGATTTTCTTAAAATTAGTATTTAGGAAATGCAATATATAAATGTTTTTTTGCTTAAAATAAATAATTTAATAATAAAATGTTTATTTTAGTATAATTTAGGACTGTCAATACTAATTTTTGAAAAAGTGACATCCCAGAGCTTTTTGTAGCTGCAATGTCATTCAGCCTAATTTCAGGTGTAGACCGAATTCAGATCTTTTTCCAGGCTTTCTACTAAATAATGTTGTTCAAACTCCAACCCTCTTAAAGGTGTGGTTTACTTGTTTATTTAATACATTTGCAGTGTTATCTAGTGTAAATCAATGCCTTATGCGTCATTTTTATAAAGAAAAAAAGCTATGATGCTTCTATTCTCTGATGCAGAAGTTTGCTGATGCAGTGTGCTGGAAACAGCAGGATTCCTCATTATTATAATGATACGCACAACCCTCGCTTCTGATTGGATAAGAGAAACGTCACTACTCCCCCTTATTCAGATCACATCAAAATGTCGGATCTCGAATCAGAGGACGAAGGAGAAATTTTAGAGGAAGCCCTTCCTCAGCGTTTGTCAATGAATGTTTCAGAGTGGTAATACCTACATGTGAACTGACATTTTCTCCTAAAAGAGCAGGGTGCTCATTTATAAAACTTGCTTACACAAAAACGAGCCTGAAAGTTGTGTAAGTCACTTTTTACACAAACTTTGGGTTTTATAAAAGAAACTTAACTGAAAAATGTTCGTAACTTTAAACAAACTCTGGATCTTGCGTAAGCACATTTTGGAGACGTGAAACCTGTCAGAGCAGCTGGTGAGATGAAAAATTGTGAATTTAAGACACAATTTTAGACTTGTAGACCCTCACACACACAGAACCAACAATCACCCCCCATTTTATCTCTGAACAGAATAAAAATGAGAATCTGAATGAGAATATGTCGCATTTTAGAAGATCACATTATGCTCATACAGACGTCTTCAGATTATACACCAACTGCACTTATTGGTGCACTAATTGTGATCACTGAGACTTATGAATCCTGCAGTGACATTTTGTGCGTAATGCGCTGCGCTGCTCAGCCAGTAGTCAGACTCCAGATGGGGAGAGAGCTTAGAGATTTCTGGATGATGACTGGTTGATCGATCAGCTGATAGATTCTCTAGAGCATCCTATGGATCTATGTACTGAACTGGACCCAGTGTTAGATCAACAGGACCATCGGAACTGCTGCAGCTTCTGACCATTCTTGGGTTCCTTTCAACCAGTGAATTATCCGACAGGTTGACTTTTTGTTTGATAGGATGAACAACATGACGTTTCTACCCCTTTGGATTAAGTTAAATGTTTTCATTAAATGTTTCTCTTAGATCCTGAACGATCTCTCTGTCAGACTGACAGCGTTCACCTGCAGCGGGTCTCTGACTCTCGGAACACTTCTGTGCTCTTGTAATCTGTCAACATTTGATCACTAAACAAAACATTTTTCCATTCCTCCACCTTACCACAAGCACCTCCAGTTTCAGCCTCTGTGAAATTACGTTTTCTAAACCTCTATTGTCACGATTTACTGTTAAAAGCCAAAAATCTGCCGGCTTATCTATGCAATTATTAATGAGGTACTTTGCATTGACCATATAAGGCAGAATATGGGTGTGTAGGAGGAGGGTTATGATCTAGTAACAGCTAAGCACAGTTCTACGTATGAGAGTGATTTATAAAGCAGAATTGCGTGGATCTGTGCATACGCAGAGTTTTATAAATCGGAAATGGAATTTGCGTAAGTGAAATTTATTTAGTAAGGATTCTACACAAAGTTTTAGAAGTGAGCACCTAGAATGCTAGTAGTGTTTGTCATCGTGAACTTACAATGAGCAATGTGAAACAAACCTGTTGTGCTGCTGTGACACTGAACTGGGGCGAAAGCAGACTGTAAGACCATATGAGTTGCTATGTTAACATTAGCATGTGTGGCTAACCACAAAGACCTCAGAATAACTTCTAATATTGCAGCAAAAATATGTTACGAATGTACCCAACTGCTGCCCCAAGAGGCTCTCTCCTCCTCGTTGCTAAAGAAAAAAGCATTCCTATAGGAAAATACAAAAATTGACGCATGCCCAGCAAGGGACTCAAATCCGTCTCCCACGTGAGAGGCGGTGTCTTAAGGCTGGTTTATACTTCTCCGACAGCACGTTTGCGCTCACACGCACACGTATTGATGGAGACGTTTTTAATTTTTACTTCTCCATCAGTGTTGTGAAGCAGTTCTCCACCAGGACAGCAGAGGGTGCATAACTTTTCTACAGTAATGCTTCCAGTCGACCAAAGTTTGTTTACTTCAGCTCAGTAATGACCGACAGAGAGAGAATTTTGATTGAGTTTGAACAGATTGATCTCGAGGAACAAACAATGTTGTTAAAAAGAATTAAACAGGAGTGAGGAGACAGCTGAATGTCCATCAGGTGAGGACAAGGCAGACAACGAGCGAATATATAGCTCTTGTTCAACCTGTGAGGGACACTGATGGATTATATAAATGTTGTACTTCGTCTGCCAGACGTTTATCCATATCTGCTTCCCCGAGATTCTACTATTACTACTCTGTTGATAGCGGCGTTAAGCCAGAAATGATCACGGGGTGTTGAGCCGACCAATCAGAGACGTGCGCTCTCCGTCTTGTTCGACGGATAGTTAGAAAAGTGAGCTCGACTCTGTCCGTCCTTGCGGGCCTGTCGGAGAGCTCTTGCGTTGACGGATAATGGCGTTGTGTGTCTCCATACCAACGCAGACGGAGAAGTATAAACTAAGCTTTAGACCTCTACGCTGCAGTTCAGTTGTTGTGATTTTGTTCTGTTTCCATACATGAACATTATGTGTGACGTAACGTGAGTCAAGATCGTGAAAAATCTGCGTCGCTTACGATTTTGTGGGCCAATTCACTTTAAGAATATACTTGAATGTAAATTAAAATAAAATAATATTTGTTACTAGCCAATGGGGCCCCTAGACCACACGAGGCCCCTAGGCTCAAGCCATATCTGTGCACTATCCGGGCCTGCCTGTGGGGCAGTGCGAGCCAAGATGGGCAGGACCATGTATACAAATTAGCATTGTGTCGTAGAGCTGCGAGGTTTTTCAAATCCTAGCGTTTCGGCCTCTTTCTATAAGCTGAAGCTGGAGATACATGTAGAAGACTGTTTTCATGTTCAACCTGCCTGAAAGCTCAGAGTGGCCAATATTAATCAGAAAAAAATTGTTTTTGAGTAAACCACATGTTTAAGAAACTCCAGTTTCTCTCACTGCAGTATGTGAACACCAGCTTAAGATAAGCATAATTTTATATTTCAGGTCAAATACAAGTTTGGTGCCTTCTGGTGAATTGTGTTGATGAATTATTGCATTTTGATGGTGTGATCAACTTACTTAGCCTTTTAAACCAGACTATATATGTGCAGAGCAGAATTGACGGTCTAGTATACTAGGCTAGAACAAAAATCCTTTATTCTTGATCTTTTTACTGTAAAATATGGAGTTCACAATCACTGGATGACAAACCAGCTGAGTGTTATGTAATGAAGTTATAGACCTGGGGTGAAAATTGAAATGTGTGGTGTTTTATGATTGTTTTAATGGAAAAAATACTGAAAATATTAAGGAATTAAAATGCCTCTTCTCTATACTGCCCTCAAGTGGTGAATAAGATAGTTTCTTTACAGGTAGTTTTTTATCCTTTCATTTAGATATTTGATCACATTTTTTAGTGATTTGTTGTGTGAACTTCACTATAATATTCCACTACGTGTTTATGTCATCAGGTTATGATCAGAGGGGAGGAGTGGCACTACATCGCCACCCAGGGCCCTCTGGCCAACACCTGTGCCGACTTCTGGCAGATGGTCTGGGAGCAGGGGGTCAACGTCATTGCCATGGTTACTGCAGAAGAAGTATGCACAAACACACGGCGTGTACAGATGTTAATACTTTCTAGTGGCCAACGGCTGTTTGAAATACGAAGATCTGTTTTAATTCCAATTTAATCCTCTCATCCCGCTCCTATTGATCTCCAATCCAGGAGGGCGGCAGGTCCAAGAGTCACCGCTACTGGCCCAAACTGGGCTCCAAACACAACTCAGCCACCCATGGCAAGTACAAGGTGACCACTAAATTCCGCACCGAGTATAACTGCTATGCCACCACGGGGTTAAAGGTCAAACACCTGTTATCTGGCCAAGAGAGGACAGTGTGGCATCTGCAGTACACAGACTGGCCTGAGCAGGGCTGTCCTGAATACGTTCCTGGATTTCTCTGTGAGTTGTTTTACCTGTAGTTAGTGATGACAACCAGAACTTTACCGTTTAACCTCTAAAGATTCGATATGCACCGCTCACTCTGCTGAACGTCTCTTTTTGCCTGCAGCCTACTTGGAAGGAATCCAGTCTGTGAGGAGACACACTAACTCCATGCTGGATACCTCAAAGAGCCTCAATCCACCAGTGGTGGTGCATTGTAGCGCCGGCGTGGGTCGTACCGGTGTGGTAATCCTCACTGAGCTCATGATCAGCTGCCTGGAGCACAACGAGGTGTGTAAACGTTACCGTGGCAACGATTAGGCACTCGAATGTCTCGGCACACACTCCTGCAAGATTTGGTTTGTTCTTTTTAAACACATTTTGTTTGTTCTATCCCTTCCAGCCAGTGGAAGTTCCCACCATGTTGTCAGAACTGAGGCAGCAGCGGATGCTGATGGTTCAGACCATCTCCCAGTACCAGTTCATCTATCAGGTCCTCATTCAGTTCCACAAGAACTCCCGCCTCATCTGAGTTGGAACTACCTGTAACCTTTACACGATGTGACCGCCACTGTGATGGCGATGGTACTTAAAGCTACAAAAGCTTACTAAAAACTGGTGGGAGGAAGATGCAGATATTCACGTTTTCTTTGTCCATTTTTACAAACTCTGAACCTGTGCAGAACCTTTTGTAGAAATCAAAATAGTCCTTTTATCAAAGTATTCAGATTTAGCTTTTCATTTTGATTCAGGTCTTTCTTTTACACCTTATCTCCAAGTAGGTCAGCTTTCTGCAGGTGTGAGTGTGTGTGTGTGTGTGTGTGTGTGTGTGTGTATGTGTGTGTGTGTGTTCCTTAATGTGTCCTGTGTGCTTTACAGATCTTCAGAAATCAGCTCCCAGTTCCAGTTTTGAGAGTCCCTGTTACATTTCATGTGTTTTTCTAAGTAGACAGTATTTGCTGTATTATGTTGCATGACCAGTAGGGGGCAGCAGTACCACAGCATTCTCGCTCTCAGTTTGCCAAACTAAAGTGTTCCTTTAATCACAGAGTATTGATTCAAGTATTGACTTCAGTTGTGTAACAAATGTTTTTATTTATTTTGATGAAGACTGTGGTCACCTTCTTCTTGCAAGCACGCTGATCTGAACTCGTCTTAATATTTCTTCTATTATTTTCAGTTTAGACAATACCCCTTCATTCTAAAACAAAACATACCGAATCTATTTCATTTTTCTAAAATCACAGCTTTTGTCCAATTACATGTGACTTTTCACAATTTTTACCCTGATTTATTTCAAATTTGTAACTGATTGTCCAAATTGGACGTAATTTATATTTTTTTAAAAATTCAATTAATGCTGTATATATAATTTGTGCCTTACTGAAATATGTAAGAAAAATAAACATTTTACTCTGAACTGGTTGCTTTGGTACCTCAGAAATAGCTTGATATTAATACCTTTTCAGAAAACCTTTTTCCAAAATAATCTCTATTTTTACAGAACATAAAGTTGCTAAAAGGCAGTTATTTTTATTCTATAAAAACCATATAAATGTGATATTAAAAAATAAAAAAAGTCCTAAAAAACTATTTACTTTTACTTATCTGGAGAGTACCCTTAAAATACCTGAACATAATAAACTATGCATGCATTTTTATATTCCTATGTATATATTTCAGTATATGTTTTCAAATAAGTATAAGCTTTATAATATTTCTACATTTGTTTTTGTTGCACTTCTGTTCTCTCTGACAGTATTTTCTCACATGACATTCCACTGTTTTTTTTAATATTTAATTTCATCTTTTCTTTTCTTGGCAGAACTCCTAGATACACTTCAAGTTTATGTGTACATATGTTTTGTAAAAGCATTTTGAGTGCATTGAGTTTTGTGTTTTCTCTCCTAAGACACATATAAGACTGTTGTACTTGCTTATTATGCAAATAAAGCCTTATTTTCTTTAACATTTGGGGATAATGATCATTCTAGGGCTTCTCTGTTATTAACAGAATGTTTAAAAGAAAAATTTGTGGCGAAACACTCACAAATATAAAAAAGTTCTAACAGACATGCCAATCATGAAGAAAACTGTTTAATTGTAAAAGAACTTTAACTTTATTCCTATTAAAAATCATTCTCATAAGCAAAATGTTACACGTTGAACTTATGCTCATTCATAAATTATTACACCTCCCTTAAAAACAAGGATACTTTTCTTTTTACTTGCTGTTATAAATGGTGCCATGAATTTCTTGAGATAATAAGGTAAATAAAAATAAACAGCAAAAAATGTACAAATAACTCTTTACCTGGATATAATGTCATGAAAATAAATATTGGAAGCCAGAATCTCACTGGGCTGAGACTGTTGGTGACAAATGCTGAATAGCATTCACAAGAGAGTTCCAAATATGTCTCAAAATGTTCACGATTGTTCTCAGTTTCCTTGTGTGAATAGCCGGGACTCTGGACTTTTTGACATGTTCAAAAATATATATATTTGCACTGCAAATTCTTCTTTCAACATAGACAAAAAGTCATTGTATGTGTCTAGAACCCGTCTTACTATCAGTTTAGTTTGTGAGACAACTGCCAACAAACATCATTAACATATTTTGCAACAAAAGTGCGACAAGAAAATTTGCACAAATGTTACACAATATCACACTTTGTTTGCAAAGACATACAGTATATAAAACATGTCGCAAAAGTGCATTTCTAGCATTTATGTGTCTCCCAACAGCTGCAGCCCAGTGAAGTACCATCATGTTCTCTTTTGGCTTCCGTAGTTCACAACTTGGGTTAAAAAACAAAAGAAAAATCTTACGGTTCTGTAAAACATCAAGTCAGAGGGGTTTCTGGATCAGTCACATTAATGTCTTTTCATTTTTGTCCCATCTCTTTACGCAGTTCTTTAATGTAGGGGTGATCCTTCCCATGAGCCACCTCCATTATAGTCAACGCCTGATCAAAAAGCAAACACATTTTGAAGCGTCATTTCTTTCGATATGTGTTTTTGCTTGTTAAAGTTGATGTAAAAATGTACCTTCATGAGAGCGCTGATGGCCTCTGAGTGCCTCTCCACCCCCATGTAGATCCGGCCCATCTTCAGGTACATGGAGGAAACGTTTAAGGAGTATGGTGGATACAGCTTGCTGAATTAGACACATAAATGCACTTTTGTCTCAAAAACTTCAAAACAAGACATTTCTCAATACAAGTAATTGCATTCAGTGTTTAACTTATACAGTAGAAAGAAAAATCCATAAACTAATTCTGATTAAAATGTGTGGTATTTCCTGTGTACATAGGACTTAATTGACGTTTTTGTTAAATCCAGGCTCCCAAAATGGGGCAAAACATATATAACATACTGTATATCGTTTTATTTATCTGAACTGAAGTGGTGTTCTGTTTTTGGACTTCTGTGCAAGTTGCAGTTTGGCCATAACGAACACCATGTTCGAACATAAGGATGCCCACCGGTACACCTGGTACCAGGGCAGCCTAGGTTACAGGTCAATGATAGACTTTATATATATATATATATATATATATATATATATATATATATATATATATATATATATATATATATATATAAGTTTTATATAGCGCTTTTTAGGTCACTCAAAGACGCTTTACAGAGTTGCATTATTCATTCACACAGTCATTCTCACCGGTGGTGGTAAACTACGACAGACGTCTGTAGCCACAGCTGCCCTGGGGCAGTCTGAAAGAAGCGAGGCTACCATTCTGCGCCATCAGCCCTTCTGACCACCACCAACATTCACACACAGTGACACAGGCAAGTTGGGTGAAGTGTCTTGCCCAAGGACACAACGACAATCTAACCCAGCCAGAGCTGGGGATCGAACTGGTGACCCTCCGGTTACCAGACTGGCCACTCTCCCAACTGAGCTAATGCCGCCGTAATATAGTTGTATCATCTGACCTGAGACCGTATGTTTTGGACACTCGAGTAAAGAGAGGAGCAGAGCTGTCAACTGATCACCACCTGGTGGTGAGTTGGATCAGATGGCAGGGGAAAATGCTACGCAGACCTGGTAGACCCAAATGTATAGTGAGGGTCTGCTGGGAACGTCTGGCAGAAGAGCCTGTCAAGATGGTCTTCAACTCCCACCTCCGGCAGAGCTTTGACCACGTCCCGAGAGCATTGGGGGACATTGAATTCGAATGGGCCTTGTTCCACTCTGCGATTGTTGAGGCGGCTGTTGCTAGCTGTGGTCGCAAGGTAGCCGGTGCCAATCGTGGCGGTAACCCCCGTACCCGCTGGTGGACACCAGAGGTTAGGGGAGCCGTCAGGCTGAAGAAGGAGGCCTACAAGGCATGGCTAGTCTGTGGGTCTCCAGAGGCAGCTGATAGGTATCGAAGGGCCAAGCGGGGTGCAGCAGTGGCAGTTTTCGAGGCAAAATCTCGAGCGTGGGAGGAGTTTGGTGAGACCATGGAGAAAGACTATCGGTTGGCTCCAAAAAGGTTCTGGCAAACCATCTGGTGCCTCAGGGGAGGAAGGCGGCAACTCACTCACACTGTTTACAGTGGGGACGGGGACCTGCTGACGTCAACTGGGACTATAGTCGGACGGTGGAAGGAATACTTTGAGGAGCTGCTCAATCCCACCGACACGCATTCCTATGAGGAACCAGAGCTGGGAGGCCTGGGGATGGACTGTCCAATCTCTGGGGCAGAAGTTGCTCAGGTAGTTAAAAAACTACGCAGTGGCGGTGCCCCGGGGGTGGATGAGATCCGACCTGGGTATCTCAAAGCTATGGATGTTGTAGGACTGTCGTGGTTGACACGTCTCTGCAACATGGCGTGGTCATCGGGGGCAGTTCCTGTTGATTGGCAAATCGGGGTGGTGGTTCCCATTTTTAAGAAAGGGGACCAGAGGGTGTGTTCCAACTATAGGGGGATCACACTCCTCAGCCTCCCTGGAAAGGTCTACTCCAGGGTACTGGAGAGGAGGGTCCGGTCGATAGTTGAACCTCGGATAGAAGAGGAGCAATGTGGTTTTCGTCCTGGTCGTGGAACTGTGGACGAGCTCTTTACCCTCACTAGGGTGATGGAGGGGTCATGGGAGTTTGCCCAACCAATCCACGTGTTTTGTGAATTTGGAGAAGGCTTATGACCATGTTCCCTATGGGGGGCACTCCAGGAGTATGGGGTGGATGGTCTTTTGTTAAGGGCCATTCAGTCCCTGTACCAGAGGAGTGTGAGTTTGGTCCGCATAGCCGGCAGTAAGTCGGACCTGTTCCCAGTGAGGGTTGGACTCCACCAGGGCTGCCCTTTGTCACCGGTCCTGTTCATAACCTTTATGGACAGGATTTCTAGGCGCAGCCGTGGTGTGGAGGGTGTTGACTTTGGTGGCAGGAGAATCTCATCTCTGCTTTTTGCAGATGATGTGGTCCTCAGCTTCATCAGGCTCTGACCTTCAGCTTTTGCTGGGGAGGTTTGCAGCTGAGTGTGAAGTGGCTGGGATGAGGATCAGCACCTCTAAGGCCAAGGTTCTCGGCCGGAAAAGGGTGGCTTGCCAACTCCAGGTCGGGAGAGAGGTCCTACCCCAGGTGGAGGAGTTTAAGTATTTTGGGGTCTTGTTCACGAGTGAAGGAAGGAGGGAGCGGGAGATCGACAGGGAGATTGGGGTAGCGTCTGCAGTGATGTGGACACTGAACCGGTCTGTTGTGGTGAAGAAGGAGCTGAGCCAGAAAGCAAGGCTCTCGATTTACCGGTTGATCTACCTCCCAATCCTCACCTGGTCATGAGCTTTGGGTAAGGACCGAAAGAACGAGATTGCGGATACAAGCGGCCGAAACGAGTTTTCCCCGCAGGATGCCCGAGCTCAGCCTTAGGAATAGGGTGAGGAGCTCGGACATTTGGGAGAGACTTGGAGTAGAACCGCTGCTCCCCCACGTAGAGAGGAACCAGCTGAGGTGGTTCAGGCATATTGTTAGGATGCCCCCTGGATGCCTCCCCAGGGAGGTGTTTCAGGCATGTCCTGCTGGCAGGAGACCCCCGGGTCGACCCAGGACTTGTTGGAGAAAATATATCTTCAGCTTGGCCCTGGAACGCCTTGGGATCCTGCCAGAGGAGCTGGTGGAGGTGGCTGGGGAGAGGACGGTCTGGGACTCCCTAATTGGGATGCTGCCCCCGCGACCCAGACCCAGATAAGCGGAAGACGACGAGACGAGTTTTATTGCAAAGCTAATTTTAGCCTAATTTTGCACTGAATATATCGCACACAAGTTTTCTTCATTAAAATAATGTAAAAATTCATGTCAAATCTCACAAATCCCCCCCCCCCCCCCCCCCCCCCCCCCCCCACCCCAAAAAAAAATCTGGTGTATTTTTAGTACCTGTAAGGTTTGAGGATCTTCTCTCCGTATCTGATGGCTCCGTCTGCATCTTGCATGTAAATACAAACCCCCATTGCCTGGTACATCATGTGCAACATGTAGACATTAGAGTCATCAAAGATGGCACCCATCTCCTCAAGACTCTGTTCACACATCTCCAGCAGCTCACTGGGAGATGCTAATGAGTCAAGGCTGCATTCACACAAACTGGGCTCAGATTTAACAAAATACTCAGAAGAGCTTCTGATTTAAGACAAGCTAACCAGTTTAACTGTCATGAGCGAGCTCAACAAGCTCATGCAGACATTGAAGGATATTTTTAACATGCTTGAGAGCCCGGAATTCTCTGATGGAGTTCCTTGCGTAGCGCACCATGTTGCTGATGACCGGTGGTTCAACTGGTTCACTCTGCTTACAGACCTTTAATTTTTCTTTGTCCTAAAAATGGAAAAAAGGACATATGAGTCAAACCAGAGTGGATTGTGATGTTCCATTTGTACGTGGAAGTGCAAGCTCCAAGTACAAGTATTTAGTCACAATCCTGACTTGGAAAGAAGAAAATTCCTGACCAGGCTGATCAGAATCCTGCTTCATGCATGAAATGTGATATCTGCAGTAATAAAGTTAGTTTTTAATTTCCATCAGTTTGTTTCTCAACCATTCAGACACACATAGTAATGTCCAACCACTATTAGCAAAATACACTGTTATTATGGCTTGTATAGCTAATGTCAGTTAGCCTGGTAATCCTACAGTGTTTTTGACCAAGATGTCATTTCCAGATCCAAATATTGGGCTTACTTTGGACTTGGTTTTACATTCATTGCAGTCACAGGTGAAGTAATAGAACTCTCTCAGCCTGTTGTTACGGTCGTCTGTTGGGTAAAGGAGGTCTATGTAGCTGATGAGCACCTATAGATAGAGCATAACCAAAACAAAAACACATTCAGCCTCCCCGTCTTTGACATTGTTCTGCTGAATAATATCATCCAAATTAACTAACTTTCAAACAACTCTAATGATTAAACTGACAGTTGCAAACTGAAGTTCTGAAGTTATAAATCTAGACTTTTATCTCGGGCTGTAAAAAGACAACTTTTTTGTTGTTGTTACCTTTAAAAACTTTTCTTTAATTTTACTTTTACTTTATATCTTTTAAACCTTTAAAAACTTAACTTTGTCTCATTTTACTCTAGTTTTGTCAGCCTTTATTCTGTTCACTTTTTAATTTTTATAAGAAAATTCTCAGGTTTAGGCTGCACATCAAAAGTAAAGGCATACAAATAATCTAATAAGGTCATCTGCTCAGTAAAGTCTTAAAGATTCAAAATGTTCTAACATGTTAGTTTTGTTAATAATAATTCAACAGCAAATCTCCATAATAATACATGATGCATATGACTGATTTATGGAGATTGGTAGATTATAGAAGATTATACTACAGTAAAATAAAGAAACTGAACAATTTCCCATTATATTTGCTTGAAAACAAAAGCTGTATTGCTTTTTGTCATTTTCAAATCAATTCAGTTGATTATAATATTTCTCTGCCTTTATACAGGGTGCTTAGCTCCCTCCTTCACACACTAAAATCTACAAACGAGCTCCAACCCTCTTCGACAGCAGCTGTCTCTTTTCCTCACTTCGTCTCCTGGTTTCATGTTCTGCACTGCCCGAACTTCAGCTGAGGTCCCGTTATACGTGACTATGACGCTGGGAAGACAGCTGTGGTTTATTAGAGCCATGCTGATGGGGAGACACAAAGAAAGATATCAGGGATAAAAAGATTTAACCTCTTAAAATTAAAGGAGGTGAGGCTACCTCCCAGTGGTGACATGAACAGTTTCAGGGTTATCATTTGATGTTGCTGCTTCTAAACAGAAATGATTTATGTTTGTGTGTTTTTACTGCATTAAACTCCTTCTTACTCTGGATAGATGGCAGCACCCATCTGGAAAAGTTCATCGTCCTCTACTGTGAAACCGTTACAAGCAACCTGTTGAATAATCCACATGGGAGGAAGTAAAACTCACTGATTGATACAGACTTTACAAGATTAAACAGAGGAACGATTCCAGTGTGTGCACCTGAGAAAAGAGAGTGAGCAGGTCTTTATGGTCGGGCATTTCTAAATGTTTGGAGTAAAATCGATGAAGGGCAGCAACATCTGCCTCAGTCTTCTCTCTTTTCTCATTATCCTCATCTTCCAGATCTGAGACAAGCAGAAAAATGTTGAGAATTTTAGTGTTTTGCCAATTTTCAATTAAAGCTTATATCTGCAGCCAGGTAAACAATGTAGCTTTTAACATTTTTTTAAATGCCTCTTAACATTGTTCTAATATAGTATAGCTATAAATATATTGTGGAAATAAAAAACAAACAAAAGAAATCAATAAAGTGGTTGTCCCGCAGTTCTCTAAAAACTTCAGCCGAACGATAGGATTGAACAATCCAGCTGTCTGTCTGCCGCATTTCCGCACTGCTTTGATGCGCCATTAATCCGCCCAGTCACATTTTGGGATAGAACATCCCGGAAGTGAAAGGAGGACAGAATTAGCCGGCGGTTAGTGCTTCCATTTTAAGATAAAAGTACCAGAGTTCCCCCCCCCCCCCAAAAAAAACAAAAAAACTTATTTTCAGCTAGCAGAAAACTAAAAACATTTGGAGGTAAAAAGAGGAAAAACCTGGGGGAATGTATCTACGGCTGGAGTTCTTTTTCTAACTTCGTTCGGTGTTTCACTATGAGAATCGCCTTGGCGTGACCAACTACGGAAGCTCCAATGATGTCACGTCTGTCTGTGACAGACAGATTGAGCTGTGCTCGGACTCCACCCACCCGACCTTACCACGGTCAACCAACCCCTCCTACTCATTCTTGCTTTTTTCCCGTGAGAAGACTACACCGGAACTCCCTCAGTGCCTTCAGGCTAGGTAGTTTAGCTGCTCAACTGTTCCCAGGTGCACCGTTAAGGACAGTGCCGCCGAACGCGGCTTACCGACGCTGGTCTGGATAGTAGGGATGTGGAGATTCACCGATCTGAACCGGTGGTCCGATCATGACGTGTAAAATCCGACTGCACCGGTAGTTTCAGCGTGCATCGGCTCAGCTGACTGCTAAATGCGCAACGTATCTCTCTCTCTCGTCTCTCATCGGTGAAAACAATGGTTACATCGATTAGTTCAGGGGTGTCCAGTCTTTTTCCTCTCACGAGCTACTTTTATACTGAGCAGCTCCACGCGGGTTGCAGGGCGAGCTGCATGTGCTGCAAACGCTGTGTGTGCGCGTGTGTGTGTTTGTGTGTCCACCACCGAGTCAGCGCTCGTTCACGTGACGTTTAACGGAGGTTTCGTGGCTCAGCTGCTGTCCTTGTAACTCGTTCCCCGGAGGGGCGCGGGGGAGAACTGTCCCGCTATTTAACAGCAACGACTCCGCGTTCAACCGGTTGATCAGTTTATCTGTTTTGTCCTCGTTTTGTTGAACGCACCATCAGTAAAACTACAGAAGCCTGGTGGCGCAGGCACAGTTAGAAAACCTGGTAAGAACAGGTGAGGAGGAGATGAGCAACATCAGAGAATCTGAATGGTTTCTGCTCTGTTAGTCAGTATTAGAGACACTATGCTGGAGTTATTTACACAATGCACAGAGTTAAAGCGGCTCTGGATTATTTTCCTCTGTATCAAAGTTTTCTAAATGTTTTATATTTCAGGTCTAAACTATGATCTATGGGTTGAGTTCCACAACATCTGTCATTCTGATGAAGACCCTCCTTCCTCCTAGAGACCCCTTTCCATTATTTCTTGCCGCCGACATTTTTCAGCCAATGAAATTCAAATGTCTGCATTCTCTCAACATGCACGCGCATCGACCAAACCTGTACCAGTGGGGGGCGCTGTCGTACAGGACGCTCCGTGTGTTTCTCTGTTTACAGTCTCGTTCACTGAGGACTCACAGCTCATTTCTACTAAAAACCTACCCATTCTCCAGCTAAAGATGGATTTATTTTTATTTTTAAACCTTTCACCTCACAGAATGGCAAGGTTTGACAGGATTACACGTTTATTTTGGTCAGAAAGTTCATCCAGGGCCGAGTCAAGTTCAGTTTCAGAGTCCAGCAGCAGCTCGCTGCTAACAGAGCTAATATCAGAAGCAGCAGGGACAGAGAGGGCTCATCAGACCCTCGTAGTGTTGTTGGAATAAGATTGTGAACTGTGAGTGATTAAACCCTACACATTGAGCTGTACAGTTTATGCCCGAAGTGTGCACGCGCGCACACGCGACCGGACGCGCGTGTCGAGATGTTTTGAGGAGGAGCCTTTGGACGCTAGATTCAAAATCTGCTCTCTTGCTGAAATAATCCAGAGTGCGGCTTTAATGCTGGAAATGTTGATTAGAGGAGATTTAACAAGTCGTTTAGTCAAATTACAGACAGAAAACACTATTAATTAAAGGAGGATCTGAGGAAAGGGCTTTGTTAATGGTTCACATTTTTATTATTTATTTTTAAGAGGCCTAATCTTTTAAATTGGTTATATTAATTAATTGTTAAAAAAGTATAGAGATTTACTTTATTGATCCCTTGGGGAAAATCCTCTGGGAAATTTAGCAACAGTTGAGACTGACAACAAATGTAACATTTTTGTTGATGATTTAATATTTATTAGGAATAAAACAGTCCTCTTGTCTGAACCATAATGAAGTGCATTTTTTAAAAGTAGAATTTATTGATTTATCAAAAACAATAAAGTATCAAATAAATCTTTCACAGAGAAAGAGAGAGAGAGAAGTAATTATGATGATTTTTAAAAACAGACGTGGACTTGAAAATTCTCTGTGATGTGTTGAATCGTTTCAAATCTCACCGCGAATCGCATCGAATCGCCAGCAGGGATGAATCGTATCGAATCGTATCGGCAGAGGCTTCACCGTATCGCCAATGTATCGAATCGCTGGGAGCGTATCGAGATACGAATCGAATCGGCCTCAGTGGTGGGGATTCACATCCCTACTGGATAGTGCTGAGTGAGTACTCTTGCAGAGTATATATTTGCTACATGTTATTGCAGGAGCAGTGACCGCGTCAAGGCGAACTGTTCCGTCTGCTTCTCTGTCGTTATTGTCAGAGCGGTGGTCGTGAGTGTAGCACAAGCTAACGTGTTAAGGCAAGCTTATATTGTTTTTTGGTTGGCATTAGCTTGCTAACGAGCTGGGTTAGGTTCAGCTAACGTGTCAAGATGAGCTGACCCGAACGTAGCTTCCAGGCTAACAATAGCTAAGGCGAAGCAAAGCTTAGCGCTATGGCTTCAAAGTCCGCTCCCGTTGAGGGGTCGGAACCGAAGGCTAAGGAGGTTGTATCCTGCCCGTGCCCAGCGTCATGCGGTGCTTCGGTTTTTGGCAGGGACCCCCGTCCTATGTGCATAGCGTGCATGGGCTCTAAACACGCCCAAGCGTCGCTGGCGGACCCGCAGGTGTGTCTGCACTGCTCCTCGATGCCTGAAAAGATCCTGGAGAGGAGGCTGAGAGTGGCAGTGGCAAGTAGCTGGGACCCTGGTCTCCCCACAGGCTGTTGCCTGTGGCTACAGGCAACAGCCGTCAGCCACGGGCCACTACGAGCTGAGCGGACATGATGGAGCAGGAGTCCCCGCTCCCGTCGCTGTTCGAGGGGCTTCTTGACAACAAGGAGCTCAAAACTGGCGGCGTTGAGGCTGAGGGGGACGCGAACTCCAACCTCCTTGATCTGGAGGACATGGAGGAAGAGGACTCCACTTTTCCGGCTCAACACTCCAGGCCGCCCAGTGGAGCTGATACAGCTCCCCAGGGGGACACCGACCTGTATGAGGTTTGTCGGCGCGCAGTCACAAAGCTGGGTATTCAGTGGCCTACAGCCCAAGGGGCAGAAGGAGTGGAACGTGACCTGTACGATGGTAAGAGGCTTCCACCAGCCTCTGCACCAGCCAAACAACTCCTGCCAGCATTTCTAGCTTGCATGAGGGAGATGAGCCGTCACTGGTCGAGCCCGTTTAAGAGCAAACTCCCCACCAAAGGATGCTCTAAACTTGAGGTTTAGGGAATGGGTGAGCTGGGGATGGCCGAACCCCCAGCTGTGGAGCCTTCAGTGGCTTACCACCTTCATCCCAACTGCAGATCTGTGTCAGCAACATCAAGCATCTCTCTTCCAACCAAAGTAGACTGCCTCACAGCGTCTATTTATCAGAGAATGTACAAGTATGCTGGTCAATCTGTGTGTTCTCTTAATACAGTTACACTGTTTGCATACCAAGGAGAAATTTTGGAGGAAATGGGCCACCAGCTGGACTCTGGTGCTCCAAAGCCTGCTCTGTGGGATGAAATCTGTGTGGTCAACGATCTCATCCTGCGTTCATCCAGTGGGGCGGTTCAGGGCTGTGGTCGTGTTATGTTGCTGGCGGTCTCTTGTGAGAGAGCTTTATGGCTAAACCTCTCAGGTCTGGGTGATGCCCAGAAGGTGGAGGTCATGGACGCACCATATGACCCATCCAAAGGTCTCTTTGGCCCAGCCTTGGAGAGGATGAGGGAGACGAGCACTTGCAGGAAGCAGGAAGGTGAGGCCTTTGATCTCTGCTTACCCCGTAGAGTACAAAACCCCTATCCCACCCAGGGACCCAGACCTGGTTTTACAGCGCCTGCCACTGCTGTGCAGGGCCGGCAGAGTGGAGCCAGGTCACAGAGACAAACAGGAGTTCAGCTGAAAAAGGCAGAGAACCCTCAACCATGGGGCATGCACTCCTTTGCAGCAGTGGCTGCCAGAAACCGCTCATCTCACCCCGGCGAGGGCAAGAAGAAGCAGACATCCTACCACTCCTTCTCTGATTTCCCCTCCTTCAAGAAAGAGGAAGCTGTTGGATGGGGAAACAAGTCTCTGAGTTCAGGATTTGGTCTCTCCTGCAGTTCCCAGTTCAGCAGGAGTTCAATTCACCCCTCTTCCCCATTTTCAGAGAGGAGGGAGGAGTGTACTGCAGAGAATATTGTGTTCCCAGGCACCTCTGTTTTGTTGCACACTCCAACCCACTTTGGAAATAAACTCTTGTTTGAGTCCAAATGTGTCCCGGTTTATTTCAGGGAAAAATCTCGAAATAAAGAGTTCAGTTCTGCAACCAGGCACACAGCCAAGGGCAGACTGCTCTCCACCAACAAAAATGGTGAAGATAGAAACCTGGGTCAAACCACCTCTCTGTCCAACAGGGGGAGCTCGAGCTCTTTCGTCCGGACCGGCCGAGTCATTGGGGGTCACGAAGGTGACGTCACCCAAACACGAGGCCCTGTCGGCTCGGGTCAAACAGTGGCGCGCATGTGCAGTCCCCTCGTGGGTTCTAGCGACCATTTCTCGGGGTTACAGGCTCCAGTTTGCCACGAAGCCGCCCCGTTTCAATGGGATTATAACCTCCGGAACCGGAGTGGATTCAGCGCACGTCCTGGAAGACGAAATCGCTTCACTGTTGGACAAACAAGCCATCAGAAAGGTACGGGGCGTTTAGGCCCAGCAGGGGTTTTACTCTCATTACTTCCTCATTCTGAAGAAAGATGGGACAGTCTGTCGTTAGCACTGAGGGTGTTCAGCAAATGTGTGGAAGCAGCGCTGTCCCCACTCAGGGCTGGGGGTATCAGAATTTTCTCGTATATAGACGATTATCTGATATGTTCTTACTCTCGAGAGCAGGCTATCGGCGACTCCCAGGTGGTGCTACGTCACTTGACCGACCTGGGTTTCCAAATAAATTGGGCCAAGAGTCGCTTGATCCCCAAGCAGTGCACCGAGTATTTGGGTCTCAAGCTGGACTCCCTCTCGCATCATGTCATGTTGTCACAGGGGAGGGTCACGTCCTTCACACAGTGTCTCGGACATTTTCGACGAGGAAATCTCGTCTCGTTCAGATTTTGCCTACGCCTTCTTGGCCTCATGGCTTCAGTTATTGCTGTAGTACAGCTGGGACTTCTGATGATGAGGGATTTTCAGTGGTGGGTGAAGTCGTTGGGACTTTGCTCCTGCCGTCATCTCAACCAAAGGGTGAGAGTAACTCCCAGTTGTGTAGCGGCTCTACAGCCACGGACAGACCCCGCGATCTTTACGACCGGGGTTCTGCTGGGAGCAGTGACGAACAGGGTCACCATGACAACAGACGCATCCCTCACAGGCTGGGCTGGGCTGGGCTGGGCTGTCTTTGATGGGCAGAGTTGTGAACGGTGTTTGGTCATGAAGTTTGACGCAAGTTCACATAAACGTGCTGGAACTGCTGGCAGTATTCCTCATTTTAAAACACTTTCTGCCTTTTGTGAGGGACCGCCATGTCTTAGTGAAGACAGACAACACCACGGTTGTGACCTACATCAACCGGCAGGGTGGGACTCGATCCCTTCAGCTACACAGGCTGGCCTCGAGACTGATCTGGTGGCGCAGCACCAGACTCCTCTCAGTTCGAGCGACCCACGTAGCGGGGTGTATGAACAGAGGAGCAGATCTGTTGTCCAGAGGGAATCCATTGTATGGGGAGTGGAAGCTCCACCCCCAGGTGGTTCGCCAGATATGGCAGAGATTCAGTCAGGCTGCTGGAGATCTCTTCACCTCATGGGAAAACTCCCATTGCCCCCTGTTTTTCTTCCTGTCAGATGCAGACGCGCCTCTAGGGGTAGATGCGCTGGCTCACCCGTGGCCGAACAGGCTGCTGTATGCATTCCCTCCTCTCAGTTTGATTCCCTCGATTCAATCACGAGTGAGGGAGCAGGGCCTGACCTTGATACTGGTGGCCCCATGGTGGCCATCCAAGCCCTGGGTGGCAGAACTGATGCAGATGGTGTGGGACAAACCCTGGCCCCTACCTATTCGCAGGGACCTTCTGTCACAGGCCAGGGGGGAGATTTATCATCCCCACCCGGACCACATGGCACTCTGGGCCTGGCCCGTGAGAGGTGTAATTTAAATGCAGCCGGACTGCCTCCGGAGGTCATTGACACAATTCAGAATGCAAGGGCCCCCTCTACTTGCTCTCTTTACAGTGGTAAATGGCGAGTTTTTGAGAAGTGGTGTGAGGAGAGACAGATTGTCTCTTTTCAGTGTTCTGTTGTGGATATTCTCTGTTTTTTACAGAGCTTGATGGAGAAGGGCAGGTCTTTCTCCACTATCAAGGTTTATCTGGCAGCTATTTCAGCCTGCCATGTGAGTCAGCACCTTTTGGTGTGTCGCTTTATGAGGGGCGCGTGCCGTAAACTGCCGGTCTCTAGACCACTGGTGTCATTATGGGACCTCTTGCTTGTGCTAGAGGCTCTCTGTCATCATCTTTTTGAACCGTTGGAGGGGGCTAGTATGAAAATACTCTCTATGAAGGTGGTTCTGCTTTTGGCTTTGGCCACGGCTAGGAGCGTGAGTGATCTACAGGCTTTGTCAATCAGTCCTTCTTGTTTAAAGTGGGCCCCAGGCTTCACTAAGGTGTGTTTAAGGCCCAACCCAGCGTTTGTGCCTAAGGTGATGGATTCATCATATAGGTGTTCCTCAGTGGAGCTGTTGGCGTTCCACCCGCCTCCTTTTTCCTCAGCAGATGAGCAGGAGCTTAACTGTCTATGCCCTGTTCGGTCTTTAAGGACTTATGTGGACAGGACATCTGGTTTGGTTGCTATTCATGAAAATGAGAGAATTGTGAAGATCAATGCAGGGCAGTTCTTTCGCAGCATGGCAGAAAATTTAAAATGTAGGATGATTTCATCAACCTCCTCACATGTCAGAACACAGTGCTCCCAACCTAGAGGTGAACACCAGCTGCTGAATGATATGATGGTTCTTCAGCCAAACAAATGGCCTGAGGGAAAGCTGGACATGCAGTATGGTGATGCAGAGGTGCTCCGCTTGTGTGACAGGCTAAAAGTAGAGAGAAGAGAAAGTATTCAAGGATTTCGGGAATACAAGGATCAAAGGGGATCCAGGACACCAGCAGACCTGAAGCCCCTTCTTCAAGCTGTCAACACTATCGCTGTGTCTACCAGTGAATGTGAGCGAGCCTTCAGCAGCATGAACGATGTTCTTTCTGCCAAAAGGAACTCCCTTGCTATAAGCAGGCTTTCAAACTTGATTTTTATGAAATGCAATGGGCCGCCATTAGAGCAGTTCAATCCACACAGTTACGTCAGGTCATGGCTGGCAAAGGGAAGAAGATCTGCTGATGAGAGGGCTTGTGAAGCACCAAACCTATCAAGCAAAGATGAACCCAAGACCTGCTGGAGTCTTTTTTAAGTACGGTAAGATGATTTCTTAATTCTAATTAAGGCCAATGTGGTGTTATTTTTTAGATGAAGACTACTCTTTCAAGTGTAATGAATAATCTTTAACATTTTAAACTTTATAATGTATGTGTAAACCCTGTTAATGTATTTCAGTTATTCAAACTGCTAATAGTGTCACTTTTAAATTCCTGATTGAATGAAAAGATTGATACTTCCTCACATCTATTGCTAATATTTTTCCACTTCTTTTTGCTTTCTCTTTCAGCTTCTGCTTTCTCCTACCCATATCTATCCCAGCTGTGTGATGGAAGTGGAGACAGTTGATTTTGGTGCCCTCCAGTAGACTCCACAAGTTCAGGCCTGATGACTTTTTGTATTACACACTTTTCATTACACAGTTCATGTTACCTGATGGACAATTTGATATTCAACATGTTTATGCAAAGACCCTGTGTATGGTTGGTCAATGTATTGAGTTTGCATATTTTCAGATAACAGACCATTTTGCTAAAGTGTTTGTTGAAGCCAGGATTAATAAGAATAAGAAGATATATGTTTTACAGAATGAAACTGACATTAATATGCTTTTGGAAACCTTAATCTACAAAGAACGTATCACTTCTTTATGTTTTTAAGAAGGTTTTATTTTAGATTTTTGCCATTTCTATGTTATTTTTCATGTCCACTAGATTTGTAGTTAATAAAAGTGGCTCCATGACACTTTGAATTTGGCTCATGCAGATTTGATTTAGAACTGGCTTTGTTCTTTGTATTGTATGTTTACAATGAAATGACACACACACAGACAGACAGACAGACAGACAGACATACAGACAGACAGACAGATAGAAACACAGACAGACAGATAGAAACACAGACAGACAGACAGACAGAGAGATAGAAACACAGACAGACAGACAGAAAGATAGAAACACAGACAGACAGACAGATAGAAACACAGACAGACAGACAGATAGAAACACAGACACACAGACAGAGAGATAGAAACACACACAGACAGAGAGATAGAAACACACACAGACAGACAGATAGAAACACAGACAGACAGACAGATAGAAACACAGACAGAGAGATAGAAACACAGACAGACAAATAGAAACACAGACAGACAGACAGAGAGATAGAAACACAGACAGACAGACAGAAACACAGACAGACAGACAGAAACACAGACAGACAGACAGAAAGATAGAAACACAGACAGACAGACAGACAGATAAAAACACAGACAGACAGATAGAAACACAGACAGACAGACAGAAACACAGACAGACAGACAGAAACACAGACAGACAGACAGATAGAAACACAGACAGACACAAAGATAGAAACACAGACAGACAGACAGATAGAAACACAGACAGACACACAGATAGAAACACAGACACACAGACAGAGAGATAGAAACACACAGACAGACAGATAGAAACACAGACAGACAGACAGATAGAAACACAGACAGACAGACAGACAGACAGATAGAAACACAGACAGACAGACAGATAGAAACACAGACAGACAGACAGATAGAAACACAGACAGACAGATAGAAACACAGACAGACAGATAGAAACACAGACAGACAGATAGAAACACAGACAGACAGACAGATAGAAACACAGACAGACAGACAGATAGAAACACAGACAGACAGATAGAAACATAGACAGACAGATAGAAACATAGACAGACAGATAGAAACAGACAGACAGATAGAAACACAGACAGACAGATAGAAACACAGACAGACAGACAGACAGACAGACAGATAGAAACACAGACAGACAGATAGAAACACAGACAGACAGATAGAAACACAGACACACAGACAGACAGATAGAAACACAGACAGACAGACAGATAGAAACACAGACAGACAGACAGATAGAAACACAGACAGACAGACAGACAGACAGAAACACAGACAAACAGAT
>SSNR01000508.1:218403-228403 GCA_006937965.1 Callopanchax toddi | reverse complement strand
TATATATATATATATATATATATATATATATATATATATATATATATATATATATATATATATATATAAATAATAGATTTCTATTAGTATTGTAAATATATATCATACATATATATATGTATATGTATATATATATATATCATACATATATATATGTATATATATATATACAATCTTGAACTAATGTTTATGACATTAAGGAGAGTACCGGCACTTATTTTTTTCCACTTAAAGCACTGCCTGCATCAGAGTATCAACAAGTGTTTCTGCCTTCTGTTCTGATTATTCTACCTGTTTTGAGTCTGGTTAGGTAGGTTTTATAGACTTAGAACAGAATCAAAGTGTGGTGATGTAGACAGCAGTCTACCAATCATAAGAGACTAGGGATGAGCGTGTACTGCATTATCTGTATCTGTTCAACCATCTAAATTATCTGTATCCGTATCTGTACTTGGAGTGAGCGGGGCCTAAACCAGAAGTGGGCGGGATTTAACCCAGAAGTGGGTGTGGTTTGACAGGAAGTGGGCATGGCTTAAATCGGTACATTATTTTAAGTCTGAAATTGATATTGATTGATCAGAAATAGCTATATGTATTGTTTATTTGAAAACTATTTACAGAGCAGCCTCAGAAATTAGATTCAATATTTTTGATCACAATATTATAGTTGATACCTGTGTGATTGGACTACGAGTCCGGAATCAAGAATACTTACTTAATATTAAATTAAAGGCAGTGTTTTTCAACCTTTTTGGAGCCAAGGTACACTTTGTCATTTAAAAAAATCACCTGGCCCTGGTCCAGGTGCGCGTCTCCTTAGCCGCTCTGTGTGATTGCCGGGCAGATAGCGCGAACAGAGGACAGTCAGACAGTTACCCAATCAGGATTTTCCTTCAGCCCGAGCACAGATAATAACGTGTTTCACTCGGATGATGCTCGTATTCGGAAAATATGCATTATCCGTACCGATACTCGTCTGAAACGGATATCCGACTCATCCCTATAAGAGACATTTACTCACGTGACTGCAGCTCTCCTATGAGCAACATCTTCTCAGAAGCAGATCGCTCTTGCTGCATTTTCTGCAGAGAGCAGGAATGATTAATACAAATTACCCTCATTAGCCATAGTATAAGCTTGGAAATCCCCAGAAATACATGGTCTTTTTACCTTCTTTCCAAGGATTCGAGCCACCAGACGCGTCATCTCTGACGGGCACCAGTTCTCTCCAAATGCAGTCATGGCTGAACACTCCAGCTTGTGCATGGCCCAGTCTCCTTTCTTCACATTTTAAACATTGCAATGAAAGTACAACAAATTAAAATATTTATTATTTAAACTAACCTGTTCATTCATGGTCTAAGTCCAAGTCTCCTGACACAATATGTATAACACATCATTTTACACAATCAACTATTTTACATGTCAAAGACAAACTACGCTATTTTGTGGGAATAATATTTTACCACCAAGCATTATTTTCACATTTTTGTATAAAAAACACTCCAATTCTACTGCTTTTGCCCTAATGATTTTAGGAGCTATGTTGTCTGGGGTACTTTGTGCCCCTGGTAGGGTCGCCCATGGCAAAATGGTCCTAGGTGAGGGGTGAGACAAAGTGCGGTTCAGAAGACTCTTCATGGAAGTAAAATCAACAGGCCAGAGTACCTGGCCCGGAGGGTTACCGGGGTCCCACCCTGGAGCCAGGGTTGGGGTTGGGGCCCGTGATTGAGTGCCTGGTGGCCGGACTTTTGCCCATGGGGCCCTGCCGGGCCCAGCCCAAACCGGATACATGGGCTCATTCACCTGTGGACCCACCACCTGCAGGAGAAACATGAAGGGCCCGGTGCATTGTGGATCGGATGGCAGACCAAGGCGGGAGCTATGGCGGTCTGATCCCCGGACACAAAAACTGGCTATTGGGACATGGAACGTCACCTCTCTGGCGGGGAAGGAGCTGGAGCTTGTGGAAGAGGCTGAGCGTGTAATGACTGTGGCACGAGTCGGACCCAGAACGAGACCCAGACAACAGGGATGAAACAAAAAGAGTTCTTTATTGAAGAAAAGGGAAAAGGGAGGTGGAATGCGGCTGTGAGTCCGGTGAGAGTTCATCCAGAGGGGAGAACGAGGAGGAGTAGAATCCAACAGGATGTCAGTCCGGCTGATGGGGAAGAAAACGGGACAAGGAGGTGAGTGGAAATGATGGGAAAGTGGGTCTCACCACAGCGGGTAAGGGAAGTCCGTAATCCAATAGCGGGATGGTCAGAGACGGTCCGGGTCAGAGACGAGGCAGGCAGAATCCAGAGGGGGCAGGCAGAGGCGGTAATCCAGTAACGGAAGGTAGGTCCAAAATCCAAGAATATCCAAACGAGGTCCGGCAGGGAGTAGGCTAGAGGCGGTGGTCAGGGGACAAAGAACTATGGTCAGGAACAGGAAAACAGGCTATGAAGGCTTGAAAGCTGTGTGGAAACGACAACAGACGATCTCGCACTGAGTGGCTGTGGGACTGTGGTATATATAGTCAGAGGGACAGGTGGAAACAATGATGATTGATTAGCAGGTGAGGGAGGGGCAGAGAGCAGGAGCGGGATTCATGACAGTGCGATCCCGGCTAGATATAGTGGGGCTCACCTCGACACATAACGTTGGCTCTGGAACCCAAGTCCTTGAGAGGGGTTGGACTCTCTTTTATGCTGGAGTTGCTCTGGGTGAGAGGCGGAGGGCTGGGGTGGGCTTTCTGTTAGCCCCAAGACTCTCTGCCTGTATGTTGGGGTTTTCTCCGGGGGACAAAAGGGCAGCTTCCCTGCGCCTTCGGGTTGGGGAACGGTCCTGACTGTTGTTTGTGCTTATGCACCAAATAGCAGCTCAGAGTACCCACCCTTTTTGGAGTCCCTGGGATGAGTGCTGGATAGCGCACCGACTGGGGACTCCATAGTTCTGCTGGGAGACTTCAATGCTTATGTGAACAATGACAGCGTGACCTGGAGGGGCGTGATTGGGAGGAACAGCCCGCCCAATCTGAACTCGAGCGGTGTTCTGTTTTTGGACTTCTGTGCAAGTCGCAGTCTGGCCATAACGAACACCATGTTCGAACATAAGGATGCCCACCTGGTACCAGGGCAGCCTAGGTTACAGGTCAATGATGACTTTATAGTTATATGATCTGACCTGAAACCGTATGTTTTGGACACTCGAGTGAAGAGGCGTGTAGCTCAGTTGGGAGAGTGGCCGGTCTGGTAACCGGAGGGTCACCGGTTCAATCCCCAGCTCCGGCTGGGTTAGATTGTCGTTGTGTCCTTGGGCAAGACACTTCACCCAACTTGCCTGTGTCACTGTGTGTGAATGTTGGTGGTGGTCAGAAGGGCTGATGGCGCAGAATGGTAGCCTCGCTTCTGTCAGACTGCCCCACGCAGTCAGACGTTAGTCTTAGTTTACCACCACCAAAGTGTGAATGAGTGTGTGAATGAATAATGCAACTCTGTAAAGCGTCTTTGAGTGACCTAAAAAGTGCTATATAAAACTGATGTATTATTATTATTATTATTATTATTAAGAGAGGAGCAGAGCTGTCAACTGATCACCACCTGGTGGTGAGTTGGATCAGATGGCAGGGGAAAATGCTACACAGACCTGGTAAACCCAAACGTATAGTGAGGGTCTGCTGGGAACGTCTGGCAGAAGAGCCTGTCAAGATGGTCTTCAACTCCCACCTCCGGCAGAGCTTCGACTGCGTCCTGAGGGCAGTGGGGGACATTGAGTTCGAATGGGCCTTGTTCCGCTCTGCGATTGTTGAAGCGGCTGTTGCTAGCTGTGGACGCAAGGTAGCCGGTGCCAATCGTGGCGGTAACCCCCGTACCCGCTGGTGGACACCAGAGGTTAGGGGAGCTGTCAAGCTGAAGAAAGAGGCCTACAAGGCATGGCTAGTCTGTGGGTCTCCAGAGGCAGCTGATAGGTATCGGAGGGCCAAGCGGGGTGCAGCAGTGGCAGTTTCCGAGGCAAAATCTCGAGCGTGGGAGGAGTTTGGTGAGACCATGGAGAAAGACTATTGGTCGGCTCCAAAAAGGTTCTGGCAAACCATCCGGCGCCTCAGGGGAGGAAGGCGGCAACTTGCTCACACTGTTTACAGTGGGGACAGGGAGCTGCTGATGTCAGCTGAGGCTATAGTTGGGCGGTGGAAGGAATACTTCGAGGAGCTCCTCAATCCCACCGAAACACATTCCTATGAGGATCCAGAGCTGGGAGGCCTGTGGATGGACTGTCCAATCTCTGGGGCAGAAGTCGCTCAGGTAGTCAAACAACTACGCAGCGGCGGAGCCCCGGGGGTGGATGAGATCCGACCTGGGTATCTCAAAGCTATGGATGTGGTAGGACTGTCGTGGTTGACACGTCTCTGCAACATTGCATGGTCATCGGGGGCAGTTCCTGTTGAGTGGCAGACCGGGGTGGTGGTTCCCATTTTTAAGAAGGGGGACCAAAGGGTGTGTTCCAACTATAGGGGGATCACACTCCTCAGCCACCCTAGAAAGGTCTACTCCAGGGTACTGGAGAGGAGGGTCCGGTCTATAGTTGAACCTCAGATAGAAGAGGAACATTGTGGTTTTCGTCCTGGTCGTGGAACTGTGGACCAGCTCTTTACTCTCACTAGGGTGATGGAGGGGTCATGGGAGTTTTTCCAACCAATCCACATGTGTTTTGTGGATTTGGAGACGGCTTAAAACCGTGTCCCCAGGGGCACCCTGTGGGGGACACTCCAGGAGTACGGGGTGGATGGTCTTTTGTTAAGGGCCATTCAGTCCCTGTACCAGAGGAGTGTGAGTCTGGTCCGCATAGCCGGCAGTAAGTCGGACCTGTTTCCAGTGAGGGTTGGACTCCGCCAGGGCTGCCCTTTGTCACCGGTCCTGTTCATAACCTTTATGGACAGGATTTCTAGGCGCAGCCGTGGTGTGGAAGGTGTTGAGTTTGGTGACAGGAGAATCTCCTCTCTGCTTTTTGCGGATGATGTGGTCCTCCTAGCTTCATCAGGCTCTGACCTACAGCTCTTGCTGGAGAGGTTCTCAGCCGAGTTTGAAGCGGCTGGGATGAGGATCAGCACCTCCAAGTCTGGGTCCATGGTTCTCTGTCAGAAAAGGGTGTATTGCCAACTCCAGGTCGGGAGAGAGGTCCTGCCTCAAGTGGAGGAGTTCAAGTATCTTGGGGTCTTGTTCACTCCTGTAAAGTCTAACATGAGGAATCTGGGTGTTATTTTCGACCAATCAATGTCTCTTGAAGGTCACTCAAAACAGCTGGTCAGAAACTGTTTTTATCATCTGAGAAATATTTCCAAACTGAAAAAGTTGGTGTCAAAACCTGAACTGGAAATGGTTCTTCATGCTTTTATCTCCTCCCGTCTAGATTACTGTAACACACTTTTCACATGTTTGAACCAAAAAGCCCTTGACCGCCTTCAGCTGGTCCAGAACTCTGCAGCGAGGCTCCTCACTGGAGCAAACAGAAAAGATCACATCACTCCTATTCTGAGGTCTCTGCACTGTTTACCTGTTAAATGTAGAGTTCATTTTAAAATCCTGACTCTAACTTTCAGGGCCCTACATGGTCAAGCTCCTGTTTATGTTACTGAACTGATAAAGCCATACGCTCCAACCCGAGCTCTCAGGTCCACAGACCAGACTCTCCTAACAGTTCCAAGGACCAGATTTAAAAGTCGAGGTGATCGCTCCTTCCAGTCTGTTGCACCGCGACTTTGGAATGACCTTCCTTTAGTTTTACGCAGTATAGACAGTCTGGACTCCTTTAAAAAGCAGTTGAAGACCCAATTATTCAAAACGGCTTTTAAATAACTATTTTGTGTTCTCTTGTTGTTGTTTAATGATTTTGATTTGTAATGATATTTTGTTTGTTTAATTGATTTTATTTGTTTGATCATGTTTGATTCTGTTTTCTGTGAAGCACTTTGTGATTTTTTTCTGTGAAAGGTGCTATATAAATAAACTTTACTTACTTACTTACTTACTTACTTCACGAGTGAGGGAAGGAGGGAGCGGGAGATCGACAGGCGGATTGGGGCAGCGTCTGCAGTGATGTGGACGCTGAACTGGTCTGTTGTGGTGAAGAAGGAGCTGAGCCGGAAAGCAAGGCTCTCAATTTACCAGTCGATCTACCTCCCAATCCTCACTTATGGTCATGAGCTTTGGGTAATGACTGAAAGAACGAGATCGCGGATACAAGCGGCCGAAATGAGTTTTCTCCGCAGGGTGGCCAGGCTCAGCCTTAGGGATAGGGCGAGGAGCTTGGACATTTGGGAGAGACTCGGAGTAGAACCGCTGCTCCTCCGTGTAGAGAGGAGCCAGCTGAGGTGGTTCGGGCATCTTGTTAGGATGCCCCCTGGATCAGTGGCGGCTGGTGAAATTTTTTTTGGGTGGGGCGCATTTTTGCTAGTCAGTTTTCAGATGCGCAAAAAAAAAAATCACATATCACCACTAGGGCAGGGAATGATGCAAAATATTTTCATCTGACTGAATATTTTGCTGGTAAAAATCCCTACCACCAGTTCTCTAGAAATGTGGTGCTGTTAGGTCTAATTCTACTCATCAAACAGTAAAGAAATCATAAAGTCTTCATGAGGAGACCTTAGAATAATATCAATATAATTAGATACAAATAAAAATAAAAAAACAACCACAATGTGGTCACAACAGAAGTTGTAAAAGTTTCAAGGAAAAAACAACCTGACAAAGTCAAAAACATTACTTAATATTCACAATTAGCTTTCTACTGACACCACAAACAAATAAATCCATCTCTAACTAATACAGTCAGATAATTAATGTTACAATTCAGACAACAACCACTAACCAAGCAAGTCATGACAATCAGCTCAACTAATGAAGTGAATTAACAACAAAATAAAGTCAAATCCACTGATAAGTCCCATCAAACCCAGTCAGACCAAACTTCCTTAAAACGCCATAATAATTTAATGAAAAGTAGAGAAAACGCATGAAAAACGGGCTAAACTACATAAACCAACGTATTCAATCAGCAGTATCTGTATTTCTCTAACATTCGGCAGACACCTCAACAAACACATGTCGCTATTTAAGGTATAAATTCACTCATCAGGACTTAGCACTGCTAGCCGCAGCTAGCTCCGCCTATGGGTTTTTGAATGGGAAAATCCATGACAGACACATAGTTATTAAGAAAAGAAACAAACAAATGAAGTCACTCACCATTGAGTTGATGAAATCAGGACAAATTGAATCATTCGGCTTGTTTTCACAAGCGGGCAAGAAGGATTCTTTGAATAAATATCCATTTTCTACCCTCCATTAAAAAGAGAGCAAGAACTTCCGGTTTCAGTCTGAGCAACACTCCAGTCTCCTGCCGTTGTGCGCATGTCACACAGGGACGCTGAAGACCTGCGTCCCGAGCGATCTCCTATTTTTTGCACTCAGTGCGCATGCGTCAGGAGCAGAAAACAATGCGCTATGTTGGGACGGCGTCCCGTCCAGACATGCGCAGTAGAACCCAAAGAAACACGACCTATCGGTCCAGTAAAAAATAGTAAGAAAACCTTTCTAAACTACACCTAAATGCAGATTATACACAGCACTTATTGTATATATAATGGATGGCTCGTTTAGTTTTATTTTTATGTTAGTTTTTTATATTTTGTGATCCTATTTCTCTTCTTCTTCCTCTTGGGACTGGTGGGGCGGCGCCCGAGCGCCCCCTATGGACGGGCCGCCACTGCCCTGGATGCCTCCCCAGGGTGGTGTTTCAGGCATGTTCTGCCGGCAGGAGGCCCCCGGGTCGACCCAGGACACGCTGGAGAAAATATATCTTTGGTTTGGCCCTGGAGCGCCTTGGGATCCTGCTGGAGGAGCTGGTAGAAGTGGCTGGGGAGAGGACGGTCTGGGACTCCCTAATTGGGATGCTGCCCCCGCGACCCGGACCCGGATAAGCGGAAGAAGACGAGACAAGACCATTCTCCGAGACATGCTGGGCCGGTGAGTGTTCGCTTACCTCGACGACATCCTGATCTTCTCCTGGTCAGAAGCCAAACACATCCATCATGTCTTCATGTCAGGGCCATTCTCTTCAGGCTGTTAGCGAACCATCTCTACTGTAAGCTAGTAAAATGCTCGTTCCACCAGAGCCCTGTTGCCTTCCTAGGCTTCGTTATCACTTCCAAGGGCCTCACCATGGACCCCCAAAAGGTCCGGGCTGTCACAGAGTGGCCTCACCCCACAAGTCTCAAGCAGCTTCAAAGTTTCCTGGGGTTTGTCAAATTTTATCGTTGTTTCATCCAAGAGTACAGCTCCATAGTCGCCCTGCTCACCTCTCTAACCAAACCAGCCTCATCCTTTCAGTCTCCCTCCAGCTGCCACCCAAGCCTTCTGGGACCTGGTCCAATGGTTCACCTCTGCACCCATACTGCTCCATCCCAACCCCATGAGACGGAGAGGCACCCAGCTGCATCAAAATGGCGCACGGAGCTCCATGACGTCGCATGAACCTCCATGACGTCAATTACCGGAAGTGATCGTTTGACCCGGAAGTCCCGTGACCCGGAAGTCCCGTGACCGTAGTAGCCAATAAAGTGCGCCCGAAAGTTTTTCTATCCGAAATCTTTGCTGTGTAGACAAAATGAACGTAAGTAGCTTATATATAAGTTATATCTTTTTAAAGATGGATTTTATAATCGTAGCATATGAGTAGAGGTAAATGGAGTTTCTTTTTCTCGTTTCTCCGCAGAGTTTTTCTCTCTGAATGATTCAAAAGTAAGCTAACCCGGACTTTTGAATGTTTCCTTTTAATCACAAACAAAGGGTTATTTTTCGTAATGCTTTTCAAACTTTATAGGTCAAGTCAGATTATAACTAACAGACACGGGGATATTTAAATAAGTTTAAAATGCAAATACAAATAAATTGCCAGAAACAGAAGTTATTCACGCCAGTACAAAGTATGTATTTTAATGAAATAAAACCTTACCAACTACTCATCTTTTATTTATCAAAACATTTCAAGTTCCGTCGGGCTTCCTCGTTTTAATCTTATGGAGAACTCTCAATGAGAAAGGAGTCCAGGAAGTACAAGAATCATTGATTAAGCTTTAGTAGCTATATCTTAGTCAGATATTGTTTTAACTGATTCAGTTGTCAAATAAAACTTGTTTTTCTTTAACAACTCTATCTCCCTGTTGTTTGTATTCTAACATATATGAGGTGCAAAGTTTTTCTTAACAATGAGCAATCATGTGAACAATATCTTTTTAATGCTTTATGGGATGTATAGGAATGTAATATTACAGCTGAAGCTAGCCCTTAGACAACATAGTTTACCAGAAATTAAAATGGTTTAGCATTCTATGTCATTAATGGATTAAATTAAAATGGTTTAAGACATTTTAGTTCTGTGGATACTGGAGACAGCTGTATTGTGTCCTACTGTATTTTACTTATAGGTAAAACATTATCAATGTACAACCTATCAGATTTTATTACATACCAATATTTACTGATCTTGTCGTGTTTTGCAGATGCATATCTCGATTGTAAAAGAAGCTGCCTTCCTCCAGCGAACACTGCTGTTGTCTGGGTTTGGGTGTCCTCTCTGCTCCAGTGTCATCACACCAGGTGATGATGTCATCCAGAGGCACTTGATGAACCACACAGAGAACGCAGTGCATTTCCAGGGTATGTTGGTGAAAAGTGTCTGATCAGATCTTATAGTTGAACATGTATCCACAACTTATTTGTTTTGTGTTATTGTGTTGGTGTAAGTCTTTCATATTTTTGTATTAGTTTTTATTTTTTTCCAAACGTCCCAATATTGCAAATTTTTAACATAAATAATTTTTTGTTTACAGAAACCTTAATCTGCAGGTGCAATTTGACCTGTAGAGATACCAGCCACTTCCATTGTCCTTTTTGTGAAAGGATATAATATATGTTTGTGTGGTTATTTAAAATTTTTATTCCTATTTCATCAGATC
>SSNR01000508.1:154915-217458 GCA_006937965.1 Callopanchax toddi | reverse complement strand
GAAGATAAAAAGAGTAAAGGTAAATAAAAATACATAAAAGATAATATACAAAATTTCACTTTTTGAATAGAATTTTATGAGCAACACCTGTACAAAAAGTTACAGAAACATAAACAGTAGGCTATGGTGAGTCCTGCAATAAAATAATTAGGAAGTGAGTTTACAAAAAAAACTATACATAAAATTTACAAATGTACGTATTGCTGTATTAGCAATAAAAATTACGTGATTGGTTTTTCTACTGTATGCTAAGTATATATTTGATCTAGCTTGAATGCAGAAAAACATCACACAGCTCTTTCCTAGTTTTTGGAACATGTTTGGATACGTTTTCTGCAACTGTCAAATTATTTTGTAAGAAAGACAAGGCGTGACTTTAAGTCACATGAATTGTGCTGTCAGTGATGTAACTTCCGGGAATTTGATGCAGTTTGAACGCACATAAATACATTTACTTGTATTCAAAGCTCTTTCTCTGTTTTAGAATATCTTTGAATAAGTTTTTCGTAACTTTAAATAAAGAATTTTCTAAAAAGAAGGCGGCGTGACTCTAAGTCACGTGACTTCCGGGTAAAAAAAAACCCACTTCCGGTAATTGACGTCATGGAGGTTCATGCGACGTCATGGAGCTCCGTGCGCCATTTTGATGCAGCTGGGTACTCTTGATGAGACGCTTTGTGGTGGAGGTCGACGCCTCAGATGTGGGTGCCGGTGCCATTTTATCTCAGCGGGTTCCCGACCAAAAGCTCCATCCCTGCAGCCACTTCTCCTGCAAATCTTTCCCCCACTCAACAAAAGTACGGCGAGGGAGACCGCGAGCTCTTGGCCATCAAGTGCGCTCCCGAGGAGTGGAGACAGTGACTGCTGGGGGCTGTGGAGCCGTTCATCATTTGGACGGACCATGAAAACCTTGTCCACATCAAATCTGCCAAACAGCTGAACCCTCGCCAGGCAAGATGGGCCCTGTTCTTCGAACCATACAACTTCTTGTTATCCTACTGACCCGGGTCAAGAACCACAAAGCCGACGCTCTGTCTTGTCAGTTCAGTCACTCCATTCACTCTCCAGACCTCAGTCCCATCTTACCATCCCAACAGTTCCTGGCTCCTCTCCACTGGACCCTGAAGGACTCCATCAGAGCAGCACTCCCTAATGATCCAGCTCCTCCTGAAATTACCAGTAATCGTCTCTACGTCCCAATCAGTTGCCGACAAGAAGCCCTCATGTAGGCTCACTCCTCTCCCCTGTCTGGCTATGCAGGGTTTGCTCGGACTCTCCACAAATGGCTAAGGATTTTAAGGAGTACACCTCGGCCTGCGACGTCTGTGCTCTTTCCAAGTCTCTCAACCAACCATCCTCCGGAACCCTCCAAGCATTTACAGTCCCCAAACGGCCGTGGTCACACATCGGACTGGACTTTGTCACCAGCCTCCCAGCTGTGGACGGTCTGGACACCATACTAACCATCAATGACCGGTTTTCCAAAGCCGTCCACCTTGTGGCCCTCTCCGGCCTCCCCATGGCTAAACACACTGCTGAACTCCTCCTGGAGCACGTGGTGCACCTGCACGGCTTCCCCTCTGACATACATACAGCAGAAAATAAAATGTCTGTGGTGAATTTTTACTTTTTAGCCAGAAACGTGTCCTGTTTATTGACACAGAGGAGGCGGGACTTAACACTTCAGCTACTAGGAGGTGATTCGTTCCTTGTTCTAGTTATTGTCTATGTTGATGGTTGAGACTAGCCATCAGTGTTGGGCAAGTTACTTCAAAACTGTAATGCATTATTTATTACTTGTTACTGTCATTTTAAAGTAATCCCTTACATTACAATATTACTGTTTTTTAAATGTAAGGCATTACACTACTTTTGCATTACTTTTAGTTACTCTCACCAAAATAACTGTAAATATGGATTTGACATCTAATGAGCTCATTCCACAGTAGAAGGTCATGTGATGGATACATGGAGATATCCATCCATCTGTATATTAACCCATTCATCCATCCATCATTTATTCATCCATCATTTATTCATCCATCATTTATCATCCATCATTATCCATCCATCCAGCCATCCATCCTTATTCATCCATCCATCCATCTTTATCCATCCATTCATCCTTCCATCCATCCATCCATCCATTCATCCATCCATCCATCTAACCGTGCATCTAGCTTATGCACATTGGGAGTTCCTATTCATTAGTTTGACTCCTGCCTCTACCTGTGTGCTTCGATCTCCAGTCCTCCACCTGTCTGCTCCTCCTCCCTCCTGCAGCAGGGAGCAGACGCTGCATGACACGTGCTTTCCTCTGCTCGGTGCGCGTGAGAGAGCGAGCTCTCCAACTTCTGATGTGAATAATCTAGTCTGTTAGAGCAACTCTTTATCAGGAAACTTCTCAGTTCGCTTCAGTTTCTGAGCCGCGCGCTGCGGGCCTTGGTAACTGTGAGCGCGCAGGACTTGGGCAGCGCACGCGACTTGTGCGCGCTCCTCCGACGCAGTTCGGAACCACGCATGAGTTTGCTGCGTGGCCCAGACAGAACCGGACTCCTGTCTGCTCTGTCTGACTACAGGAAGTGAAACATTTGGCGCTGAGTGACGTTTCTCCTCTGGAAAACCCACCACTTCAATCCGGGTTAAACATGCACTGTAATGTGCGCGTTACTGACGTTGTACCGAGTAAAATACTACCAATTTTTTTTCTGTAATGCCTTACATTACTGCGTTACCGCAAAAAGCAATGCATTACAGTAATTAATTACTTATGTAACTCGTTAGTCCCAACACTGCTAGCCATTAGCTTATCAGTTCATTTGGTTGGTTTACTTTGATTTTTCTTTTTACAATTCACAGAGAGTTTATTAGCCGCTGTGTGCTAGTGTTTCCTACCTGGCATTTCACATTGCAGTAACAAGCTTTCTTGCACTTCCCACATCTTGCCAATCCCTCTTTCCTGTCAAAAAATAAAAACAATACCAACAAAAAAAACCAATTAACATTGTTGTAGTGTTATAAACAACACCAGACTCCTGACCAACAGTTCTTTAACCATGTCAATGTTTTATATATTGAAGAATCTGTCTGTGCATCAGTTTGTTTACATTTAAACAACCTGTTTAGCTCTGGGACAAGAATCCTCAGTAGCTGGAAGCCTGCAGTAACTGATAGCGGTGAAGGGCTTTAAAATATTTGGTGGTATTAATAGCGGACCAGCTGTCTCTGCAACACACTGACATGGTGAACGATTCCATGTTTCTGAGACACTTACTGTCCCATTCCACACAAAGTCCAAACTGTCTGCTCTGTAGTGTTTACTATATGATTATAATGCTTTCCATGTAACCATTCCAGAGACAAGTGCTTAACTTGTGTTTATCTGGTTACAGTTTTCTCATAATTTATTATCTAAACAGGAATAATCTAACTATGTGGGTGTAGTGAATGCCTCCCAAACCATATGTAATAATTTAATATTAAATATAGTTTTGTGTCAAACGTTACAGAGACAGCATGCAGTGGTAAAGTTTTACCTGGTGAAGCAGAACTCGCAGCAGGAGCCTCTCTCTTTGTCTGAAAGCACACATGAGTACGCTGGGCTGGAAAACAGCAGCTCTCCCACTTTAAACGGTCTAGTAACCCGGAGACCTCGTCCCTTTACCGGGCTGTTGAACTGCTCCAGTCCCTTAATGCTGCCAGTCATAGCTCCGTCTCTGAGTGGTCCTCTCTCAGAATAAGCCTGGACCTGGAAGAGAAGAAGTGGGATGTGGCAGAACTTTGCACTTTATAAGTGTTGGGGTGTCACCCAACCATTAAAATGTCAGACCAATGCTGAAAGGAACTGACTTAATGCATGTTGAACAATTAGGTGAAGGTAGGCAGTTGTCTTGGGTCTGGGGCCTCATATAATACCTGATAAACTTAGAGAACAGATTTTATTTTTCATTCATACTGAAATGTATGAATATGTATTTCACACAAAAAAGTTGAGTTCCGAATAACTTCAAAATGTTAAACAGATACTACTTACCTAATTCCTTCTTATCTTAGAATCACTAAAGCTAATAAAGAAAATATACTACTTGGTGACAGGTGCTTAAATGTACCCCTGTGTGAAAGGTCACCCTTTGCACAAAGTGACAAGTCCATCGATCATATAATAGTTAGATAGAAACAATAGTTTCAAAGCACATACCCAGAATTCAGTTTGTCCAAGTCAAAATGGAAATTTCAGCTGCCAAATATAAATTTCATTTGAGATTTCTGATATAAATAACTATTCCAGATATTGTTAATGTAAACAAAACACAACTTGTAAAATTTTATTAGGAGCAGGGAAGAACAGGGTTGGTCATCACAATGTATAATGAAAGCGTGAAGTGTCCGGTCAGAATAGAGTAAATTTTTCTTTCTCAAGAGAAATTTGTTCAAATGTTATGCACTAAATACAACATGTGCATTTGAGATACTGTGGGGATGGTTGTCCCAATTACGGTATATTCCAATGTGAACATTTTATGAAAGGAGGCTTATGAAAAATATACATTTTTAATGCAGTCGTTCAATTTACAGGGCTTAGTTTCATATCTTAGTTGAAGCAACATTTTATAGAGGCAACATCTCATATGAAATTACAAAACATTAAAGCTGATAGGAGGAGCATTTTTCTATGTATCAAAGTTTTCTAAATGTTTTAAATGATATTTCAGGTCTAAACTATGATCTATGGGTTGAGTTCCACAACATCTGCCATTCTGATGAAGACCCTCCTTCCTCCTAGAGACCCCTTTGCATTTCTTCTGGCTGCCGACATTTTTTAGCCAATGAAATTCAAATGTCTGCATTGTCGGCATTCTCTCAACGTGCATCGAGCAAACCTGTACCAGTAGGGGGCGCTCTCGTACAGGACGCTCCGTGTGTTTCTGTTTGTCAAAAGTTACATTATGATGTGAAAAACACTAGAAGTCCTCTCACCTCAATATCAAGCATCTGCATAAGTATTAGGGATACTCCACCGGTAAGTTATTTTTTGTCTATTGCCATATTCCTCAGAGTTAGATAAGTGGGCAAAAACTATTTGTAAACAGCCCAGTCGTTTTCCTGATCTGGCAGGCGGATATTCCCCTCTGGCGATACTCCTTTAGCATTAGCTTAGCGTAAAACACTGTAAGTGAATGGTACCTAATAGTAGGTACCATTCATTTACAATGTTTTACGTCATTTCATTTATGTCATTTTAGACTTAAAGCTCCTATGTGGAGTATTTTTCTATGTATCAAAGTTTTATAAATGTTTGAAATGATATTTCAGTTCTAAACTATGATATATGGGTAGCTAGAGTTCCACAACATGTTATTCTTCTGAAGACCCTCCTTCCTCCTATAGACCCCTTTGAATTCTCTCTGACCGGCAAATTTTTTCAGCCAATGAAATTCAAATTTCCACATTGTTGGCTGTCAGTCAACGTGCATGCGCTTTGAGCAAACCTGTAGAGGTGGGGGCCGCACTCCCAGGACGCCCGCTGTCTTCTTGTTTACAGTCTCGGACGGTCATGGAGAAGTCAGAACTAATTTCTACTATAAAGTTATCCATTCCCCAGCTATTGAGGGATTTATTTTTATTTTTACACTTTTCTCCACACAGAATGGCAAAGCTTGCCAAGCATTTATTATGGTCAAACATTTCATTCTGGATCAAGTGTCTCCTCATTTCCCGGGTTTTGTTGCCTGCAGCTGGCAACTGAGCGACGTGTTGCAAAAAGCACAGTGGTGACAGTCAGTTCTGAGAGCATCGAGCATTACAGTGTGAAAATATGATTTGTGAGCTTTAAATGATTAAATCCCATAGTCATGTTTGAGCAGGAGCTGGGAGCCAGGATTTAAAATATCTCTGTGTATGCCCGGCAGCGACGTGCGAGTGTAGAGATGGATTAGAACAGGGGTGGCCAACCAGTCAGAGATCATAAGCCACATTTTATTCAGTGGCGGCCCGTCAATAGGGCACCGCCCCACCAGTCTCACAGAAGGAGGAAGAAGAAGAAGAAGACAATTGGAATCACAAAGTAACTAAACTAAACGATCAATCCATTATACATACTGTGCTGTTTATAATCTGCATTTACAGTAGGTGTAGTTTTAAACTGTTCTTTTACCAGACCGACATGTCATGTGGTTTACCTTCCTGTTTCTTCTGCGCATGTCTCGGGCACACGAATCTTTACCATTGACCTACAATAGACCTACTCTATAACTGGTGCATGCGCACTGGAGTCCCTTCAATACAAAAAATTGTAGAGCTCAGGGGCGCAGCAGCATAGCATTTGCATCATGCGCAGAACAGAAGACTGGAGAATTGTCTCAGAACAGGACTTGAGGCTGTCAGACTGTGTCCTGGTTCTGGTCCGGTACAAAGTCCGGTACTGGGTCGTTTTGGACTGGAACCGGTCCAAACCGAACCGGTCTGAACCAAACAGGTTCTGGTACCGGACGGGTTTGGTTCAAATCAGGTCCGATACCAAGTTGGTTCAGACTAGATCAGTGTTCATAGTTTATTTCAGTCATGACGAGGCTAGATATTTGATGTAATATGATCTCAATTTAGCTTCTTTTAATCACCTCTTGCTGCTAAACTGCATGCCTGTGGACCTTGAGGATTTAAAATAAATGCATTTTCATGTTCAGGATCTGAAGCCGCTGCTGAGAACCAGTGTTTTTATCAGCAGAGTTTGTGCTTTCAGAAAGCTGAACAAACTTCTTTGTGAATATTAAAATATGTTGTTGACCTTGTTTAGGTCAGGTTGTTTTTTCCCTGTGTAGCGTCACAGAATACTCTAATCCTCTGACATTTGACCCCTTTTCACTTACACACACACTACTGTACTGTTCCTGCCAATAACCTGGATTATAATGACCCTTCATCATGTCCTAACCTCTTGATAACCTGACTCAACATTCCTACAGATGTCCTACAGATATCCTCTGTAGGGAAGGCTGGAACCTTCTCAGTGCCTATTGAGAATACCACAGTCACTTGTCTCGATCAGATCAAAAGCCTTGGTGTCATTCTAGACAGTACCTTGTCCTATCACTCTCATGTCAGTTCTGTTACCCGGTCAGCCTACTATCCCCTAAGAAATATTAATTGCTTGCGCCCATCACTTTCTAATCACACCACGGCCATCTTAGTAAATAGTCTGGTCACTTCTCGACTCAATTATTGCAATTCACTCCTCTTTGGTCTGCCACAGAAAACTCTGCATAAACTTCAACTGGTTCAAAATTCTGCAGCTAGATTCATCACCAAAACACCTTTCTCTTCTCACACCACCCCTGTTATTCAGCAGCTTCATTGGCTACCAGTAAGGTATCGGATCATCTACAAACTATTGCTTCTCACATTCAAGGCCATTCACAACCTAGCCCTCTCTTATCTTTCAGAACTCATACAAATATCTACATCCTCTCGTATGCTCAGATCCTCAGCCTCTGTCAACTTACACATTCCCCCTGCTCGACTTGCCACCATGGGAAGTCGAGCGTTCAGCAGATCTGCACCGTCCCTCTGGAATTCCTTACCGGTCGACCTCAAAAACACTACCTCTCTCCATCACTTCAAAGCTAAGCTCAAAACTCACCTGTTTAAAACTGCCAACTCATTGTAATCAATCTTAGCTTTTAGTTCTTGATTATGTTTTTATTCTGTATTGATGTTTTTCGGTGTCTGTTTTAATGCTTTGAAATTTCTTGTTTTTAATGTACGGTGACCTTGAGTTTTTAGAAAGGCGCCTTAAATAAAATGTATTATTATTATTATTATTATAGCCACAGGGGGATGTCCTGCTCTGGCCAGATGACCGTCACTGGACACTCTTAGTTATAATAAATTCAGATTCTCAAATGCCTCCTTTCTTACCATCAAAAACCAACTGGGACATTAGTTTAATCTTTTGTTTACATGAAATGTTCCTGCATGTAACAGCCAAGGTCATTCACTCTCCCTCAGTGTTATTTTTGTGTTTGATTTTTTCATCGGGTTTATTTCTCCATAGTCCTTCAATCATATTATTTACACATTTTCTACTTCTGCTAAGGTTAAAATAATGGTATTACTTAAAGGTAAATTATTTCATTAATCATTTAAGATGACAAAGTATTAACTTTATTCATTTTTATCAAATTAATTTTGAGTTTAAAAGGCTGAAGTCATGTGACTTGGTAAACTCCCTCAAAATTCCCTCCAATCTCATCAGTTCACAAGGACAAAACGTCTCCTCTGATTGGTCACTAGTTTTATTAAAACTAATTTACTTCCACGTCAGTTTTAGTCTGAGCTGAACCAACCTACAGCTTTGAACCAAGATCTCTGAGGAGCTTGCTTTCGTGAGCTCCTGCACATCCTTATCAGCTGGGGAAGGAGAGTGCGCGGGCATTCTCAGCCCGTGTAGGTACCACATCTACTCGGACTGCCAGATCTGCTCGGGGCCTGTGCCTGCTGATTACATGGCACGAGCTGATTGGCTGAACGTACGACTAACAGGAGTGACGTTACCACGTTCTTAAAAGTTACGTTTGCACGTTGACGCTGAAACTTTTGATTGGTCGGATAAATTTGCGGTTGTAGTCCTTCTTTATTGGAGTAAGGACTACAACTTCTTTTTGAATGAATCTTTAGATTTATTTAAACAAGAACTAACAAAAATATACAGAAGAATCCTGATACAAATGGCCAGGCCTGCAAATTATGTAAATACATTTAAAACATTCACATATAAGAACTGTTGTGCTTATTTGGCACAGTCTGATGTTGATTTGATGTACAGTAGTTTCAAAACAAAGACAGTATCATGTTTTTATTAACAAATTAGCTACAGTTATAAAGAAAACATTTAGGCGGTAAGAAACATGTTTTTATTAACATACCTGCTAAACTCTTTCCAAAACGTGTGAAAGAACAGTATCGACAGGGATTTACAGTGTATTTTGTCCGAGTGGCTTTGCCGTAGTTTGACGTCTTCAGCAGGAGAAGGACCCCAAGCCAATCTGGCAGCCCGAGCAGATTGGGTACCTACACCGGTGCCAAACCAGACTGGGACAAGCTCAACATGCTTTCACCATGCCTGAAGTACTCCCCTTACTGCCGCAAGGGATCTCAGGGCCATCAGACGATTTCCAGGCGAACCGGCTGAACTGCCTCCCCTGGGAACTGGGCCTCCATCCTGGGGACCTGCTCCACCTCAGCTTGCCAGGGGCCCCTCAACCTGCTGGACCCACAAGACCTCTGCAACCCAGTAAGAAACCCACTTTCTGACCGAGAGGCTTGGCTTGATAAAGTTTAATTCTCCTAAACTAAATTAAACCATCCAAATTCAGTAACAACTCAAATAGCAACTAAACTTTGCATTTCATCTAAAACTAACTACCATAGCCATCAGAACATACTTCAGCCTGTTAACCTCACAATTAAACACATCTTTAAACACTTCACATCATGTTTAAGAATCTTAATTGTGTGCTATAAATGAGCTACCTCAAAAATCAGAACTGTTCTATTTCTCTGTGTGTTCTTAGTTCTTTTTATAATTAAATGATGAAAAATATTTTTCCTGCCTCAGCTTCACATTATTAATAAGGTATTAATTCACTGTTCTCAAATAGAACCTAATGTATACCTTCAATAAATATTAACCATTTCCTAAGGTAAATGACAGTTCCTCACTTTTCATCTTAATCCTTATGTAGCAGAGTGGGAATGTTACCAAGAGCACTAAGGCTCATATTTGCCCAAGGAGACAGGAAACAGTGATTATAAAAAAAGAAGTTTTATTAAATACAAAAGAAAACTAAAACCCAACCTAGTACCTAAACCCCTCCCGCACACACTCACACATGCGACCCTGCAACAGGCAGGAGCGCTCCCACAGCTGAGCTGTCCCGTTTGACACAGCGTTCCTGGTGAGCACAGACCACTGGGGGGAGCCCAGATGGTGGTCCACACCAAAATCACTTGTGGAGTCTTTTTGTTTTGGGCAGGTGGCGCTCCTCCTTACACCACACGCATTTGGGATCGGGGACACCAGACTTAAAGCGGCTCTCTGGAGCATTTTTCTCTGTATCAAAGTTTTCTAAATGTTTTAAATGATATTTCAGGTCTAAACTATGATCTATGGGTTGAGTTCCACAACATCTGTCATTCTGATGAAGACCCTCCTTCCTCCTAGAGCCCCCTTTCCATTATTTCTTGCCGCCGACATTTTTCAGCCAATGAAATTCAAATGTCTGCATTCTCTCAACATGCACGCGCATCGACCAAACCTGTACCAGTAGGGGGCGCTGTCGTACAGGACGCTCCGTGTGTTTCTCTGCCGTCTCAGCCGTTCACTGAGGACTCACAGCTCATTTCTACTAAAAACCTACCCATTCTCCAGCTAAAGATGGATTTATTTTAATTTTTAAACCTTTCACCTCACAGAATGGCAAGGCTTGACAGGATTACGCATTTATTTTGGTCAGAAAGTTCATCCAGGGCCGAGTCAAGTTCAGCTTCAGAGTCCAGCAGCAGCTCTCTGCTAACAGAGCTAATATCAGAAGCAGCAGGGACAGAGAGGGCTCATCAGACCCTCGTAGTGTTGGAATAAGATTGTGAACTGTGAGTGATTAAACCCTACACATTGAGCTGTACAGTTCATGTCCGAAGTATATGCGCCGCATGTACGCGCGCACACGCGACCGGACGCACGGGTCGAGATGTTTTGAGGAGGAGCCTTTGGACGCTAGATTCAAAAACTGCTCTCCTGATGAAATCCTCCAGAGTGCGGCTTTAAAGACCCACGGCAAAACAGCAGCCCATTTGGTGGTGACCAACGGCCCACGCTCTGTATATTCGAAAAATAATTTATATATTAGGGCTGTCAAAATTAGCACGTTATTAACTTGTTAACGCAAAGCCCCCGTTAACTGTGTTTTTTTTAAACGCGCAGGCTTCCGTAGTTTTGCTTTGCGGACGAATGAACACACAGGTCTAGTGACGCATGCAGCTGCTGCAGAGAACCCTCCTCCCCGTCGGATGAACTATAAAGTTTTCAGCGGAGACGCCACAGTCCTACATCCTGTAAACTTTCAACAGCATCGCCAGTGACGGACTGACAACTGGGAAAACCGGGAGATCTCCTGGTCTCCTCGCCTCTAAACCTGACCCGCTCCGTGATTATACTGACAATCAGGATGCTTCTAATAAATAAATAATCTGTCATGGCTCCTTAAGCGTCCGCCCTAAAAGCTGCAAAAACGCAGCAAAGCTGGGTCACAAAGACACCCTGTCCTCTCTGTGTGTCAGACTGTCAGCGCTGCAGACCTGACCCCCTTCTTTCCCCCTCGCCGGCCCGAACGTGAGAGTGCGCGCGTCACAGAGCAGAGCAGAAAAGGAGAGACCTAAAAAGAACTAACAACCAATTTCATAAAACTAAAGTTTAAAGTTGTAACAAAGTATATTGCAATGTTAGAATATGGGCAACTACATACAAAATAAATGATATTAATATTGAAATCCTTGTTTTATATTATTTTATTTAACCAGGTAAATTTATTTGAGGTTAGGAACATTTGTTGAGCATTCTGAAAAGCATTAGGTTTTGCAAATGACACTAATAGTCTGTCAGAAAACAGTCTAGCTTTAGACATTTTGGAGTTAATTAGGATGATTCAAAGGTCCTAGTGTGATGTGATGAGTAGAACTAATTCTATAGGAGAGAAATCATTTGACATTAAGGCTGATTCAACCTTTCAGAGTCAGAATGGATGCTACATCTTATTTCTTGTATCACATCTTAGCAAGTGAAGTAACTGGTAAACAGCCTGTATTTAAATTAAAATAATATTTGAAAGGTCAGTTGAGAGCATCTTAAAAATTTGTGATTAATTGCGAATAATTCTGCAATTATATAGTTCTGCATTTAGCTGTCAGTTGTGTCTGATGCACGCTGAAGCTACCGCCACCGGCAACGCTGTCGTCCGGTTCAGATCAGTTCGGATCCCGACCCACCAGAGATACTGTTGCTCAATAAAATAAAATCCGTTTTTGCTTTTTCTGTCATACGGACTGCTGTTTGCTGAACCAGCTCACTTTGTTGTAGTTTAAAGTGTTAGCAGCCGCGCTAGCAGGTATTAGCTTTTGTCTCGGGTACAACTTCTCTGAGGTTTAGCCTGGTGGGGTCCGATGAAAGTCTGGCGGGCCGCCAGGCTTATAAAACACTGGGGGAAACCCTGTTAAACTTTTACCATGTCCCATCGGCAAAGCGGCCAATAAATCTTCTTTCAAAATAAAAGACACCCTTTACTACTTCCGGCTTCCTTGGAGAGCGGACGCACTTTCTCTTCTCTCCCTTTTGTGTTTCCCCTGCAGCTGTCTTGTCTTGTCTAAACTGAGCAACTTCCTCATTCCTTCTGGACAAATATTTTTTCTTCAATATGGATCTGTTTTGCTGGTTTTCTCAAAACTTTGGATATATTTTCTTCCACTTTCAAAACGGAGAGGGGTTCTCCGACTCGGCCGACAGGGACGCACACTTCGTCTCTGGAGGACTGCACTTTTGGATTAATGAGGTTCGGGTCTACGCTCATTGGCATCTGCGGAGGCTTGATTCATCTGAAAATAACGGAGCTGCGGGAGCGATTGGCAGGTGTCCTGTGCTTCTGGAGGGGCTGATTTGTGCTTTGAACACTGAAACGCTCACGGTGAATGAGTTGTTTTGGAGGACTGGCTGCAAACGAACTCTGGTGTGGAGCAAATTACAACTGAGGTGTCTGACTGCACAGATCAGTGGGGATGGCCATGATTCAACTGTTTGGAGGGGTGAAGCCAGCAAAACGAACAGTAATGAACAATAAGGCAGTGGAGAAAACATGGCTACTGTCTGGCACAAACAACTTGTAATCTTATCTTTGCCCTTGAACAACCCCACGCTACAGAATGAATGGAGCAGCTGCTCAGAACCTTCCCTCCTTTCTACGTTCTCCTCCTTATTTCCTCTTTCACCCCTGCTGGGGGGTGCAGGCGTGCAGCTGCGTCAGCACTGAAGTCTGTGCCTGCTGGCAGAGTTCCTGGCCCCGCCCACCTAACCGGATGTGTTTTTTAACTGTGGACTGTCAGTGTATTGTTTCCTGTATGCAGAGGTTTCTTTCTCATCCATCCTTGTTGTTAGCCCTTTTCTTACCTGCTCCCATTTCTTCCCTTTTATTGTTTTGCCCAAATATATTATTGAAGTTTTCCCTAAAATTGTTCTGCCCAAGCCCAAATATTGTATTGAAGTTTGCCCCAATATTTCTCTCTGCCCAAGCCTAAGTAAATGTCCCACTTTAACTCATAATTTACAATGTAGATCCCCTGATGGTACCCCAAATCTTGCCCAAATATTGTACCCCCAATTTGGTACCCCCAAATCTCTGTTTTGTTTTTTATTTTCAATGTTTTCTCTGTTTTGTTTTTTTGTTTATATTGTCAAGCGCTTTGTGATGTATATCTGTGAAAGGCGCTATATAAATAAACTTTACTTACTTACTTACTTCCTCTATCTGTTCACGTCTTAAAGAAAAGCCCAAATCTAAATTGTCCAAAGTTGATAATAGAGACGTTTCAAATGAACGCGGTTCCCGAGCTGCCGCCATGTTGTTTAAATTTAGTGCCGGACCTCTGACTTCATTGACTAATCCCGCCCACCAACCTGTTTAAGTGTTGTGATTGGCCCGGTACGAGACTGACCGAACCAATCAGCAGGCTGCAGAGGTTCCAATGAAGCATGTCTAGACCAAAGTCTGCAGAGCAGAACTGAGGTCTAGTATACTAGGCTAGTGGTGTACCCATCACATGCCCTTTAATGATGCTTACTCACACAGAGGGGGGCTGCCAGGGATTTTGGGCCCCATGAAAAAATATCAAATTGGGCCCAGTGGCAGCTTGTCCATAGGGATTAGAAACATTTTTGGGGCCCCTGATAATTGTGGGCCCTTAGAATTGTCCTAACTTCCCCCCTTTACAGCACCCCTTGGGAGGTGTGATTTTGCCTTCTTGGTGGAGTGGATGTTGGGCTTCCTGTGGTTCTGAACTGATCCAGTGAGGCATTGACTACATCCTGCTTCACCCTTTATCCAATAGCGAGAAGACTTAAAGGACGAAGCCTATATGAAATAGATTGTTGGTTACGTACTCTAACCCCAGACTCTGAGTATCAGGGACGATTCTAGGATTAGAGATTTAGGGGTGCTCAGCACCCAGAGAGCTGCCCAGCCAAGCGAGATCAATTTAACTGTTTTTCAAATTTTAACACAAATCTGCTTTTTAATTTATTTAAATGCTGAGCCATAGCAAAAGATGAATGGATTTGAATTTAAAAAATACATATGGTGACCCTCTGGGGAAATACAACTCATTTTAATACAGCATCTCCTGAACATAGACCTGAACAGTAGGGTGACCATATCCAGACCAACATGATGTGGGACTAAGAGCATGTTGGTGGGGGACAATACAGGTTAAATACTAAAGGAATTTCACAATTTAAACATTGTACTTTAGAATATGCAAATTCAATGCATGTGCGGATTATCAACTAATTATAAAAACTAATATTTCATCAAATATTTATCTTTTTAAAGAAAAATATTCAATAATTTTGACACCTGTTAGGCTGAGATTTGAAGCCAGGACTCCTGTGTGAGAGACAGCTTCTCTACCACTGCACCACACAACTGTTCCTAAAACATTTGTTTTTGCTCTCTTGTCATTCAGTTTGTCTCCACGGGTCTGATGTAAAAACAGAAATAATCATAATAGAACTATGCTGACCCGAAAGAGCAACTTCTCTTATTTCAAAAGCTGTTTGAAATCTTTTTAGAACACAAACCACTGTAAGATAAGATAACAATGCTGGACAGTGTCTCTCAATTTGTGGGACAATCCTGCACAAAAACGGGACATTTAGTCGCCCTAGTAGGTACCAGATCTGCTTTGGGGTGCAGTGTGTGAACATCTAGAACCGGACCGGGAGTGAGACGCTCCCGGCTCACATGCGCCCTGCCTGCAGCGCAACTTGAGTCTGGGAAAGGAGGAGCAAACCATTTCTCAGGCGGGGGAGATTTCTTGTACCGTATTTGCCCGAATATAGGACGACCCTGATTATAAGACGACCCTCATTTTTGAAGGCTGATCTTCAGAAAAAAGAATAAATTCACTTTATAAAGAAACTATTTTTAATTAAATTTTGAGAAAATAATTTATATGATACCTTAATTATAGACTGCTTTAATATTTGCTTATTAATCAGACAGGAATTAAAGTTCTATGTGACAACATATTTCAGTCAATTGGGGAAAAAAAAGATCTCTCTTCCACAGTCTGGCAGTGTGGGCCCTCCGTCCTCCCTTTCTCCTTCTCTCTCTCACTGAGACTGTGTGTGCGCGCGCGCAGCTTCAGAAACGGGTCCCGTCTGTGGACGTCAGGCAGCGCCGGATCCGCAGGTGTTTTTCAGGCTTGAGGAAGAATGCGTGTGTTAATTGAGCGACGTGCTCACCTGTACAGAGCTCACGCTGAAAACACTGCAGCCGCAGCGGGTCCAGTAATCTCGAATCACCGAGGTCCGACAGAAGGTGTCGGCTCCATACGTACTAAACAGAACCGGACCGGACCAAACACCCAAACTAGTCTGAAAACGCCAGAAGCTGGCGTTGGACTTTGCCATCAGGTGTTTTAATCCTCAGTAGACCTGTAACTTTGAGCTGGAGCGGACGTCTATATGAGCTGCTTCCTTCTGGCGGCGCCGCTTCTGCAGTTTGAACATGAAGCATGCGCCCCCTGCTGGGGCGCGATAGTAAGACGACCCCCCCTTTTTAAAATTATTTTTAATGAAAAAAACCTCGTCTTATATGCGAGCAAATACGGTATTTTTGTTGTTAAAATGTAACATTTCGACCACATACTGTATGGTTTTTATATATTTACTAGTGTTTTTAAAAATGACATAAAAAAAAGTAAAAATCTCTACTTTTAGGGGGGCTGGGATTCAGTTTAGGGGTGCTTCAGCAACCCCAAAAAAGGGCTAAAAACACCCATGACGAGTATAGGCATAGCCCTTTAAGACCTGGGCCTCACTGGCTCCTGACTGGCTGAAGAAAAAATGCGTTTTGGGAGTCGTACAGCCGGTCTCAGGGTTATTTATAGACCGGCATGAGGCCCACACAACAGGTGGGCGTGGACTAAAGTTTCAGTGGCGCACTTGGGGCGAAGGGGATTACCCACTAGAGAGACGCCTTAAAGGGCTACGCCTATACTCATAGAATCTGGGGTTACAGTACGTAACCAACGTTAACAATATTTTGGCATGGTGGGAACACAGAGGGCCTTCATGTCTCTGTTTGCAGACTTGGTCCCCAAAATGACAAAATACAGCTCTGGCTAATTTCCACACATTATAACTGTAGGAACAGCTGTTTTATACAGAAATATTTAAGTTTGTTTTGGATGATATTAATTTATAATTTTCTAATGTTGAAGGTTGTGCGGCAGCTGCCAGTTCATGCTAGAGTAAATGAATACTTTACAATGACGAAGAGTGAGCACAAATATGCTTGGTTGCTTTGAAAAAAGCATCAGCTAAATGAATAAACATAAACATATGTGTACTTAAATATAAAGCCAGTGTTAAGGATACTAAATATGGTGGTAATTACATTTCTTGTCTAAACCAGCTAAATTATCCTGTCCCATCAACTCAGATTCAGTTGTGACATTCAGGTGAATCCTACTCTTATTTATTTATGCAACATGTTGTGGAAGTTTTTTATCCAAAGGATGAGAGTTCAGTCTTCGGTCATTTTAAAGAGCTTTATTACACATTATAATGTGGAGGATGTTGCCTCAGCCGTGTCTGAGAGAAAATCCTGTCTTCTTAACCACTCCCACTGTCTTTTAACCCTTTTCCCGTCCCATTGTGAAACTTCACCCCCCCTAGACCACACACACACACACACATATGCACCCCCAACTGGGTTGGGTCTAGTCTTTCTGTCTCACATCTTCCCAACTAAAAACAATCACATTGTTATTTAAATAATCACAGGAACACATCTTACTGAATTCCTAAAATTCCACCACAGACACTAGACAGACTTGGACACTGCACTGAGGTATAATGTTCTGAAGCAGTTAACGCATCATCTGAAAGACCCACGATTAGCATGAAGCCAGAAGGGAGAATCTTTTGAAGCTGATTTAATCAAAGGTTATATCCACTTCTTCTTTTTCTCACTTTTGGTTGATTTATTTCTAGCATAGCTAGCTCGTAACACTGAATATGCAGTGAACATTTCAAACACTTGCATTTCATTTTGCTCACCACCCCAGCTGCTCCTCATTCCATTAATCACCTCCCTGCATTTATACACCTTTGTTTCCTGACACTTTTGTCAGATCTTGTTGTGGTCCTGGATCTACCAGCTCTCTGTGTTTGTGATTGTTTTCCCTGCCTTTTAATAATAATAATAAAGAATACATTTTATTTAAAGTGCCTTCCTAAAAACTCAAGGTCACCATACATTAAAAACAAGATAATTCAAAACATTAAAACAGGCACAGAAAAACATCAATACAGAATAAAAACATCAAATCAAGAACTAGAAACTAAGACTGATTACAATGAATAGGCAGTTTTGAACAGGTGGATCTTAAGCTTAGTTTTAAAGTGATGGAGAGGGGTGGTGTTCTTGATTTCAACTATTTTATTTTTATTTTAGTATTACATTTTTTCTTATTTTATATGTTTTTCCATGCATCTTGGATCCATCTTCCAACAACTTTTCATGAGAATTTTCCAGTTTGATGGCAAAGTTTTGTGCATTGATCTTCCATAATGTGTAGCAGTCAGAGGTTGCGTTGTGAATGACTCAGCTATGACAAGATAGCAAAACTTTCTTTGAGGACAAACCAGAGCATCTAAACCTGGCAACACTATAACCTAATACTGTATACACTTCAATTAACAAAACATGAGCCTGTAAAGCCTCTCCAAACATAACTTTTACTACAGTTCCATCTGGTGGCGAAGGCCAATAGTGTCATGATAGTCGATGCACAATATAGCAGCTGTTTTCTTAAATCCATCAGCTAAATAAATTAATAAAACATGAATAACATTCATCTAGACTGTTTTAAATCTTTGAGCACATTGTGGCGGTTCACATTTAATTTGGATAAAAAAATAGACATAATAATAATAATAAAATAAATATTTCTAACTGCACCTTGTGCCATCATGTGGATGTTTAATTTAAGTGCATCATCCAATACTAGAGAACTTAGTCCAGACAGATCTTAGACCAGACAGATTATAGAACTGAGTGGACAACTAGCTTCCCTTTAAAAAACAAAACAAATATAGATGAAGAGGGCTTAGGTCAGGGACTTGATCTTGAGTGAATTGAAATATTTGTACAATCAACCATCTGAGCATGCTTGCACAAATACACACACACACACACTCTCTCTCTCACACACACACACACACACACACACACACACACACACACACACACACACACACACACACACACGCATGCTCAAACCACAGTGAAGATTTGTCCCTCATCTGTATCTGAAGGCTTTATCCAACCTTGCCCCAGTTTCCCAGTGATTTATTATAATTCCATTTTTTCAGTCTTTCAATCTAAAGATTTGTTCCTCCTCATTTGCACAAGCAAAAGGAGACATGTCCCCGGGAGATTATGCCATCGTCTCTGGCGTCTCGTCTTGATTACATCAGAGGAACTGGATTTGATTTAGAAGAAACCCCCTTGTTCCGGCACACAATCTCTTTAGACCTCCCCATTGGAGCAGATTTTCTTGCTCTGTCATGGGGAGGGGGGTGATCTTGATGAATATTATCTGAACAAGAGGGAGGTAGAGTGGGATTAGGTGAAGGGATTATAATTTCCAGTGACAAGAAATAATAAGAAACAATAAATCCTAAGTAGATTTAGTTCTCAAGAAAACCCTGTTAGGGAAAATCTGAGAACAAGAGGCAGGGCTGACAGATATTACAGTAAATTGATACTGACTGTGTTTAAAAAAAAAAAAAAAGATCAGCCCCTTTTACCAGAATTTAACAGCATATTTAATCGAAATATTTTGAGATGATTAATCAAATCTGATCTTTGTTTATAAAATTCACTCAATTTGGAGAAATCAAGTTTGACAGTATTTCTCTATTGTTTACGCACATTTTCTGAAAACATGCCTCATATTCTTAGAACTCTACACACAAATCCAAAATAACACACACAATGAGCAAAACCCCTAAATTATCCTGCAAAAAGAAACGTCACATTCAAAACAATGTTATTTCTTCTCAAAATGGGATTTTGTTTTCAAATGACACACACAAACCGTCATATGAATAGATATTTATAACAACCAGTTGAACACTTATGTGCTCAATGTAAAACACTGAATGAAAAACACTTCTTCTCCATTCATCATAATGACTTATGCCTTTTTTTGGTTCAGTGTTACACTTATTACAGACAGTATATACATAAATATGTTGTAAAATATTTGAGAATAATGTTTTTACACTCAGAACACACAAATACACAGTAATATTTATTGTATTTTTCCTGCAAAAACATTGTACACAATGTATCCCATTCTAGACCAACACAAAGTTGCGCATACACTACATACAAAACAACAGAAGAAATTACTGTATACAGTTACAGTAAAAACAAACAAACTATGCTGCATCCTCTCCTATTGCGGTCTGGCCACAGCACCCCATCCATCCATGCATCCATCCGTCCGTCCGTCCATCCCTCCCAGTCTGTCAGGACTGCAGCTGTTTTCAGAGGTTCACTCTGTTTTAAGAAACCTTCTCATCTGTTCACCTGATAATAAAGGATTAGATTTAGTTTACAGGTGACCTGATTAACTTTTTTACCTAATTAAATAACTTCAAACTGATTTTTTTCACCTTTCAAAAAGTGATTGTAGCATCCAGTTTATCAGTAATGGATTAAATCTGCCTTAAAATGACGCTATTTCTCTACTGTTAATTTTATTATCCATGTATGCAGGACTCTGTCATCATGTGTTAGTAAAACTACTTGTGGTTGTATTTGAACTTTAGTACCGTATTTAATCAGAGTCTCTGAAAACAACTGTAAAGACAAACCTCTGATATGTCATAGACAGACAAATGTGTTTTAGTGTTGATGTTTGATTTGTTTAATTTTTAAGCCTTCAGTCACGCTGGGAAACACAGTTTGGACGATGCGCACTCCTAATCACTTTATTATAACGACAGGCGTGCGAGCACCGCTGAGTTCACCTGACGCGTGACAGGTGACAGATAACGGGACCTTCGTCCTTCAGTCAAAGACAGGAGGAGACATTGAAAACCAATGGGTCTCTCAGATCATTAAAAACTAGTTATGCTGAGGGATTTTACGCAGACTTTTCTTTTCCAAATACGCATCAGGCAGGAACAAAATGATGATGATCCGACCCAGTGTCCGTGGACCCGCTGATCTGGTTTTATGGACCGGTCAGATCAAAATATGAATTTTTAAAAGTCTGGACTGTTGCTGCTCCACCAAGAAACGCTTGGGTTCACCAGAGAGCTGGTCCAGGTTGACGCGGAGCCGCAGCGAGTCCGCGACTCATCTGCCCCCTTCTCCTCCTCCTCCTCCTCGAAATAACTCCGAACCACTCACTAGTTCAATCCAAAAAAGGGTTTTAAATAAAGGCAACTGGACTTATTTTGTTCTTTGAAGACGTTTCGCTGCTCATCTGAGTAGCTTTGTCAATTCTGTCTGTAGTCAAGGAGAGAGAGACTTATAAACTGTGCTTATCTTCCTCTGACTGTGACACACCTCCTTCTACCGCCTTGAGGAGGTGTTTGCTCCACTGTATTCAACTGGAGTCCTGGTGAGTTGTTTTGATTAGAGGCGTGAATTGTCTGGGAATTAAGTTCAGAGCAGACTGATAGGTGCTGGAAAGATTAAATCTGAGTCCTCCTCCTCTGTTTAAAGTTGGTTTTTCACGTTTGACATAGATGTCTTCTTTAACTCTTCTCTCAAACCATCGGTCTTCTCTGTCCAAAATGTGGACGTTGTTGTTTTCAAAGGTGTGTCCCTTGTCTTTGAGGTGGAGGTGGACTGCTGAGTCCTGGCCTGATTATGTGTCTCTCCTGTCTTGAGACATGCGCTTGTGTAGTTGTTGTTTTGTTTCTCCAATGTAAAGGTCTGAACAGGACTGTTCAGACCTTTACATTCCAAAATTAAATTACAATAGAATTATTTTTTCTGGATGTTTCTATTCATTTTTTTGTCAAGTATCCTTTATTCCGGACTCGTAGTCCAATCTCACAAGGTATAAAAAACAAAATTGCACAGGAAATGTCAAGGAGTACAATGCAACATTCCAAAATATAACAACAGAAAAATAACAGGAAAAAAGGAAAATCAAATATTTGTAGATCTATAAAAGTTTTTTTTTAAAAGATCATAGCATTAATAGCAACAATTTTAAAGAGTGTACCCCACTGCTCTTTATACTTGGTAATTTTTGCATCTGTTTCTTGATAAAATTGGTCGTCACTGGTTTTCGTTCTGAATGTGGCCCTCGGAGGACTTTATGGAAAAAAATTTGGCCCCCGAGCAAGAAAAGGTTCCCCGCCCCTGATCTAGATCAACTCACACATAAAAATTTGGCAGTTTGAGTTTATTTTGTAGAATAGTCTTTTTACCAGCAGATATTTTGACTTGACCACAATTTTGGTGTTTTGTTGAGGGCTGCATTCCATTTCTGCTCATTAGCAGTTTTAGGAACAACCAGCATGCACAGCTGCAGGAGTGGAATGCAGCTAGGGCTGCCACAAACAATTATTTTGATAGTCGACCAATTACCAATTATTTTTGCGATTAGTCGACTAATCAGATCATGCGTACATTGGACTAAAATGTACAGTTTATTGCATTGCAGCATGCAGCTGCTGTTATGTAATCATCATTAGCTTACAGCTTGAAGTGTTTAGGGTATCTGCCAATTAAAAATAAAGACAAGATCATAGTTAAACTTTTAATTGCAGCTTGTGTCACGACCCAGTGGGTCTGTGAGGCTGATCAGGTCATTGTTACCTGCTGCAGCTGATTGCAACAGGGAACACCTGTGGACCTGGGAAGCCTCTGCCTTATAAACCCCTGCAGTTTTGCCTGCTTTAGGCTGCTCTAATCTCCTCCTCAGGTATGCTGCCACATTTCAGTTTGTCTTAAGTTTGAATATGATTTAACTTTTGTTTGTTTTTCAGGTCAACCATCATTTAAGTGCAACTAGTTTTAGGTTAGATTTAATAAATTATATTTTGATAAATTTGTACATGTGTCTCTCCTTTTTGTTATGGCCCGATGAGCCAGGCTGTAACAGCTTGTAGCAATCTTTAACTGTAGCATAAAGTGCAACATTATTTCTGAAAGTGTTGAAACTGCCTCATGGAGCTGCTACACAAAATTTTGCTCTGCAGGACTTGCAGCTCAGAGCTCTTCAGCTTGGACCTCCATGTATACAATTAGTACTAGGACAAACAAGTTATTGCTGTATATAATAGGAATTACAGAGAGGTCAGATGTTGATTAAATGTTAAAATGGCTTGCCATACCGTGAGCATTGCGGAGCAACGCAGCTGCTCACTGTATGGCAAACTGCGCACTGCCGCTCATCAGCTCGATGCAACGCGACTCTAAGTTCTGCGGCTTTTAGACACACGGCTCTGCAGCTCTGAAAACCACGGCTCGGGGGACCGTGGCTTGGAGCAACGCAGCTCTGAGCTCCGTGGCTCCACAGCTCTGAAAACCTCAGCTTGGAACAACGCAGCTCAGAGCTCTGCAACTCGGGGCACCGCGGCTCGGAGCAGTGGCACAGTGCTCTGCAGCAGGAGCGTTGCAGGACGAAGCTCCGTCCATGCTACAGCAGCTGCGGTCCGAATGGCAGACAAGGCAGTGAAAAACGGCTTAAAAAATTTTACGACGCGTCGACTACTAAATTCCTCACCGACGATTTTAATAGTCGATGTAATCGTGACTAATCGACGAATCGTGGCAGCCCTAAATGCAGCCCATCGCTTTTTTACATTGGCATAACACTGTAAATTTTCTCAACTAAAAAAACAATTCTAGTTTGTACAAATCAGGAAAGAACTGCTTCCTCAGTGGGTTGGTGGATAATTTTACTAGTGTTCACGTTTTTCTATTCAGACCATGGAAATTTTGACATTTGAGTTGTTTCATACATATTTGTTCATTTCCTGTTTGTCTCAGTTTGACCTGCCTCCAACTAAAAGTGAACTGAATAAACAAAGTACAGATCTAATAAATACATAAGTACATAGTATCTATTATTTACACCCTTATTATTAAACTAATACCCTACTGTTACCTCCTGGTCATTAAGCTGTAATGTAAAGTGCTTTGAAAGCTTAGAAAAAAAAAAGAAAAATTGATCGAATAAGCTCTCTGTCCACTGTTTTATTCCCCCCCGCTGCTGTTTTTGCCTCTTGATGAAATACTATGCATTTATAACTCCTGTCCTGACATGCTGTTGATTGATAAATTCAGTACACTGATGCAGCACATAGTCACATTGGGGACCTCATAAAGCAGCAGCCGATAATGCCCATTTGCCACAAGGTCATGGACAAGGGTTGTGTGTGAAATCCAGTGCGGCTAAAGATCGTTGCTTCTTTTGAACTCAGAGTTGCGGTGAACCAAGGCCTCCTCACTCATGACCTCATCATCGGGCTGCGGTGCTAACTAGGGGTCAGCAGAAGGGCGAGGCTGCAGAAATGGACCGTACTGTGTGTCTGCATGAGGTGGTGAATAAGGAGGATGGTGATAATAAAGGTTGTGTTTAGGTGTGTGCACGTTCCAAGACTGGGATGTTTTATTTCTCTGAAAATAGATTAAAACACTCACTCTCGCATTATATTTCACATTCTTCTTGATGAACTCACTGACAGGACTGAGACAACGTCTAGTGTTTCTCTTCATCCCTTGTCAGCCAGTTTAGGAGCCAAGTCTTAAGCCTTAACCCCTCTGTCTCCACTCCTAGGTGAGGGGGCGGGGGTCGACGCCGGACGGCCATCTTAGCCCTGTGGGCTTTGCAGGCGCGGAGCCTCATCCCTCACTGTTTATCCATGTGTCTTTGCTTTGGCTCTGGCCCTACGCTGTAGGCCACTGTGGACTGAGTGGGGTCCGTGCCCTGTGTCACCCACCTAAGCTCTGCTTTCACTGGGGGGCTTATCGCCTCACCCCTCGGCTGCTCTATGAGCAGACAGCTGGCCTGATCCGTCTCCCTCCTCTCCCCCCTTTCCCTCTCTTCTTGTGTCTTAGTTTGCTGCTTCTTTTAGCTCCTTCCTGTTTTTATCTCAAGTCTCTTATGATTTTCAGTTTATAAGTCCTTCATAACACACACAAACACACACACATCACTAGTTATAAACACAATCGTGCACTATTGCAAACATTAGTGCTTAAGATCTTGGGTGTTATTTAATATTTTTGTGATGAATTTAACACTTTTACACCTGTTCACTGACACACTTGTGACCTGATCACACAAGTGTGTCAGTGAACTTGATCTCATAGATTTGAGCCTATCCTGCATCTTTTTCTTTATTTACAACCCTCACTGAGAACAGTGTGTCCAAACGTCTGACATGTAGCTGTCCTACTACATACCTGCTGGACCCCATTCCGACAAAGCTACCCAATCTATCGCTCCTACAATAGCTGCAGCAGTCACACATCACACATGTGATTGATGCTTCACTAACATCTGGTACGTTTCCCACCTCACTTAAGCATGCTCAGGTTACACCACTGCTCAAAAAACCTTCCCTTCCTCCAAATCATGTGGATAACTACTGACCTGTCTCTCTCCTCCCATTTCTGTCTAAAATCATTGAAAGGGTGGCCTTCAAGCAGGTCACAGAATACCTCTCATTAAAGAATCTCCATGACCAGACCAATCTGGGTTCAAGAATGGCCACTCCACTGAAACGGTTCTGTTAGCAGTGACAGAAGCCTTGAAAGAAGCCAGAGCGACTGCCAAGTCCTCAGTACTTATCCTGCTCGACTTATCAGCTGCATGTGACACTGTCAACCATGGCATCCTTTTCTCCATACTATCTAGCCTGGGCATCACAGGGAGAGCACACTACTGGTTTGAGTCATACCTCACGGGCCGGTCGTTCAATGCTCAGTCACACTTCTGCCGTGGGGTTCCCAAAGGCTCTGTACTGGGACCTCTTCTCTTTGCGATATACACCACCTCACTGGGTCAGATCATCTGATCACATGGCTTCTCCTACCACTGCTATGCTGACGACACCCATTCCCACCTGATGACCACACAGTCTCAGCACGAATCTCAGACTGTCTCTCTTAGGGTGACCATATTTTGATTTTCGAAAAAGAGGACACTTGGTTCAGTTGTGAAACATTTTGATACTGTTTAGTTAAGTAGTTGTAATTCAACTGTTACTAGTCATGATGTCATTTTAAATGGACTATTTCAGGCTAAACAGCTTTATGGATAGGAGGAATTAAATAAGTGACATCAACTATTTGAAAAAAAAATCAAGAACCTGATTGTTCTTCAGAAGACTGAAGTTCTACCTCTCTGAAATGAAAATAGTACTAGTTTAATGTACGTTCAGATATTTATTATAAAATTAATGACAGCTGATTTAATGTTTTCATTTGATCCATTTAAAGTAAAACATTTTACTGTAACAGTTGAATTATATGTATTTAAAGTGAGAGTTTCTCCTAGTAAGAATTCAGTTACCTATTGTGTTTATCTAGTTAATTTTTATTAAGGAAAACCGATTTGATCAGAATAAATAACAGGTTATGGATCTCTGATTTACTGATGATCTTGAATGCTGGTTACTGTAAAATAAACAATGGTAAATGTTACATGTCGATCCCCAAATTAAGTAATTATTTTATTTAGGTGCGTTTACTTTTTTAATTAGAGATCATAGATGTGATTATTTGTGGGGGGTTTACCTCATCTGGTCATCAGTTCTTATTATTCCTGCTGTGCATCCCCAGTCTGGCCATCGAGTAATTCTCCGGTTCTGGTCTGAGTCTACTGGGGTTCGGTTCTCTGGTCCAGCAAGGAGGAGGAGAACTTCAGAGGATCAGGTGCAGCGCTGACTGGTTACAGCGTGAACTCCTGAGCTGCTCTGCAGTGGACCGAAGCTCACGCGCTTTAAAAACAAAACAAAACCACTTTTCTTTTTTCACGCGAGTCCGTCGTCTTTATTGACAACCCGCCTGTCAATCACTTTGATCGTTTTTTTTTTTTACCGGAGCAGTGTAACCAGGAAAACATGGAGTGGATTTCAGCGATCTGTGCAATTTCTAATGAACCAGGTGGAATGGATTTCTTTGAAAACAGCCTATTCCATCCATCCATCCATTTTCCGTAGCCGCTTATTCCTCCACAGAGGGTCGCGGGGCAGCTGGTGCCTATCTCCAGCGGTCAAGGGGCGAGAGGCGGGGGACACCCTGGACGGGTCGCCAGTCCATCGCAGGGCCACACAGAGACGAACGAGACAAACAACCACACACCCACTCACACCTAAGGACAATTTACCAGCCCAATTAGCCTGACAGTCATGTCTTTGGACTGTGGGAGGAAACCGGAGTACCCGGAGGAAACCCACGCACGCACGGGGAGAACATGCAAACTCCACGCAGAGAGGCCGCAGAGCCGGGACGCGAACCCACGACCTCCTTGCTGCGAGGCAACAGTGCTAACCAGCTGCGCCACCATGCAGCCGAAAACAGCCTATTTCCAGTGAAAAGCTATAAAACCCAGACATTTTCATTGATCTCAGAAACCCCCCCAGATGCTCCGGACAGCACGTAAAAAGTGGACATGTCTGGGGAAAAGAGGACTTTTGATCACCCTAGTCTCTCTGATATATCTAGATGGATGAAAGCCCATCATCTCCAACTCAACCTCTCAATATCTCAATCCAAACTGACTCCCTATCTCTGGCTCCATCAATGACAGCTCGATATTTGGGTGTTGTGATTGACGATCAACTGACCTTTAAAGATCATGTTACCTCTGTCTCTCATTCATGCCGCTTCACTTTTTTCAACATACAAAAGATCAGACCATACCTGACACAATATGCCACCCAGCTCCTGGTGCAGTCTATGGTCATATCCTGCATCGACTGCTGCAATGCCCTTCTAACTGGTCTTCCAGCCTGCACTGTGAAACCTATACAAATAGTTCAGAACGCAGCAGTGCGTTTGGTCTTCAATCAGCCTAAAAGAACACATGTCACCCCTCTGTTCATTGAACTCCACTGGCTACCTTTAGCTACCCACATCAAATTCAAGTTGCTAACACCAGTATACAAAGTCCTGGAAAGAATGGCTCCCATCTACTTGAATCCTCTTGCTAAGGCTTATGTCAGGGCTCGGTCACTCCGGTCATCAAAGGATTGTCGGCTATCCTGCATCTCTATCACAATCGGGACAGTCCAAACTCTTTTCATGTGTCGTTCCACAATGGTGGAATGACCTACCAAGCGCTACCAGAGCAGGGGCCTGTCCATCTTCAAGAAACTCCTGAAGACCCAGCTCTTCAGAGAACATCTTCTAGACTAGCACCTACCCTCCCTTACTCCTCTGTACTCTCTTCATGCACTTAACTCTATCCTGTGTTCTTTTTTCTCTCACGGTCACCTTAGAGACTACGTAGTGTTTGACCTAAGCACTTTGTTTAGGGTTAATGTCAGGGTTAGTTGTTTGTTAGCCTCAAAGTAAAATCTTGGTTATCATTTGTAAATCGCTTTGGATAAAAGTGAACGTCTGAGTTCATGAACTACAGTAGGAAAAAAATCCCCCCCTAAATAGATTTTAATTTAGCAAAGATTGTCTATTAATCGTCAGAAAATTACTCAGCAGCTGATTTGATCAATTTATTATGGATTAAAGTTATATTTTTAAGCCAAAAAGCCATTTTTGTTCAGCTTTTTATTCACCAAATGTCAAAAAAGTTTGGGATTCATAAATTTACTGAGGCAAGACATTTCATTTTGGAAGATGAAACATTTTAAATTGCATTTCTTATATGTTAACATTTAGAAGAAGTAGCAATAGTTTATTTTTATTTCTATCTGAAATTTTGATTTGTAGTACTTTTTATCCAAAACCTTTTTACATTTTTAATTTTAAGACTTTAAAGACTGAAATTATAGAATCAGAAATTTGTCTTAAACTAAACTGCATTCATCTATTTTCTCACCTTTTAGGAAAATCTGAAAAAAGCTGCTGGTTTCCTCTTCACAAAGAATATATCTGAACCTAATTCAGATTTAATTTTAACCATTAATCCTTTGATGGTGCTGCTAAATCTAATTTGAAAATGTCTCAATAAATTTTAGAATCAGCAAATTATTTGAAAAAAGAACCCTTTATATAGAAATGGTATTACTGTAAGGTACAGAACAAACTTTTCAGAATATTCTCTCGTTTTCCACCCCTTCTTGCCTTCCCTTCGCTCCTGCTATCCCTTTCTTTCCCTCCTTCCCTCTTCCTTCAACTCTCTACTATCCTCTTCAGCTAAACTTAGACGTGACAACAGTTGCAGGGTGACAGCAAGTGCTAAATAAGACCAGAACAATAACTGCCCTCTCCTCTTCCTCTCTCCCTTTAATAGGCTGCCATTGTTCTCAACCTCTACTGTTGCTCTTTCGGGGAGTTTGTTAGCTATGCTAATGAAGGCTGGGCTTGTGTGGGTTTAGCGAGTTGGGATTTGATGCTCTTTAACTGGGCACTTTGAGAGAAGAAAGGCGAACATAAGTGTGGTTGGGCAGCTATTTGCCACCAGTCAAATGTCACGAGCGTGTTGATGCGACACAGCAGTGGAAGTACATGAGAGACCCGTTACATTTCCTCAGCACTTGACTCAACATCTGTATAGTGGAAATGACTCAGACAGTCAGAAAATAGCAGAATGAGCCAACACTGAATGTCAGAAGACTAAACCCTTGTAGACAATAAGAGTAAGACAAGATGCAGAAACGACAGTTAAGCTTAGTGCACTCAGTCATCCTATCAGTCAGCAAGTCTGTAAATAGCCCAGCCGATGGCTCCTTTGAGCTTTCCTCTAAGAGGAATTCTCTTTCTCCTTGGTGTATTAATAGTGCCCATGCATTGTTTCCTACAGCAGCACTCCTCCAATCAAAGGAAGTCGGCTTGCCAAGTATACAGTTATTTTCCTTTGTTCCTATGTTTAGAAGGCATGTAAGAATCAGATATGTGTGTGAGAGATACTGGATGGATAAAGGTACTTTGGGGCTTTATGAGTAAGTGTGTGCACGCTTGAGGGGATTATATCAGTATGTCTATTTATTTATGTCTGTTATCATATATGTACAATGATACATCCTTGGCTTATTTCTGGATGTCAGTGTGTCTTAAAACTACGAGATGTTTATTGGATGGACATTTTTCCAAATTGCTTCTGTTGCATAATCAGATTTGTCTAAAATGAGACTTTTGAGTTTCAGAAAACATTTAACTCGTCTCGTCTTCTTCTGCTTATCCGGGTCCGGGTCGCGGGGGCAGCATCCCAATTAGGGAGCTCCAGATGGTCCTCTCCCCAGTCACTTCTACCAGCTCCTCCGGCAGGATCCCAAGGCGCTCCAGGGCCAAACTAGAGATATATTTTCTCCAGCGTGTCCTGGGTCGACCCGGGGGCCTCCTGCCGGCAGGACATGCCTGAAACACCTCCCTGGCGAGGCATCCAGGGGGCATCCTAACAAGATGCCCGAACCATCTCAACTGGCTCCTTTCGACATGGAGGAGCAGTGGTTCTACTCCGAGTCTCTCCCGAATGTCCGAGCTCCTCACCCTATCCCTAAGGCTGAGCCCGGCCACCCTGCGGAGAAAACTCATTTCGGCCGCTTGTATCCGTGATCTTGTTCTTTCGGTCATTACCCAAAGCTCATGACCATAGGTGAGGATTGGGAGGTAGATCGACCGGTAAATTGAGAGCCTTGCTTTCCGGCTCAGCTCCTTCTTCACCACAACAGACCGGTTCAGCGTCCACATGACTGCAGACGCTGCCCCAATCCGCCTGTCGATCTCCCGCTCCCTCGTTCCCTCACTCGTGAACAAGACCCCAAGATACTTGAACTCCTCCACTTGAGGCAGGACCTCTCTCCCGACCCGGAGTTGGCAAGCCACCCTTTTCTGACCGAGAACCATGGCCTCAGACTTGGAGGTGCTGATCCTCATCCCAGCCGCTTCACACTCGGCTGCAAACCTCCCCAGCAAGAGCTGTAGGTCAGAGCCTGATGAAGCTAGGAGGACCACATCATCCGCAAAAAGCAGAGACGAGATTCTCCTGTCACCAAACTCAACACCCTCCACACCACGGCTGCGCCTAGAAATCCTGTCCATAAAGGTTATGAACAGGACCGGTGACAAAGGGCAGCCCTGGCGGAGTCCAACCCTCACTGGAAACAGGTCTGACTTACTGCCGGCCATGCGGACCAGACTCACACTCCTCTGGTACAGGGACTGAATGGCCCTTAACAAAAGACCATCCACCCCATACTCCTGGAGTGTCCCCCACAGGGTGCACCTGGGGACATGGTCATAAGCCTTCTCCAAATCCACAAAACACATGTGGATTGGTTGGGCAAACTCCCATGACCCCTCCATCACCCTAGCAAGGGTAAAGAGCTGGTCCACAGTTCCACGACCAGGACGAAAACCACAATGCTCTTCTTCTATCTGAGGTTCAACTATCGACCGGACCCTCCTCTCCAGTACCCTGGAGTAGACCTTTCCAGGGAGGCTGAGGAGTGTGATCTCCCTATAGTTGGAACACACCCTCTGGTCCCCTTTCTTAAAAATGGGAACCACCACCTCGGTCTGCCACTCAACAGGAACTGCCCCCGATGACCACGCAATGTTGCAGAGACGTGTCAACCACGACAGTCCTACAACATCCATAGCTTTCAGATACCCAGGTCGGATCTCATTCACCCCCGGGGCTCTGCCGCTGCGTAGTTTTTTGACTACCTCAGCAACTTCTGTCCCAGAGATTGGACAGTCCGTCCCCAGGTTTCCCAGCTCTGGTTCCTCATAGGAATGCGTGTCGGTGGGATTGAGGAGCTCCTCAAAGTATTCCTTCCACTGCCCAACTATAGCCCCAGTTGACGTCAGCAGCTCCCCGTCCGCACTGTAAACAGTATGAGCAAGTTGCCGCCTTCCTCTTCTGAGACGCCGGATGGTTTGCTAGAACCTTTTTGGAGCCGACCGATAGTCTTTCTCCATGGTCTCACCAAACTCCTCCCACGCTCGAGATTTTGCCTCGGAAACCGCCACCGCTGCACCCAGCTTGGCCCTTCGATACCTATCAGCTGCCTCTGGAGACACACAGACTAGCCATGCCTTGTAGGCCTCCTTCTTCAGCCTGATGGCTCCCATAACCTCTGGTGTCCACCAGCGGGTACGGGGGTTACCACCACGATTGGCACCGGCTACCTTGCGACCACAGCTAGCAACAGCCGCCTCAACAATCACAGAGCGGAACAAGGCCCATTCGGACTCAATGTCCTCCACTGCGCTCGGGACGCGGTCGAAGCTCTGCCTGAGGTGGGAGTTGAAGACCATCTTGACAGGCTCTTCTGCCAGGCGTTCCCAGCAGACCCTCACTATGCGTTTGGGTCTACCAGGTCTGCATAGCATCTTCCCCTGCCATCTGATCCAACTCACCACCAGGTGGTGATCAATTGACAGCTCCGCTCCTCTCTTCACTCGAGTGTCCAAAACATACGGTCTCAGGTCAGCTGATACAACTACAAAGTCAATCATCGACCTGTAACCTAGGCTGCCCTGGTACCAGGTGTACCGGTGGGCATCCTTATGTTTGAACATGGTGTTCGTTATGGCCAAACTGCGACTTGCACAGAAGTCCAAAAACAGAACACCACTCGAGTTCAGATTGGGCGGGCCGTTCCTCCCAATCACGCCCCTCCAGGTCACGCTGTTATTGCCCACATGAGCATTGAAGTCCCCCAGCAGGACTATGGAGTCCCCAGTAGGAGTGCTATCCAGCACTCGTCCCAGGGACTCCAAAAAGGGTGGGTACTCTGAACTGCTTTTTGGTGCATAAGCACTAGGGATGAGCCGGATATCCGTTTCAGACAAGTATCGGTACGGATAATGCATATTTTCCGAATACGAGCATCATCCGAGTGAAACATGTTATTATCTGTGCTCGGGCTGAAGGAAAATCCTGATTGGGTAACTGTCTGACTGTCCTCTGTTCGCGCTCTCTGCCCGGCAATCACACAGAGCGCCTAAGGAGACGCGCACCTGGATCAGGGCCAGGTGTAGTGTGCGCCGCGCGTATCTGAGCAGACGCGCGGTGCCCATGAGAAGATACTGCAGCCCGCGACAAGCTCGGGACCTGCAGGGCCTCCTGAAATGGACCGAACTAGTGTGTGGTTTGGAGTTGGTTCGGCTTGGAGGAGGAGGAGGAGGAGGCGGGGGGACAGGCGATCGCTGCGGCTCTGCGTCAACCAGACTGGCTCTGGTGAACCCGAGCGTTTCCTGGTGGACTAGCGTTGGTCCAGACTTTTTAAAACTCATACTTTGATCTGACCGGTCCATAAAACCAGATCAGCGGGCCCAGTGTCCGTGGGCCCGCTGATCTGGGCATCACACAGGATCTTTCATCCTGCGTGATGAGCATTTGGAGAAAAAAAAAGGTCAGTGTAAAAACCCGTCAGCTTAACTCAATTTTTTTTTCTCCAGTCACTCCTCCTCTCTTTGGCTGAGGGACGAAGGTCCCGTTATCTGATCACGCGTCCGTCCTGTAAACTCTGCGGGGCTCGTGCCTCTCATTATAATAAAGTGAACGGGAGCGCGTCACAGCTGTGTTTCCCAGCATAAACTGACAGCTTAAAATTCAACAAATCAAACATCAACACTAAAAACACATGTATCTGTCAGTGACTTTATCAGAGGGTTACAGTTGTTTTCAGAGACTCATATTAAATACTAAATACCCCAAAAGTAGTTTTACTAAAACATGATGACAGAGTCCTGCATGCTGTAAAATAAACAGTAGAGAAATAAAGTCATTTTGAGGCAGATTTATTCCATTACAGATAAACTGGATGCTACAATCACTTTTTGACAGGTGAAAAAATCAGTTTGAAGTTGATGTAAAAATACAGTTGATGCTTTAATCAGGTCACCTGTAAACTAAATCTAACCCTTTATTGTCAGGTGGACAGATGAGAGTTTACAGTAAAACTATTAAAACAGGGTGAGCCTTAGTAAACTGCTGCAGTCCTGACAGATAAATTTGCTTTAGTGTTAAAAATGTTTGATTGGACCAAATTCAACCTGCTAATTTTATCAAACATCAATGAGCTCAGATTTCAAATGGTCTGGTGAGTGTTGGGTGGGTTTGTGCAAATCGCCCTGTGGTGATTTTTTCCAATGATAAAGTGTACCTTGGCTCCAAAAAGGTTGAAAAACCCAGCCTTTAATATTGTGATCAAAAACATTGAATCTCAATTCTGAGGCTGCTCTGTAAATAGTTTTCAAATAAACAATACATATAAGCTAATTCTGATCAATCCATATCAATTTCAGATTTAAAATAATGTAACCAATGTACGCCTGCTTCCGGTTTAGGCACCGCCCACTCCGAGTACAGATACGGATACAGATAATTTAGATGGTTATACAGATACAGATAATGCTGTACTCACTCATCCCTAATAAGCACAAACAACAGTCAGGACCCGTTTCCCAACCCGAAGGCGAAGAGAGAAGCTACCCTTTCGTCCCCCGGAGAAAACCCCAACATACAGGCAGAGAGTCTTGGGGCTAACAGAAAGCCCACCCCAGCCCTCCGCCTCTCACCCAGAGCAACTCCAGCATACAAGAGAGTCCAACCCCTCTCAAGGACTCGGGTTCCAGAGCCAACGCTATGTGTCGAGGTGAGCCTGACTATATCTAGCCGGTATCGCTCAGCCTCTTTTAACTCTCATTTAACTCAACTTTTTAAAAACAATTCAATGGTCACCAAAAAGTGATGGTGGCCTGTGTGTGTGTGTGTGTGGCTTGCATGTGTTTGTTTGTAGTAAAATAGAATAATCCTTTATTTATCCTTAAAGTGCCCATGACACGGTATTTAAATCTCATCTCATCTCATCTCGTCTTCTTCCGCTTATCCGGGTCCAGGTCGTGGGGGCAGCATCCCAATTTCAGGCTTGTCCTCCGGCAGGAGGCCCCCGGGTTGACCCAGGACACGCTGGAGAAAATATATCTCTGGTTTGGCCCTGGATCGCCTTGGGATCCTGCCGGAGGAGCTGGTAGAGGTGGCTGGGGAGAGGACCGTCTGGAGCTCCCTAATTGGGATGCTGCCCCTGCGGTATTTAAATCAGTTTATATTAAACTAGTGCTGTCAATCGATTAAAATAAATTAACTAATTAATCGCAAATTTGAAAGAAATTAATTGCGATTAATCGCATTTAATCACTTCTTTTCAGAAAAATGAAATTACATGCAATTTACAATGTCCATCCAAGAAATATGCCAAAATGTTTTTAAAAAATCATTTTTAAAGCTTTTATAATTGATAAAAAAAAAAAGCATTTAAATTGCATTTCAGTTCAAAACAGTTGAAAAACAAAAATTCCTGACAATAAAACTGGACAGACCCTAAATACAGTACTTTATAAATCTATTTGTTTATTTTATGTACAATTTCAGAAGGGTATTGTTTTAAAATAATAATAAAAGATTTCCAACATGTGGAAACACTATGAGAGAATCATTTTTTGCAGTGTTCAAACTGACCCACGGTCTGCTTCGTTTTCAATGAGGGGTCCGGGTCAAGTCTCTATTGTTTAAAGACTAGTGTTCGGAATGGGATCGCCTCGGTTCGGTACTGGTTTTACTTTTCAGATAGGGGTACTGTCTGGGTTAGTACCGAGCCAAACTGACACCTCCGTCCGCTCGGACAGACTGGACCCGTAACAGCTGCTCACTGCTGAACTGAACCGAACCGGACCGTACGGCGGAGAAGGAGCAGGAATAAACCTTAAAGGCTAGAGACCGTCCAGTTTCACCGCCGATTACTTTCGGTTTTCAAGGTGGAAGGAGCGGAGAGTTGAGTTCGTCTACTAGGGAGACAGGTGAAGAGAGTGACCTGATGAGATCTGAGGAGCGGGTGGGAGGGAGGACACGGGTTGCGACAGGAGCTGCAGGAAATCTGATGCTGACAAGCGCTCCGCCATGCTTCAAACACAAGTTGCGTTAATTTTGTTAATTTTTTAAATGCGTTATGTCTTCCAAATTAATTAACGCAATTAATGCGTTAAATCTGACAGCACTATATTAAACAGATTTAATTTTTGATGCCTCTAGATTAGCGTTGCACCATTTATAACTCAAAATACGCTGTAATTATTTCCTATCGAGCAACTCAGAGATCAGAAGAATGCGCCGCCTTCCGGTTCTGCTGGGTTTCTCCTTATTTGGCAGCCTGACACTTCTGCTGCAGTAGGGGGCAGTGCCGTCGCGTGAAAGAGAAACGAAACAGAAACTAAACACTACACGGTCTATGGTCAAGCACTGGCGTTCTCCTCGCTCCAGGTGTCGTGAACGTGCATGTGGGCAGATAATTTACCATATAAGCAAGTCCGGATCACTATGACCTCATAGCGGGCTGGAGTGAAAAAAACTGTTTGAAACCTGGGTCTGAAATCTGGAAGAGCTTTTCACTAGCTGTACTAGGAGATAGATAGATGCATTTTTTTGCACTTTCTGGCATGTTTAAGGTGAGAACTCAACGTTGCAACATGATAGATAAGTCAGAAAACATGGAAAACCATGACATGGGCACTTTAAATGGATATATATTTCTGTGTATCAGCAAGCAAGTAGACATATGAAAGCACAGAATTACACAAGAAAATAAAAATAAGAAATAATAATTACTGAAATATCTCATACACCACTGGACTGACTTTAACAAAACTCTCACAAAATGAGCATTACATTAAATTTACATCAACTCTATTATGTAACATAGTTTAAAAGTTTTGACCAAAACAGCTAAAATTCCATCATGTGTCATCATTATAAGATGATATTAGCTATTTGAGTTTAGTATTTTTTAACTTTAGCTTCACTTTAGCCACAGCTGCCCTGGGGTAGACTGTCAGAGGCTGAAGTCAACGTAAATGCAGAGAATAAATTCCATTACGTTGTACTGAGACTGCAAGAGACTAGTGTTAGACCATCTAAGTAGTTTGTTTAGGGTTAGGGTTAATGCCTACACTGGACTATCTGAAAAATGCATGGCAGAAGAATCTTGGAATAATCATTACTGACTCTCAATGGATCGAAGCCCAGGACTGTGTTCACTCTTCCTCAATCTGTGCCCGCCATGGACTGTTGCAGTTTAAAATTCTACACAGATTACACCTGTCCAAACAACGACTCTCAAAGATGTTTCCAGAAACAGACCCCTCTTGTGATCAGTGTGGCCAAGGCCCAGCCTCACTAACTCACACTTTTTGGAGTTGTCCAAGTATTTCTACTTTTTGGATAAAGACCTACCAGATGTTATCTGAGGTTTGCCATACACAGCTGAGTACAGATCCAGTTAGTGCTTTACTGGGAATAATCCAAGTGAATCTTCTAAATAAACAAAAAATAGCAATAAAATGTATAACACTACTAGCTAGAAGGTTGATTCTGTTAAATTGGAAACAAAAACATCCTCCTTCTTTCTCTCAACTCGCACAAAATATAATGAAACATGTCCAATTAGAAAAGATTTAACATGAGTTGAAAAGGAAATCTGACTTTTTCTATGTGATATGGCAACCTTATATTGAATATTATATGAATATTATGAATATAGAATATTACTGCAATTATGTATGTGACTGTCAACATTTGTGATTCACCCCACCACCCCCACTTGCTTTACCCCCATTTTTTCTCTCTTTTTCTTTCATTTTAAGTTTATGAATATATATATATATATATATATATATAACTTGTTTTTACTTTAATTTATGAATATATATATATATAGTATATACACTATATATATCTATAGATATCTATATCTATAGATATCTATATATATATATCATATATATATATACATATACACACATATACTATATATATATATATATATATATATATATATATATATATATATATATATATAATTATAACTTTTTTTTACTTGGTTTGTGTTACTGGGTCTAAACTATTGCTTTATTCTTGTATGTTATGGGGAAAAAAACAATAAAAAAAACTAGAATAAAACCTTTTTGAGTTTTTGTCGACTAAAACTAGTACGTACATACATGACAAAAATGGGACTAAAACTAATCAGCATTTTAGTCTAACAGACTAAGACTAAAAGATTAGATGGCTGCCAAAAGAACACTGAACTGTATTTATGTGTATGTGTTTCAATATATTGTTTCACCTTCATTTTGTTAAGCTTTTTCACAATATTTTAGAAAATATGCAAATAGCCTAAAATAAAACCAAATTTACTGGCCTGTATGTTTCAACCCTCCTACATGATCTGAAATGGCCTTCTTCCACAATGGGTTGAGCTCAACCTCAGAGATAAGGTGAGGAGTTCTGTCATCTGGACTCGGAGTAGATCTGCTGCTCCTCCTCAATAAAAAAAGTCAGATGAGGTGGTTTGGATATCTGATTAAGACATCTCCCGGTCACCTTCTTGGTATTTCAGGGATGTCCCACAGGGAGAGACCCTGAGGCAGATTCAGAACTTGCTAGAAGATATATATATCCTCTCTAATGCTTTGTGATCCTATAGGAGGAGCTGGAGAGCATCACTGGGGAAAGGGAGGTCTAAGTTTCCCTCCTGGACCTGTGACCTACAGAAGCAGCTCTTGGATGTCTACAGAGGGGCAACTTGTTGGACGGTCAATCATCCCATCACGAACTTAACAACCAGGTCAGTTAAAGTTTGACACAAATGTCTCAATAGAAAAAAACAAAAACAAATGATCCCCTTGCTTTATGTCTTGACACATTCACAGACACATCACGTTTGAATCGCACATGGTAACACTCTGAGTTGGTCATTGCGCGGCCAAGCGGTGCCGTTGAGGCATCATCAGTCACTTGGAGTCTGTCAGTGACTCACCAAGGACACAATGGAATTAGTGAGATTCTCTGCAATGTGACAGCTTGCTTTGGCTAAATGGTGTAATAATCTACCCCTCCACTCACAAACCTCAGGCAGTACATCCACGCACATACTCATTCACCCTACCACCACCACCCCTTCCTCCTGCCTGTTTGCCCTCCCCATACCAACTGGCTTGGATAACATTGTCTTAAGCTATAAAAAAGATTTTTCCCTCCCCTCCCTCCATTGCAGTAATTATTGAATTAATGCAGATGGAGAGAGACATCTGCATGTTAAAGTGTTGGCCTCTCTTATGCACAGCAGATGTTCCCCTGTCATTTACTCAAATTACGCCGCTTAGATACAGGACAGACAGAGGAGGGGGTGCAAAAGGGAGAGAAAGTTACTCGCCAAGGCGACATTGTCTTACAGCCCTCTGATATTCACAGAATCCGTCCTTTCTCCTCTGAAGAGCTGGTCCAGGACAGATAAAAGCTTCATACAGATACTGTTACACATTAAATACATATTAAAATAAAACAATACAATTCATTGGAAAATAAATGCAAAGACAAACTAATGCAGTATTAACTATTTGGCAATATCTCATTAGTTTGAATGCCCGTAAGGGTGGCATTCAAACTCTTGTTTTACTCTCTCTCACACATAATCTAACACTTTGGCACCTAACTACTCCTGCAGTTTTGTGCCACTAAAACAATCTTACTGATAAAATACAGCATACTCATGTAGGGCTGAAACGATTCTTCGAGTACCTCGAATAATTCGAGTACAAAAAAGCCTCGAGGCAAATTCTCTGCCTCGAGGCTTCGTTTAATTCATATTTAATTAATTCATGGCATTGCAATCGCCCGGGGTCATGTTTCACCCGGACCGAAATAAGTGGCGCACATACACACTGCACTGAATGCACACTCAAGTAGCGAATGTAACTTATCTTAAGCCATGGTGGACAACTAGACCGTACTATTACTACTAGTACTAGACCGGCACAGACTGAAAGATGTCGGTAGGTACCGGTAGCGAAAAAACACGGTGCCGACTTTGGTACTGAGATGCTTCATTTAACCGCCTGCGCAGCTACAAGGGTGGAGACACAGGTGAGACGGAGGAGCAGAGAGCCCCTCCCCTCCCTGTCAAAACACCGTAGCGAGTTGCGGGTTAAAAATTCCGAAAAACTCTAAAGTTTCGTCGCATTTTGGAAAGGTAAACAGGAACAGAGCAAAATGAAACATATGCTATGAGATTTGTGCCGCAAAAAACAGGCATTCCAGCAATTAGTCAAAGCCACGCATCGCGCATGGAATTAACTTGCTGCTGCAGCCATGATATCTATGGCTGCAGCACTTTCACTTCAGTCCGACTGAAAAAAGGTGTGTGAGGGGAAGACAGTGACATAACAGAAAGTTCCGAGGTAAGCAATAAATACCAGTAATAATAGTAAATGCACTTATATGCCACAAAACCATGGTTTATATCTATTTTTTATTTAAAAAATGTTTAATACTTTGTTTTCTCTCAGATTTATACATTGTACATGTAATTTATACGTACATATATATTTATATGTATGTATATTTATATATACACATACATACATGTAATTTATTAGAGTACTCGATTAATCGAAAAAAGATTCGATAGAGTACTCGATTACAAAAATATTCGATAGCTGCAGCCCTATACTCATGCCATTCCAGCTATGACTTTTGGTAATGATACTAGCTACTTATACCTTTTGCGCAAAGTAATTGTAAATTCAGGTTCTCATTGACTCCAATGCAAATCTGCAGATTTAAAAAATGCAGCAGAAAAATACAAGATTGTTTCACTTAACGCTAATTTTTTGGGTAAAATCTTTTGACCTTCCTTAACCTTTTAGGTGTGTGCTGATCCTGCCTTTGTTTTGGAAAGCTTCAAACTAATTATGTCCATATATATACTGTACGGGTATTAGTAAAAGGTATACCTGAGAGAAAATGTAATATACATAAAAAGAGAAAAAGAAAACATACTAGAAAAAAGGGAGAAAGGCGGGAGCTTCCCTGAAAGCAATACAGCCAATCATAGGAGAGTGCTGGGTAACCAATCAGAGGCGAGAAAGGCAGGACCTACCTTCTGCATACCTCCAGCAGCCTAGATTTCGCAAATTTACGTCCTGGAGGCGAGGTCGGGCATCTCCTTCTGCAGCTCCAGAGAGTCTGTTGTTGTTGTTGCTGCTGCTGCAGCAGCACATTAAGCAACACCCCGTGTCGGGAAGCTGACATAATTCTTCAAATTGGTATTAAAAGATAATAATTTAAATAGTAATGTAGGAAAAAGCGATCTCACTCATGTACTGGGAGGAGAAGATAAAGCCACGCGGAACTCAGGCGGATCAGACAGGTGGAGGGAGGAGGAGCTGAGAGAGCAGGAGGTAGACTCTTTAGCAATGATCATTGTCAGTAATTAGTTTGTTCTTTTTGGGCATAAAATGGACCAGAGTGTCAAAACAATGCTGACTTTTCTATGTCCGAATAGCAGTAGATTTTTTTCTCTCTCAAAACGTTGTTTCAACCACAAACTAATTAATGGGGATCTTGTGCACAAGAATATGTGTTTAAGTGTGTATATATATATATATATATATATATATATATATATATATATATATATATATATATATATATATATATATATATATATATATGTGTATATATGTATATATATATATATATATGTGTGTGTATTGTTACAGTTCAAAGTTGTCGTAGTCTTATTCTTGTTTCTGCTTCTGTTTGTATCTCCATCTTTTTGATTTCCATCTGCCTTAGCTCCTCAGCCTCCATCTTTCAGATCTGGGCCTTTTCTTCAGCTTCCAGCTTTAGGCGGGCCAACCTTAGTTGCAGTCTAGCGCCTTCTGTTGAGCTTTTTATTGATCCTGGGGAGAGAGGGTCAAAACGGGGGAGAGTTACTGGAGGAGGGGTTCCACTACCTTCACGTCTTGGCGGAGTCGTTTTGACATCTGTGGTAGCCTTTGGTTTCTCCTCCTCTGAGTCCTCCGTGACAGGGTCCGCTATCACAGCTCCTGCGCCATCCTCTTCATCATCAACATCCAAATCCTGTTTTGGAACAGTAATGTCACTCACTGTAGACGAAGGGAGCAGTCCTTCCTGCTCCAAAGCTGAGAACACCTTCTCCTTTAGGTCCGCCTTCAGTATCTGCTGAGCCCCCGTGATGCCTAAATGGGTCGCCACTTCCACCAGCTCACAGCAGCCCTCGAGCTGCTCAAGAGAGGGGGCCTCTAAAAAGGCTTTAAGGTTAAAGACAGGCATTTTAATACAGCCACAGAACTCACCAAGAGCAGCAACGCCACCACACAATAAACCTGAGGCAATAATAATAAAGAACAATAAACGTACTTTACCTTTATTTAACCTGCGAGAGGTGCAGGATCCGAACGATCCCGGACGAGCCCCCACTATGTTACGTCCCCTGAAAGGGTCTAGGAGATGCAATATAAAAGAGGACTAACACAAAAGGCCAAAACACAAAGTACCGATTATTAAGAACCACACGCCAGAACCTGTCTGCTCAGTTTCCCCCCGAATGACAGGCCGCTCCCTTCCTTTAAGCACGCCGAGCTAATTGCTGAATTCTCTACAGCTGTGCGGGCCCGGCACGTTGCTCTGGAGACAGGGGGTGGAGCCAGGAGCTGTCAGTGTCAGCGGAGCTGACAGGAGGAAGGATCGGGTGCCGAAGGCAGGAGATCGTAACATGTATATATATATATATATATATATGTAGTCTGCTTAGGGGTTTCAGTCCTGACAGGACGTGTTCTCCCAGTGAGTGAAGATACGTTAATTTACCAGACACATTGAAAGACAGACACACACACACACACACACACACACACACACACACACACACACACACACACACACACACACACACACAATTTAATCAACATTGTTTGGTTTAACTTTGTGTGGGGTATGAAGGTATTTTTGGAGCTTAAGTTTTGTACTTGTAACTTTGGGTTTTGTGCTTGAAACTCACGTTTTGTACTTGTAAACTTTTAGTTTTGTACTTGTAAACTTAGTTCTGTGACTTGCACACATTTTAAAAAATACAAGTTTCAAATTACATGTTACAGCTATGAGGTACACACAAAACACAAAACTTTTTTTTTTTTTAACCATATATGGTTTGCCTAGAAGAACCAATCATGGAAAGAGGGAGGCAGTGCTCACAACTAAACTTGATTACGTTAACTCTTTACCAGTAGGTGGCGGTGAAGGTGCTTCACAGGTATGCTGTCAGACAGAAATCCTGCTGTGAAAAATCTATTCAAATGCACTGTGATACCTGGCTCCTGCCTCTGTAAAAAAAAAAAAATGTTATGAATGTGACAGCCACTATCGGAACTTCGGGGTAATTTCTCTGAGGGTGAAAGGTCCTCTCAGTCGTTGTCTCTCCACACAGATCTGCCTTTTTGGATCTTTTCTAAGACCAGGAGGTTCAGCCGCTGGTGGCATTTACAGTAATACCAACGAAGATGTGCTGAGGGGATTTGACTCTTCTCAGAAATGAGAAGATTTTCTTAGAAAGATCGGCATATTTGGACAGTCTTGGCCTTAGTCAAACAGCCAAACAACTCAGAGAGAAGCTGAAACAGGACTGCAAGCATCTGCAGGACCGTTAAACTTAAAATGGGTCAGATGAGCAGCTGGACGGTTTCCCGGGTCTTCATCCAGTGTTCACGGTGGACCCAGGAACAAAGGAGTCCGCTCCATCCACCTCAGTCCAGGCGGTGGTCGTAACACCAGCAACGTTCCTCAGACGACCGATCTACACTGAAGGTAAGAACTAACTTCATGTCTTGTAAAAGTTTGAACGACCCCTCTAGCCTTCACCTTATTTAGTTATTTAGTTTTAACTCGCTAAAACAAATGTGCGTTCAGTTGGCTTCTTATGCTATGTGAGCTAGCAGGCTAGTCAGAAGTAGCATGTTCAGTATTAATTAGTTTGGACCAGGAAAAAGCATTTGATAGTGTAGACTTGGTGTTCCTATATTTATTAAAATATAGGGAGGATTAACCCCTTAGATCATATAATAATAATAATCTTAATTTATAAAGCGCCTTTCATACAAAAAAGAAACTGTAACTCAAGGTGCTTTAACAAGTTAAAATGACCCCACATAAACCACATTCCCATCCCTCCCCCATAAAAAGCACACATAAGCACACACACACACTCACACACACGCACATATACACACAAAGGACATTGGGCTGAGTACAGATGAGCAGGTTCTAAGGAAACGCCATCAGAGGAGCCCTCTGCACCGGCAGCAGCAGGTCAACGGCAGCAGCCAACGCACCGACACGGGGCGACCAGAGGAGGCAGGGCTGAGACCCCACCTCCACCTGGAACCACCTGGAGAACCAGGCAGCCACAGCAGACCACCGCTCCTGAGGCAGAGGACTCCCTCAGAGGAAACACTGGAAGGAAGATTAAAATAACAAGTTAAAATATAAAATAACATAAATATAAGAATAAACAATAAAACTGCGATAAAATCTAACTAAATACCTAAAATCTATTAGACTAAAATCAGCTAAAGGTTAGACTAAAAACAGACTAAAAGTAATTAAACACTAAGTTAAAATTACACTAAAAGCAGTTAAACAGGTTAAATAAATAAGAAGTAAAAAGGTGAACTAAAAGCATTTAAACAGATTATAATAAAAAATACTCAGTTAAAAGCTAGCTTTAAAAGGTGGGTCTTGAGCCTTTAAACACATGAACGTTCTCTGCAGCCCTGAGGTTCTCCGGCAGCCTGTTCCAGAGGTGAGGGCCATAATAATAAAAAGATGCCTCGCCGTGAGTATGCGTTCAAACTTTTGGAATGACAAGAAGACGGCAGCCAGAGGAGCGCAGAGACTGCAGAGGTTCATATGGTAAAAGCAATTCTGAGAGATAAGAAGGCCCAAGACCATTAAGACACTTAAAAACCATTAAAAGAACCTTAAAATTGATCCTAAAACACACAGGTAACCAATGCAAAGACTTCAGGATGGGTGTAATGTGCTCCCGCCTCCTGGTCTTCGTCAGGACATGTGCTGCTGAATTTTGCAAGAGTTGTAAACCTGAGATACTCTTTTTGGGAAGACCAGAAAGCAGGGCATTACAGTAATCCATTCTACTGGTGACAAAAGCATCAGTGTCTCTGTGTTGGCCCGAGAGAGAATGGGGCGGACTCTGGCGATGTTCTTTAGGTGATAAAAACCCATCTTAGTAATGTTTTTAATGTGAGGGATAAAAGTCAGCTCAGAGTCAAAAATCACGCCCAGGTTCTTCACTTGTAAAGAAGGATTCATAGACAGTGATTGTAGTTTTGGTAAAAGTTTCTCTCTCTGAGCCTCAGGACTGATGACTAAAACCTCAGTTTTGTCCCGGTTGAGCTGGAGAAAGTTTTCTGCCATCCAGGATTTGATGTCTGAAATACAGTTAAAAAGTACTTCCACTGGCCGTGTGTCATCAGGAGACACGGAGATGTACAGCTGTGTGTCATCAGCATAACTGTGAAAATGAACTCCGTGTCTTCTGATGACGCTGCCAAGAGGGAGCATATAGAGGTTAAAAAGCACTGGGCCTAAAACTGAACCCTGGGGCACACCACATGTGATCCTGTGGACCTTAGAGGAGCAGGTATCTAGACTTACCATAAAAGTCCTGTCTGTGAGGTAGGATGTGAACCATTTGTGGACAGCACCAGAGAGGCCGATCTGTTTTAAACGTTTCAATCACAAGGCCCGCGGGCCAAATGTGACCCGCCACGTCATTTAATGTGGCCCGCGAGAGCTTAAAAGGTCTGAGTATTCAAAAAGAAATGGGTAAAAAGCGTACTTTGACCAAAACTACATTTCCCACAATGCATGTTAATTGTGTTACCCGCAACGTGACGGCTTACCGCCACTACAGGGCAGTGTTTACCATACTGCTAATGTAATAGCATTAACACGGCTTCAAGAGCTGAACCAAACCGGACCTACAAGCTGTTTTTGGGCCGTCATGGCGAACCGGGTCGCGCTGCCTGCAGACACAGCTGCATTCTCCCTGGACGACTGGTCATCTTGTCACTAGAGTGGATTTTCCTCTTCAGAGTCTGATCAGTCAGCTATTACCTGCTTGGTAAACAGTGAACAGACTTTTCATAGTAAGTCTTCTTCCTCCCTCCTCGCTCTGAAAGTCACTCGGAGCGGCGCGGCTGCCCTAACCATTCCCCTCCCGTCTGCTCCGGCAGGAGGAGGTTTTTAAACTCCATTTTCTCCAAAACTTTCAATATAAACACACTCAAAAATGTTGCTCAGTATGAAATTACAGGTATCCACGAACTTCTGATGTAAAGTAGAAACTAAAAAAGGGCTCATGTCAGCAGCTGCAGCTCGTTAAACTCAGCAATGACGCTTGTCGCAATATTGCGACTTTGGCGCCCGTCCCTTTTAACTATAACAAATGTTTTGATCAAAGTTATTATAACTTTGATGTATTTTTAATTCACTTGAATAGTTTGATCCTTGATTGATGGAGTTAAGTGGGTTTCATAACCTGACAAATCAAAAGATTTATGTTATAACAGAGCAACAAACAAACCTGTTTTTCATGCATTTGTAATGTTTTATCTTGTATAAGTAATAAATTCAGAGTTATGCAACGTTAAGGAGTTGTTACATTTATTTTACATTTAATTTGGTTACATTTTTAAGTTATCTGGCCCTTTGAGGACAGCCATTATGCTGATGTGGCCCTCGGTGAAAATGAGTTTGACACCCCTGCGAAACATCTCGTTTTCGAGAAACATTGGAAAGATTTGGATTTAAAGATGACTCAATTCAGTGTGTTAAAACATTGTATCATAACCTCACAGCCTGAATCAAGGTAAATAGCAGTTTAACAAATAGAATACAGTTTAAAAGAGGAAACAAACAGGGATGTGGCTTATCCCCTCTACTCTTTGCTCTATATGTTGAACCCCTCGCTCAAGCAGTTAGACAAAGTCAGAATCTAAAGGCTGTTAAATTAGCAGGAGCAGAACATCGCATTGGACTTTTTTGCTGAAGATGTCATTGTTTTCCTCCGGGAACCAGATTCCTGCATTCCAAATTTATTGGACTTTTTCCAAACATATGAGTATGATTCAGGCAACAAAATGAATTTAACTACATACCTTCAGCACAAATAGGGAAAGTCACTCTTTACCATGATTGATATTAATTATAATAAAATAGATGAAAATATTAAAAAATACTCAGACAGGAGGGCAACATTGCCAACAAAATTCAGCACTGGGATACAAACAGTAAAAATGAACGTTCTTCCCAGACTGCTTTATTTATTTCAACCGCTTCAATTTTCGGTTCCTCAAAGTAGATTCAAAACGTGTGATAAAATGATTTCAAGATTTATATGGGGAGGGGGAAAAGCCGCCAATATAATACACAACGTTACAGCTTCCAAAGAATAAAGCAGGAATGGTGCTGCCAAATCTGAGAGAGTACTTTCTTGCAGCCCAGCTAAGACCAGTTGCTTGCTGGTGTAGACCAGAATATGAGTCTCGTTGGAAAGTAATTGAATAAGAGGTGCAAAGATATAAAATCCAAATATTTCTATCAGATAAACAGCTAATAACATCTCTAGAGAACAAAATGAACCAAATAGTTAAATTCACATTGGAAACATGGTACACTGTAATAGAAAAACTACTACTACTAACATGGTTTAGATATTAGTCTAAATTTAAACCAGGACAATTAGAACAAGCATTCAAAGAATGGGAAATAAGAGGAATCACAGCAATTATCACACTACTGAAAAACAGGAAAATAATGGAATTTCAGGAGCTGAAATCAGAATTTGACATAGATGACAAAGACTTTCTTTTATATCTGCAAGTAAGAGATTATTACATGAAACATATTAAACCCAAATTACTTGGTACAAACTATAGCATAATTGGAGTGGTGACAAAAAAATAAATAAAAAAAATTTACAAAAAAGAGTAAAAGTCATTTCAGCCTTTTATAACGCTCTGGTGGAGAACATAGAGGAATCAACATTATACCTGAAAAAAGGGAAACAGAACTAATGACTAAAATAACAGATGAGCAATGGTTTCAAATGTGTGAAGTACAACACAGCACAACAAACTCACCTTTATGAAGAGAATTTTGTTGGAAAAATCTAACACGTTATTTCATTACACCCAAAATGACTGTAAAAGCAAACAAACATCCACTCAACAAGACTGCTGGAGGAAATGTGGAGAAATAGATGTTAATCCCACGCACGTCTTTTGGGGTTGCAGTAAAATGACCAGGTATTGGGAGCAAGTTGGAGCAACAATAAATCAAATTATTGGACACAAAATCCCAAACAACTGTGTGGTACTGTGCATGGGGAAAATAGTGGATGTGGTGCAAAGTGAGGATATGTTCTTGATGAAAATAATTTTGGCTGCAAGTAAAAAAGCAATAACAAAATTTGGCTCAAACTCGACCCACTGAGTCAAGAAGACTGGATCAAGATAGGGGAGGAAATATCAGTGATGGAAGAAATTACTTATAAGATTAGATTAAAAGGACCCAAGTTCTATAAACAATGGAGAAAATGGATACTTTTTATACTGTAAGTGACACAAAAAAACAACAGTGATGACAACTGACTGAACTTAAAGGGTGAAATATTCAAGAATGTATTATCCAGACTGTTATGTTTGGTTATGTTTGTTATCTGTAAAAAAAAAAAAAACCCTCTTAAACCAATGAATGTGTCTTTTGCTCATTAAGTCTTACTACTAGGGCATATTTCAAAACACTGTTTTACCTGGGTTTTGAACCCACACTTTTCACTTGAAATAAATGTCAGTATCTTTGCCACTAGGCCACAGTTTGCACAATTGATGATAGTTCTAAAGGGCATTCAAACTTTGCATTTGTGCAGGAAATGCAACCTTTCTAGTTATAATTGTTTCTTTTGTAAAATTAAAATTACACATTTATACAATTAAAGTATTAAAGCAAAAATGCTCCAAATCACAGCAAATTCTAATTTCTAACATCTAAATTAGTTGTCTTTGTTATGCTTTACTTTGCTGCATTCTCAAATAACAGATTTATGCACTGGATGAGTTCAGCTCAGCTTCAATTAAATATTCTAGACATAGATTCCAACATTTAACCTTTATGGAATCTAAATATTACAGTTTTCTGTCAGAAATGCTGTGTAAATGTAAATAATCCAGCTGTTGTCTTCAGTGATCAGCAGCCTCCTTGACCCTGATTGATGCTCAGGACCTCAGACTGGAGAGACAACATCCCTTTAAAGATTATCTGCTGATTATTTGAAGCAGTGCTGAGACATGAAAAGAGGCTGTGTGTGTGTGTGTGTGTGTGTGTGTGTGTGTGTGTGTGTGTGTGTGTGTGTGTGTGTGTGTGTGTGTGTGTGTGTGTCCCTGATGGCAGATAACCAGGAAACCTTCTCCTTTGGATTATATTCCAGGTTGGTTTAGCCTCATTTCTGTGGATTATGTTGATAAAAACATTCTTGTATTATATTTCTGTGCTTATTGTATTAATACTCTCAGGCAGTTCCCAGAAAAAGCTCCGTCCCATGCCTGGTCTAAGGTAATCTTCCACTTGAGCTTTTAAAATGTTTTTTGGGGGGTGGGGGTTGGCTGTCTTTGTAATACCTATCTCTTTACTCGTATGGCTGTATTTTACCTTTCTCTGTCTGTGCTTGCTGTAACTAAAAAGACCCGAGAAAAAGTATTTGCTCCCTTACAGATTTCTTCAGTTTATTTCACAATTTCCCCATCACTATATTTTTAAAAACCACCAACAGGCAAACATGACATTGGTAGGTTGGTGTTGATTCTCAGTTACTCAGAACTTGACTTCTTATCTTCTTATCTAAATCATCTTAAAAGTGATTTAAAAAAAAGGGCAACAGAGTTTTTCATGTTTCATGAAGACATTTCACCTCTCATCCAAGAAGCTTCTTCAGTTCTGAAACATGGGCTGGAAGTATCAGGCTTATAGTAAGAAACACTTATACTGATGGGAACATTGAGGTCAATAATGAGGCCACTGTTGTCCCTAATGGGGCCAATTAAGGTCACATGAGTCCCTACTCTCTGTTCAGTTCCCTGTTTGTGTCATTATCACTGATGATCTTCTATGTTTCCAACAATGACAGCATGCACTGTTTTGGTCACATGTCTCAAGGTGTGAGACTGTGAAGCTACCTGAGGAGATGAGTCCAGGCTGCACTGTAGGTGTAGAGAAATGAAACCTGAGACCACCCCTTCTATTCAAAGTTGTTTTTTGATGTTTCACATGTAGGTGGCTTCGTTCACTCTATCAAACAATTTGTCTTCTCAGAATGTACATTTTTGTCTTTAAAGGAGTGTCCTTTGTTCTTAAGATGTAGATAAACTGCTGAGCCTTTTGGACAACACACTCAAACACAAACTCCTTGGTGTGGTATCAGCAGTCCAGGGCACGGGTGGACTGGCCATCAGGCACACCAGGCGCTTGTAATTTTGGGCCGGCTGCCAGCTTGACAGGTCCCCCCCCCCCAACAAAAAGGACTGAGGACAGTATTAGTCATACCTATTGGTTTACATAACTGATAGATCCATCCATTAGACATGATTGATTATGGGCTGGACCAATTACAGCCCAGGGCTGACTCCTCCTCTCTTAGCTGTCAATCAATCATATGATTGCGATATAGCGAGAGACGAGTTCGGGAAAATGGAGACTGGAAAAAAACGTAAAGGATGAGTGGAAAAAATTGCAACTAAACAACGACAAGCCCTTCAGGCAGATGCTTCCAAATGTTTGAAGATAACACAAATGTTTGAAGATAACACAAATGTTTGGCGGTGGCAATGATGAAACGTCTTCCTCCTCCTCCGCACAGAAACACCTGCAGGTTTGGCAGGTGGATGATGAGGGAGAGACCTGCAGTCGGAGCCCGTGCGAGAGAAGGCGATTCTGAACTAAAGCAGGTAAGAAGAAGTGATGAATTCCAGTCTTGGGGCTGATATTAATCAAGTTTGGTTAATAAGTTAGATTATTTTTGTTGTGCTTGCTAACTCAACACAATCAGAAGTTACAAGAAGCCAGTTTTTATAGCTCTGTGATGCTAGCGATGGGGAGTCATCCTAATTGTGATCTTAGTGCTTTAGACCGCAGTGAAGTTAGTTTGAAGTTGGATTTTTGACAGATATTCAGTCCGTGGTTCACCACGGTCAGCGATGGAATCTCATACTGGCCGATGCCACTGAGACGGCGGGTAAATCGGCACCATGTACTGACTCCTGAGGGCTGTGTTTGACTCATTGACCATCAACAAATATCCATTCGGTTGAAACCCTTACAAAAAATTCAATAGCTCCTAGGTCACGTGACCAAAAGACACAAAATCAATTCCTGATTGTGTTACTAAACTGGACTAATCAGACACAGCAGTTTTTAAGATATTTCATAGAAATTCAAATTTTTTATTAATATATTTTTGGGAAAATTATGTTTTTTTTAATAGCTTCAAGGTCATGAGACCAAGAGCAATCACCTCCTAATTGTGTTCCTAAACTACTAATGAGACAGCAGTTTTGAACATATTTCATATTGTTATTAATATTTTTATTTTATATTCCTTATTGTGTTCATATGTTCCAGAAATGTTTCTGCTGATGACCACTGAAAAAGACATTCTCATGTCATTGGACTCCGACTTGGTCATTGACAGGGTGGCTGAAAAGTGTGAGCTGTTGAAAAGGCTCCTTCTGTAGAATGATGAGGTCAAATACAATGATCAAAACACTTAGAATGTAATACAGAGACAGAGAGAGAGAGAGAGAAATTCACAATTCCAGCTTCACCACGAAATACAGGTGACATTAGAAATAATTATTTAGACATGGTAAGGCATGGTTAAGCATTAGAGACACAAGAAAGGTTAAAAAATAAAATAAAAATAGTAACAATAGTTATCATTTATCGTTGTTGTTAAAGTGCATCATTTGCAGTGTATACTGCCACGTGGATCAGTTTAGAGCTCCCTCCCCCGGGGGGAGTTAAAGAGTCTCATGGCGTGGGGAATGAAGGAGTTCTTCAGCCTGTCTGTGGAACAGGGCAGTGACAGCAGCCTGTTACTGAAGGAGCTCCTCTGTCTGCTGATGGTTTCATGCAGTGGATGGAGTGGGTTGTTCATTATTGATGACAGCCTGTTCAATGCCCGTTTTTCTGCCACTGATGTCAGGCAGTCCAGCTCTGTGCCCACGACAGACCCCGCCTTCCTCACCAGCTTGTTCAGGCGTGTGGCGTCCTTCTTCTTGATGCTGGCCCCCCAGCACACCGCGGCGTACAGTAGGGCGCTCTGCACAACAGACTGGTAGAACATCTGAAGTAGTTTCTTGCTGATGCTGAAGGACGCCAGCCTTCTGAGGAAGTACAGTCGACTGCCCTTTCCTACACAGAGCATCTGTGTTGGCAGTCCAGGCCAGTTTGTCGTCCAGTTGTACTCCTGGGTATTTGTAGCTGTGTACAACCTCTACACAGACTCTCAGTTGCCTGAACCCACTGATTGAAACAATCACTATTTTGACAAAACCATAAGCTCTTGTCAGCTGTTTAGACACAACTTCTCAACACATTTTCATTGTGATGCACGTGTGCTGCATAATGGTGAGCACAGGTGACAAAAGTCAAACACAAAGCACTGGTGTCACCACTTGAACACTACAAGTCAAAATGGATCCCACTTGTGTCTGATGATGTAAGGGAACATCCACAGTAACCAGTTCAGAGAGCACTGGTTTGTGAGGTCCTACAATGGACAGAAATCTGAGGAAGAGTTCGTGTCAGAGGAGGTTGAGGTGGTCAGGAAGACAAAGAACAGTAATATCTGATGACATCAGAGCTACTGTGATTGACCATGTTCTTGTCCATGTGAGCATGAGGGAGGCTGGACAAAGGCTACAACTGAACATCAGTAGATTCACAGTGTCCACCAATCTGAGGATTTAGAGCAAAGAACAATTAATGACCTTCTTTTGACATTATAGTACAGTATGTCAATGTTGACAGCAATTACTGTATGACATCATACTGTAGAGCTGGTAAGTTCCGCCCATCCGTAAAACCCCACTGGACCTCTAGATTGAAGAACCATCAATGTTAGTGAATGAGAGAAAATTTTTTTCTCACATTCACTACTGATGAGTCCCCCACCACCCACCCCATTGCCTGACCAGACAACATGTGTCCTGTGATGTGGATGAAGTCCTGTGTCCTGACCCAGTACAGAGACATGATGCTGTGGCTGAGTAATGCACTTACTGGTAGTATTTGTATATTTTTGTACCTTATTTTTACGTACATGGGCTTACTGTACACAAGTAGCAAATACATTAGGTTTGGTTTTACCAGTGCTACATGTAAATGCACCAGATTTCTGTTTAGTCTTTTTGTACCAGAGTTAAATGCTCAGTTATTTTTGTTTTACAACATGCATTTCACCTACAGTGAACAATAAACATGTATTTCTCCATCTTCATGTCCTGAGCATTGTGTTTTCTTTTTTTCTACGTAGTGTTTAGTGACTGTTCTTAGTGTTTTTAATTTTGATTGACTCGGAGCTCGATTTGACAACAAAGTTCAGTTTTGGGCACAGATTGAACTGTTTTGAGGTGAAAGTTTGGTTTTGCAAGTAGAATCTGAGATTTTGTGAAATTAGCTTGAAAATTGGGGTTTGTGTTCAAACTTTGGAGAAACTGAGAGCAGTTTTCAAGAAATGTGTCTTAGCAATTGAGAAAAACTGTAAGAAGTCTGCTTTAACAAGTTCAGAGGAAACTCTTCACACCACTTGGATGGCGACTTGATGGCCTTGGTGATCATTATCACTTAGGCTGGACGTAGACTGGTCCGAGGTAGCCGTCCTCTGGTAAAGCTGTTGACCTTGGCGGCAGATGATGTTGAGTTTAATTTAGCAGTTCTGATAAACTGGAGCAGAATTCCATAGTTCTTCTTTGGATTAGAACCTAGTGTTGTTTCAAAGTCCTCTTAAACCAGGGTCTGGATTCTGGCCTGTTTCCAGGCAGGAGGTCTCAGTTTGCATCTTGACAGAGAGACTGGAGGCAGAGACACCCTGGAGGTTGGCAGAAGACTGGAAGAGAGACTGAACTTGAAGAAATACGGAAATCATATGTTTTTATAGGATTTAGGATTAACCAATGATTTGCCAGGAATTGGAGTGGAGGCGTTATCTGTTTTCACTCCCTCTGAGAAACTAAAGATAATGTATTTTCTTAGAAATTTTGGTTTAAATTCATAGTTTAAGTTAAATAAAAGTCATTATTAATATTTTAATATTAATATGATAATAAAACATGATTAAATCATCAATTACAGACATTTGATGTATTTAAGATTTAAAATACCGGTAATGCATTTTAAATATTATCATTAATTATAATTTAACTGATACTTTCTTAAGTAATGAATTCTGATTAAATACATTTTATGATATGCAAACAGTGTTTTTCATTTGTCATTAAGTCTGCAAAGAAGAAAAATTATTTTATTAAAGAGGATAAAAGAAGAGTCTCTTCATAGGACATCTGTAGCTTCAGCAGTAGAAATGTTTAGTCTAGGACAGTCAGTGGCTCTGCTAGGATGAAGGAAAACAAAGCCTTGTTTTGGATTACAAAGTACACATCATTCTGGAGCAGCATGGATGCCTGGTCTGTTCAATGACAGGTCAGTTTGTTGACCTTTGACATTTGCATGACCTTGTGATCGCTACATCTGTCAGATGCGGAGCATCTCTGCCGAGAGATCCTGTACGTACTTGTAGCGTTTTGAAATAACTATTTAGTTATTTTAACTACACCCTCTGTAAATTCACTAATAAGTTTTGGAAGTTTTATATGGAGAAAATATCTCCAATACTATCACTTATATTCAGTGTTTACAGGAATTATCTAGGTTCTTTGAAAGAGTACAGTGAATTGAAATACCTTATTAATAACGTGAACTGAGACCAGATAAAGATTGAACAACCATTTAATTTGAAAAACCTAAGAACACAGACAGATAAGACAGTTTGAAAGTTTGATGTAAACACAATTAATATTCTTAAACATGTTGAGGATGTTAAAGATAGGTTAATTGTGAGTTTTAACGGACCGTAGCATATGTTTTAATGACTAGGGAAGTTAGTTAATTTAGTTAACCTAGTTGGGACTTTAAGAGTCAATTTAGGCTAATTTGAGTTTGGAAGAATTAAGCTTTATCAAAGCAAACCTCTCGATCAGAAAGTGGTGTTCGCTCACTGACAGGTGGACGCTCCTAGATCTGGCAGGCGTTGGTTTCTCCACGAGCTGAGGCTGGAGTCCCCAGACTCGGAGTGGTGGTCCTGGAAGGCGTGGCCGCCGAGGACCTCGCCGGACAGTCCGTGGATACGTCCCGGTCAGCAAGGGAGGCATTTCAGCAGGCATGCTGAACTCATTTCTGATCTTCCCGTGGTGAGGGAGAGACTGAGAGGCCTTGTTCAAAGCTGATAAGGGTTCAGCTAAGATAGCAGCATAGCAGCTCCAACTGCATTCAGGCTGTAGCTCAGACCAAGACTGAGACTGTATGAAGACTCGACAAGACTGTCAAGACAAGACAAGACTGACTTGTACCGGAACTGAGTATTAGTTTTGAGACAAGTTATCTTAAATTTAACCAATCAGAAGATGTTAAGTGTACTAATCAGAACTGAGTTAGGGGAGTTGTGAATCGTTCTGATTGGACAAGGGACTGGTGAGGAATTACCAAGTCACATGACTTCCGCCCGTTAAGACTCACAGTATAATGGTAGAAATGCATGACATAGCAGAGAAGCATTATAACACTTTGAGTGTGAGTGTGTGGGTGACCCTGAGCAGAAACACTACAAGAGAATGTTCTGTAAACAAGAGATTACAGTTGGAACACCAGTCTGTGGTGTTAAAGAAGAGACTCCTTTACAGAGAGTGTTTTATTAGACCAGCTAGTGTCCAGTTAAGGTCATCTGGGAGATGGACACTTGAAAGTGGACAGTAGGACACCTGTAGGGATCTTGATTCAGGTTAAAACATAATCCAAGAGTGATTGTATTCCAAGTTATTGGGAAAAAGATGGATTATTGTTGTGATGGTCAGCAGAGGTCAAAGGTCAGAGGATGTAGCCTATTTGGTGAGGCTACATACTTTACTTACTTTACTTACTTTCTTTGCCTCGCTGTAAAGAAACTCCTTATCTTGAAATTTTAGGAATCGAATCAGAATGGCTCTGTTTTGGTTCGGCTTCCCTGAGGTTGGCGTACGATGAACCCGTTCCAGTGTGAATGGTTTCTGAGGGTTGAGACCCAACCATCTGGGTAACATGTCGTTCACAAAGTCGAGTATAGATCGAGTTCCCTCTGCTCCTTCTTGTACACCAAATATGCGCAGGTTTTTTCTCCTTCTCCTATTCTCCAAATCGTCAGTTTTGGCCTCCAAGAAAGCAATTAGTTTAATAGCTGCTTCCTTCTTTTTTCTTTTTTTTTTCCGGTATTTTCCAGTGTCTTTTCTGTCTCCACAATGCATGCTTCGGCTTCTTCAATATGGACTGTATTGTCCGACACAACTTGCTTTACTTCCATCACCATGTTTTCCAATGCAGACATCAACTCCACTACTTCGGATACTCTTGCACCAATAGTATCCAATTTTGTTCCAAATTCTGCCCGCAGTGACTTGAGCTCCCATAATATTTCTTCCATGCTGTCCTTGTTGCTGTCTGTGTTAGCATCAGCACTAGTTGTTGGACTTGTAGGGGCTGGTTTGGTGGTCGCTTTGCGTCCCCAAGTGAAGATTTCACACGGTTTTACTGCTGAAGGTTTTGACATAGCAATATCCTGTTGTTGCTGAAGGTTGGTTGGTCATTTGTTAGAATTATTTGTAAAAAACAACAACAACAAAAAAATAACGCTTTACATGGTGGTGGAGCTACTTTCCTATGCTGCCATCTTGGTCACATGACCTCCCAACTCCCCGTGCCATTTTTGAATAATAGCTACTATAGAAAAACCTTATACAGTAGACACAAGCATGCATACGCACACACACAGGTGCTCACAAAGTGTTCACACAAGTATGGATTCAGGTGTTCCCAAACACATTGACTTGGGCTGTGGTTGACACACCTTGAATTAATCTTTATCGTATGCATTTTAAGGACACTGCATATCCAGTGGTGTCCAGCTGGGACACGTTGCTCAAGAAATTAGGTTATTTACTCAATAATACAGGTATGGCTGGAGTCTTTATCTACTGAGGTTTTTCTGTCTATGCACCTTGAAGTCAGTGACCATGTGCAAGATAAGATAAGATAAAACTTATTGATCCCATTGATTCCAACAATGGGAAAATGTGTGCGTTACCACAGCTCATTACACATACAAGAAATGAAATACAAATAAGAATAGAAGAACAAGACAATAGGTACTATGACTAAAGAGAAAACTTACACAAGTTGTGAGGAAAACCCTACATATTAATGGAGCATTTTTCTATGTATCAAAGTTTTCTAAATGTTTTAAATGATATTTCAGGTCTAAACTATGATCTATGAGTTGAGTTCAACAACATACAGTACTGTATGTCATTCTGATGAAGACCCTCCTTCCTCCTATAGACCCATTTGCATTCTTTCTGGCCGCCAAACTTTTTCAGCCAATAAAATTCAAATTTCTGCATTGTTGGCTTTCTGTCAACATACACACGCTTCGAGCAAACCTGTAGCAGTAGGGGGCGCTCTCGTACAGGACGCTCCTTGTGTTTCTCTGTTTAACCGTCTCAGCCATTCATGGAGGAGACAGAGCTCATTTCTACTAAAAATGTATCCATTCCCCAGCTAATGATGGATTTATTTTTATTTTTAAACATTTCTCCTCACAGAATGGCAAGGCTTGCCAAGGATACGTGTTTATTTTGGTCAAGAAGTTAATTCAGGGCAGAGTCATTTCTCTGTTCAGCTTCAGAGTACCGCAGCAGCTCGCTGCTACAGAAGCAGCAGGAACAGAGAGGGCTCATCAGAGCCTGGTACAGTGTGGGAACATGATTTGTGAACTGTGAATGATTAAACCCTACAGTTTGAGCTGCACAGTTTATGCCCAGCTTACAGACCGAGGTAATGCGCGGTGTGCACGTGTGTGTTGAGGTGTTTTGGGGAGGAGCCGTTGGATTCAAAAACTGCTCTCTTGATGACATAATCCACAGTGCAGCTCTAAACAAAGAAAGGCCTACACAGCAGCTAATTTCCATTATAATTAACACATAGTGACTGATAATTCATTAAAGTTATTAATCAAACATTTTTTTTGTATACTGATCAAATACTTCTCTTGTTTATTTGAAGGGAAATTTGGGATTTGAATGTTCTACTTTTGGAGGCTTTTAAATATTGTAAAAGTAACAGAAATCATCAATCCTTTTACATTTTCCCTGACAAGTATCCAGTGATTCAACCAACACACACATACACACACACACACGCACGCACACACACACACACACACACACACACACACACACACACACACACACACACACACACACACACACACACACACACACACACACACACAGTCCCTGCCTCCCAAAGCTCAACAATCCAGTGGAGTCTGTTCAACTTCCTTCTGTTCTCAAACCAAAAGCCCTGAGCCAACAGATGCTTTTTTGCTATCATCGCCAGTTATCACTCTTAGCTGCCTCTGATAAGACTTTACTTTCTGACCCAGATGTTAAGGAGTTCAATTTATCAGATGCACCAGAAGAGCGGACGGGGAGGTGGAGGGATGAGTTAGTCTCGAAAATACCTTCAGGCTTGAGAGACGGGACGTAATACGCCTCTTTTTCTTCCCTATCCCTCTGTAGCGGGTGTTGTTTCTGGAGCGGCGTTAGCGCAGTAAGGAGCTCAGCGTCTAAAGAGGCTTTGGTACGGACAGAAAGATGGGCCATATTACGACGAGGCTAGAAGCCTGCTTGATTAATGGGCCAGGATAATCACCTCATCAAATCACTCTCACTTATTAAATCTTGTTTAATATCGTAATGAGGGCCCTCCAGAGCTGCTTTGGTAAATTCCCCACTCTCCCCAGCTTACCCTTGCTCTTGCTTTTCCTCTGCCTTTCCGCTTGAACAGGAAGACTGATTATGCCAAGTTCCCCTCTACCCTTGTCCGTCTGTCTTCCTTTTGTTGTGTTTTACTTCCTCTCTCTTCCCTTGTCTTTGCTTTTTCCCCTAACTTATTATAGGGGTCGACATCTTCTTGGTCTCTTATTGTATCAGCAACAGTTAATATTATTTCTGAGCTTGACTTGCTAGGTCAGCCTCTTATATTTTAGCATTTTTTTCCCATTTTTTATTTATGATGGATGATTTGCTGGATTGTTTGATCATAAATTACTGCATGTTTAAGGGTCAGGACCTGTTTGAAGACTGATTCTGCTTCCCAGAGCTTTCTGCATACTGGAGTTTATGGAAACACTTGAGGTGAAGTTATATCTCTCCTGTCTACTTACGGATGATTTGTGATCTCTATCTGGAGTATCTTGACATTCCCTAGGTTACTCCTGCATTTGCATTTATGTGCACAAGGAGACAGCTTCCATCTCCTTCAGTTGACCTCCAGCTGAGCAGATATGTGTCTAAAAAACATGCCATTGTCATATTTATGGTCTTCATTTCATGTCATTGAATAATCTTGGCTGCACAGCTGTCACTATGTTTCCTCTGAGGAAAAAAGAAGTACTTCTCTTTCCCTCGTTTGCCCTGAGCTTCGCTCTTTTGTCTTTCAACAGCCACCCGCTTCCACCATGCTCATCTCAAAGTTGGACCCAATCCTCAGTTGTCTCGGAAAGTAAGCAGGCAACAACTGGCTCAAGGTGACCAGTTCAGGCTTGAGAGAGAGAGAGAGGTTACGGCTGCATCTTCCCCCTGAGTGCCTTCCATTTTTTGCCTTTATTGTTCAGGAACAGCTGTTGTGTACCTGGACCCCATGAGTGGCGCCTATGCTGGATTTCTTGGCAGCCAAGCTCCCTAGGCTTTGGATACCAGAGTGAATCAATTCTTAAAGATGACTGTCTGCGTGCCGCGTCATACGGACAGGCCCAGAGTGAAGGGCTTAGGGGGCCTGGAGCTGGAATGCCCTTTGATGGAAAGGCTGGAGAATGATGAGGGAGGGGAGGAAAGGAAAATGTGGGGTGGGGGGTTGTGTGGTCCTATTGTTGTGCCAAGGAATGCCCTTGACGGAGATAGAGGGGTATTGTTTGTATGCCCATGAACTTTTTTGGATTTGGAGACTTATGGGTGAAGAACCTGTGAGGGTGATTAACATCTTAGCATCTCCTTGGTTTTCACCAGGTCCTCAACTGTTGTCTGTTCCACCTTTTTATGTTAACCAAGTGATGATGTTTTTGGAGGATGTGGTATGTGTGAGCAGCTTAGCATTGAGCATCTAAGTGAATTTGTAAAGTTAGCTTATTAAAAGGTCGCTCTGTAATAATACTCAAGTAACAAAACATGTAGACAGAGATTGACAACAGCTGAGTTGGAATAATGTACCTGGATTACAAATTTAAGCAACAGTTCAGATCGTTTGAAGTGGATTTCTGTGGAAATGGAACTCTTTGAATGACCTCAGTTTGGAGAAAAAGGGTTTAAAGCTGCACTTGTTAATTTGGTAAACAGTGTAGCTTTTAACGTTTTTTTCATGCCTCTTAACAACATTCTAACATAGTATAGCTATAAATATATTGTGGGGAATTAAAAACCCCTGAAAGAAATCAATAAAGTGGTTGTCCTGCAGTTCTCTAAAAACCTCAGCCAATCATATGGTTCGGACTGAACATACTATTGGACAATCCGGTTGTTTGTTTCGCTGAAGCGCCACATTGCTTGGATCCTCCATTAATGTGTCCTGCAGTGGCGGCCCGTCCACCAGTCCAAGAGGAAGAAAAATTATAGGAATCACAAAATATAAAAAAAACAAACATGAAAATATAAACAATCTATCCATTATATATACAATAAGTACTGTGTATAATCTGCATTTAGGTGTAGTTTTAACATGTTTTCTCACTATTTTTTACCAGACTGAAAGGTCGAGTGATATACTTCCTGTTTCTTTGGGGTCTACTGCGCATGTCCTGGGTGCACTCACCTTTACTAATAGACCTACGCTTTGTTTACTATTACTGATGCATGCGTACTGGAATCAGCCTTTAGTGCAAAGTATAGACCCCAGTGTGACGTCACACTGCCAAAGTCCCGCCCCCCAGCCAGAAGCTGGGGGGCAAGAAGGCGGCACAGCCCTGCTGAGCACCGTTGTTATTATCTGTCAGTTGTCAATAAATTGAGCTAAATAGCGACAAAATAAACTCTATCAGCATGGTTAACACATGCAGGCTGCACAAATAAATGAAAGAAGGACAGTAACGTAACATTTCACTGGTTTGCAGCTGATAAAATCACCAAAGTCGGAGACTTCTTGTGAATTAATCGCCACATCGTGGAGCCAAAGTCTCATGACAGGTAAAAAAGTTAAATATCTACCTCACATGTTAAAAGACAACTAGTTATAGCTATCTAATGACTTATAAGCCATTGTAACCTGGTTAAATTAGTTTATTTTTTTATAATTAGACAAAATGTGTTCCGTAATTGGAGCAGGCAGCCATTACATAGCCATTGACATTATGTTTACTGAGCTTGTCAGGTAGGTCAAAAGTATAAAAATGATTTATTTATTTATTTATTTATTCATAAACTGTCCCTCCTGAGATCAGCCTGTTTGTTCAGGAGAGGACAGAGTCAGAGTCGGCAGCTCCAATGTTTGTTTTGTGTTTCGGTTCACGGAGCTAATCAGAATAAACGAGTGCTACAAAAACTACCAGTGTCTCGGTAATCCTTCAACATTAACCCGCACAACGCAGAAGAGATCAGATTACTTTTTCGTTGCTTCACCTGAGTGAATTTACACCAGACTTTAGTCCAGACAGTTCAGAGGACTCCAGCAGGCTAGCTCCACAGCTAGTTAGCTTATTCAAACAGATTTAAGATCTACTCTTCACATACTCTCACCAACTGCTCCCCTAAATCACCATCACCTCTCCCGCTGTCTCAGACAACCGTTTCAAAGCATCGGGAGTTTTTTCCGTAGTCGTTCCCACCCTACGGGACACACTCTGGCTCCCTTCAGAAATCTGGAAAAAGTACGACAAGCTCACCTATTTAACCAAGCATTTAACCCCTGTTAATTTGTTTAACCTATGTGTCCGATGTGTTTTGTTTACTGCTTCATTTTATTAATCTGTAAAACGTCTTGGAGTTGTTAAAAAAGTAAGTAAGTAAGTAAAGTTTATTTATATAGCACCTTTCACAGAAAAAAATCACAAAGTGCTTCACAGAAAACAGAATCAAACATGATAAAACAAATAAAATATCATTACAAATCAAAATCATTAAACAACAACAAGAGAACACAAAAAGAGCTTTATTTTGTTAGTTTAAACCGCAGAGATACAGCTCTGTTTAGCTGCCGGAGCTGGGTTTTTGCCCTCCAGCGACTGAGCTTGTCCAAAAGTACCCGGATGAAAACAATAACATTCAAGGGGTCCATAGGACAGCTGAAGGGCGCTGAAGCTAGCGTCCGTGTCATGCGCAGAACGGCAGAAGGCTCAGACCGGCAGGACGGTGACCCCAGAAGTTCTTGCTCTTGGATTTATCATGAAGGAAACCAAATGGATTCAAAGAATCCTTCTTGGCAGCTTGTGACAACATAGCCGATTGATTCTATGTGTCCTGATTTAATGAAGTCGATGGTGAGTGACTTTGTTTGTTTCTTTTTTATTAACAAAATATCTGTTGCGGCTTTGCTATTTAAAAACCCCATAGGGTGTCAGTAGAAAGATAATTGTGAATATTATCAATCAATCAATCAATCAATCAATCAATCAATCAATCAATCAATCAATCAATCAATCAATCAATCAATCAAATTTTATTTATAAAGCACTATTCATGCCTGGGGCAGCTCAAAGTGCTATACAGATTTAAAACAAAAATAAAACAATTCCATAAAAATAAAATCTGCCCCCC
>SSNR01000508.1:140029-154864 GCA_006937965.1 Callopanchax toddi | reverse complement strand
CCCCCCCCCCCCCCACACACACACACACACACACACACACACACAAACTTTAAGATACCAACATAACAATAAAAGTGACTAAATAACACTGGACTGAGCACAGAAGAACCAGGTCAGGAGATGCGACTAAAAAGATGGGTCTTAAGCCTGTTCTTAAAAACATCAACACTCTCCGCGGCCCTCAGGAGCTCCGGCAGACCATTCCACAGACGAGGGCCATATTAAGTTGTGTTTCTGACCTTGTTTAGGTCAGGTTGTCAGGTTGTTTTTTCCTTGAAACTCTTACTTCTGTTGTGACCACATATGGATTCTATGGCAGTGTTTGTGGATCAGTAACCCTCAACTGTAAATCTGACAGCAGTGTTAAGATTTCTTTTCTTGTGCCAGTTCATTCTATTAGTTTTGTTAATCTAATAGTGATCATTTCATCCAAACTGAAGTTGTTTTAAAGACCAAAACATCAAGACATAAGGAATCATAAAAATGGACTAGAATATAAGATGATTCATTGTATCTTGGACTAATCTCTTTTTACATTTCTATCTGGGGGATAAAATATCTTTTGTGGGTAGTTTAGGGCAGCCTGGTGAAAGCTGCATGAGCAGGTAAAGGATGTATTGAGATGGAACCTGGACTCAGCAGTAGCGATAGCTGTGTCTTCTTTGGAGAGAACAGCCTCGTGGTCATCCCGTGTCTGTATCTGTTTTATGACAAGTGAAATACCACAGGCCTTGGCCAGAGACAATAGCTTGTTTGGTTGGCTGGAGGCTGTGGTGGTGGAGTTGTGTGTTGTAGTTGTAGGGTGGTAGTGGGAGGAAAGAAGGGTAGGGGTGCGGGTAGGGGGAAGACTGGCTTCCAACCCCTGCAGCTGTCCCGGTTGTCACTCTTTGTCTTAAGGCTCACTCCTGGCTCAACGCACCAGCCCATGGATCAAGGAGATGTGTGTTGGCTAATAGTCTGTGTGTATGCGCACGCATCCAAAGCTCCATAAGATCTTGCGATGCAATTCATAGTATGCTGGAAAACGGCTCAAGACACAAAAGACAGGCTGAATGGTGTTAAGACCCCTTCTATAGGGACTGACCCCGGGCATGAGGTCATCATCCTTGGTTTAGAAGCCTTTGTCCTGTTGTCTGATTGACAGGAAGGGTGGCTATCAAAGACAATCACAGGGTCATGTACAGACTTGAATATCATTCAAGATAAATTAAACAAAAAAACACATGATAAATTAAATTTTTTGATTTCTTTAAAGAAAAAAAATCCAAAACAGATGCTCCCGGAAATATACAGTTCCAAAACATGTAACCGTGGTGACGATTTTTCATCCCTGATCTGTGGGCGTCCCTTTAACATAAACTGTCTGTGAGTCTTTTAATCTATGCTAACAGGTGATACATTTTAATACACTGTTAATATGTGTGTTACAAAGAAAAAGACATCTCCTCCCCTTCCCCTCTCCCTCTCTCACCCTTATGTGTCAGAGATTAGCCTTTGCTCAAACACCTCCTGTTCATAAGTAATTAAAACATTAGAATTACTGGATTATAGACTGCTTTTCATTTAATCCAGCACTCGATGCTCCCATCATCTCGCCAAATGGGTCAAAAGGAAATATAATGGGCCACTGTGATTTTTGACTCAGGGATCTGGATGAGGCAAAGGATGCCAATATTGGCTATTAAAACAGATGTGTGTGTGCGTGCGCGTGTGTGTTTGTGCGCGTGCGTATGTGTGTGAATTAGGGAAAGAGAAAGAGATGGAGAGCCCAGACTGGCTCTGTCCTGGGTGCCATCTGTCTTGGACCCACTAGACCCAGTTTACACTGGAAGAAGCCAAACTAGTTCAGTTTTTATCCCCCCCCCAATGTACGGTTATGCACCTACATAACATACGCGCGCACACACACACACACCTCCTCTGTAGGGACACGAATAAATCTTAAAAGGACACCAGGGATTCTTTCACTGATCCATAGGACTTTTGTTTCTCATTTTAACATGGAAAAACTGCGCAAAAGTAGTCTATCCAAGTTGTGTGTGTTTGTATGCCTTTGGTTTATTAATCCCTACAACAGGTTTTTGCCCTTGGGGCCTCCATCTTCTAGGCATCAGCGGGTGCCTTGATGTACTTTAAATGATTTTTAAAACTGTCTTGTCAGCACACTGAAAAAATGTGTTACTTTAAACTAACCTAAAAATATTACTGTAATTGTATTAGTTTCTCTCAAACTATATTTCTAATTCAACTGAAATTAAAAATGCTATTCCACATAAATATTTATTTCTCTGGGATTTCATCCAAATTAGCTTTTTACTTTTGTCCAGATCAATTCTTCACTTCTGTCAAACTTGATTCTTTACTTTTTTCCCCAACTTGATTCTTCACTTTGGACCAGTTTTATTTTAGAACAAATTGATTTATCAATTTGACAACTGTACTTCTCTCATTTGGACAAAATCAAGTTTTCAATTTGGTTACAAGCATATCATTTCTTTGGAATTATTTCAAACACTAATTGTTACATTCAATTTTGTTAAAATGTATCATTTTATATCCTTGTAGGAAAATACATTTTTACTCATACACAGAAAGTTCTTTTATATTCTCAAAATCATGTTAGCTTCACATAAATGTGAAGAATTATCCCAAAGACCCAGAAATTCAGCCACAACACAAGAGGAAGAGGATAAATAAAAGCTTATTAAAGCCATACTCAGTAGCCAGGTAAACAAACGAGGTCTCGCTAGCTATTTTACAGAAACACGTCTCTGTGAACTCACCCCTCCTGTCGGGTAAAATCCATATGCCAGCCTCCCGTGATTTTTAATTTTAGGTAAAGTGAAATAAACAGTTTAAACTCATAAATTAAAAATTTGCATTGTGACAAGATAAAATTTTAATTCAACTAAATGACACAGAGGTTTCACTTTTTTCAGCACACGTTCTCATAGGTGCTCACCAACTTTCCTTTCATTTTTAAAGGTTTCTTACGTTGCCCCATCTGACTTTTCTTGGAAGTCAAAATGAAGGTAGGCTGTGGGAATTCAGAACCGCGGTCTTCTCACCTGCACTGTCTGTGTTAACATGAAGAATCAGCATGTGCTTGGCATGGTGTGTATCTGGACTTTCCCCCTAATCTGCTTAAATGTGAACATTTACCTGTTAAAAGCTGTCTGGTGACCTCAATTCATGGAATCCCTGTCAGAAACGCTGTCACACCTTGGTCTTCAGATTATTAAGAATGAGCAATTCAGATGCACAACAAACTTTGCTCCTATTTTAGATAAAACTCAAAAAACACCATATCACTGGCTACAGAGATAGCCTACCTATCTTTAAGAGGAAGAGTTTTGCTTTCAAAAGCAGAAGGACTCTCGTCTAACCTATGCTGCTCAGTCTTTATATATTGATAACACAACATGCAAGTCAATTAAATTATTATACAACTTTCTATGGAGAAATAAAACATACTATGTGTGGAAAATAAAACTCCTATGACAAGGGAGGTTTAAATTTGATTGATTTTGGTGCACTCAACAATACCTTTAAGATTAATTGGATTAAAAAATATTTTAAAGATCCCACCTTTATTTGGAACTTTGTCTCACATCATGTATTTTCCAATTTAGGATAAGGATAAGTTCTGCTTTTTAAAAATTTCTTATTTCATTCTTAAAGTGCCCATGACATCGTTTTCTGTGTTTTCTGACTTATCTATCATGTTGCAACGTTGAGTTCTCATCTTAAACCTGCCAGAAAGTGCAAAAAACGGCGTTCATCTGTCTCCTAGTACAGCCGGTGAGAAGCTCTTCAAGATTTCAGACCTAGGTTTCAAACAGTTTTTTTCACTCCAGCCCGCTATGAGGTCATAGTGATCCTGACTTGCTAATATGGTAAATTCTCCGCCCACATGCACGTTCACGACACCTGGAGCGAGGAGAACGCCAGTGCTGCTGCCGCCATTGACCATAGACCGTGTAGTGTTTAGTTTCACTTTCGTTTCACTTTCACACGACGGCACTGCCCCCTACTGCAGCCGAAGTGTCAGGCTGCCAAATAAGGAGAAACCCAGCAGAACCGGAAGGCGGCGCTTTCTTCTGATCTCTGAGTTGCTTGTTAGGAAATAATTACAGCGTATTTTGAGTTATAATGGTGCAACGCTAATCTAGAGGCATCAAAGATTACACCTGTTTAATATAAATTGATTTAAATATCGAGCCATGGGGCCTTTAAAAACAACAAAATAAACTAACAAATCCAATTTACAAATACTTAAAAGAAAAGGAGCAGATAGAAGAAAATCTTATATATAATCTGCCCCAATCCCTAAAATAAATAAATAAAATAACATAAATTAATTTAACAATATTTAACTGAAAAACAGCTGCCACTGGTTAACAGCAACTGATTTATTATTAAGGTAACGTCATTTACAATTCTTTGCAGAGAAAGAGAGAAAAGAAGTAGAAATCAAGATTAATTCTTAAAAATGATTATAGATTCTTTTCTTCAGACATGTATGTTCTTTGAGTAAGTTTTTACCTTTTGACATGTTTTGACGCGCATCTGCGGCCTTCATCAGAAGTGTCACTGGTGTTAGTGTGACGACAGGTTGGGGTTGGCCACGCCCATCGGGAAGAACAGCTGATAAACGACACGTCACGTGTTAAAGCCGCATTCTGGAGGATTTCATCAAGAGAACAGTTTTTGAATCTAGCGTCCAAAGGCTCCTCCTCAAAACATCTTGACACACGCGTCCGGTCACGTGTGCGCGCGTGCACACGGAGCATATACGTTGCGGGCATGAACTGTACGGCTCAATGTGTAGGGTTTAATCACTCACAGTTCACAACTCTTATTCCAATACTACGGTCTGATGAGCCCTCTCTGTCCCTGCTGCTTCTGATATTAGCTCTGTTAGCAGAGAGCTGCTGCTGGACTCTGAAGCTGAACTTGACTCGGCCCTGGATGAACTTTCTGACCAAAATAAACGCGTAATCCTGTCAAGCCTTGCCATTCTGTGAGGTGAAAGGTTTAAAAATAAAAATAAATCCATCTTTAGCTGGAGAATGGGTAGGTTTTTAGTAGAAATGAGCTGTGAGGCTGAGACGCAAACAGAGAAACACACGGAGCGTCCTGTACTACAGCGCCCCCCACTGGTACAGGTTTGGTCGATGCGCATGCATGTTGAGAGAATGCAGACATTTGAATTTCATTGGCTGAAAAATGTCGGCGGCAAGAAAGAATGGAAAGGGGTCTCTAGGAGGAAGGAGGGTCTTCATCAGAATGACAGATGTTGTGGAACTCAACCCATAGATCGAAGTTTAGACCTGAAATATCATTTAAAACATTTAGAAAACTTTGATACAGAGAAAAATGCTCCAGAGAGCCGCTTTAAGACACGTGGAGACGGTGCGTTCAGAGTACACAGTTTCAAGTTCAAGTTTCAGTTATTAATTCATACTGTAATAGTCTAGTTATCGTTTATTCTGAGATTATGCTTGAAAGTTTGAGACGGTGCTGTTTCTGCTCTGTGTGAAAACAGCGAGAGTCGCATGTGATCAGCTGTTGAGGAAACGGGGTGGAGCGCGAGTGTGTGTGTGTGTGTGTGTGTGCGTGCGTGTGCGCGTGGAGTAGGGGTGGGGGGCACCAGGGAGCCATCTCGCCTAGGGCACCAAAATGGTTTGAGCCCTGACTGTCAAAACTGAACCTGACCTCCCACCCAACGAGAGCAGGAGCTGCTGTATCCTCTATAATCTGGATCGAATGTGAATAAAAACTTGTATCTAGTGGTTTCTCCCATTTGCATGGGCAGCAACATGGGTTTTTTAAAAGGTTAGTTAATCAAAGTTAAATACTCGTCTCGTCTCGTCTTCTTCCGCTTATCTGGGTCCGGGTCGCGGGGGCAGCATCCCAATTAGGGAGTCCCAGACCGTCCTCTCCCCAGCCACTTCTACCAGCTCCTCCGGCAGGATCCCAAGGCGCTCCAGGGCCAAACCAGAGATATATTTTCTCCAGCGTGTCCTGGGTCGACCTAGGCCTCCTGCCGGCAGGACATGCCTGAAACACCTCCCTGGGGAGGCGTCCAGGGGGCATCCTAACAAGATGCCCAAACCACCTCAACTGGCTCCTTTCGACATGGAGGAGCAGCGGTTCTACTCCGAGTCTCTCCCGAATGTCAGAGCTCCTCACCCTATCTCTAAGGCTGAGCCCGGCCACCCTGCGGAGAAAACTCATTTCGGCCGCTTGTATCCGCGATCTCGTTCTTTCGGTCATTACCCAAAGCTCATGACCATAGGTGAGGATTGGGAGGTAGATCGATTGGTAAATCGAGAGCCGGCTCAGCTCCTTCTTCACCACAACAGACCGGTTCAGCGTCCGTATGACTGCAGACGCTGCCCCAATCCGCCTGTCGATCTCCCACTCCCTCCTTCCCTCACTCGTGAACAAGACCCCAAGATACTTGAACTCCTCCACTCATCCGCAGGATCTCTCTCCCGACCTGGAGTTGGCAAGCCACCCTTTTCCGACCGAGAACCATGGCCTCAGACTTGGAGGTGCTGATCTTCATCCCAGCCGCTTCACACTCGGCTGCGAACCTCCCCAGCAAGAGCTGTAGGTCAGAGCCTGATGAAGCTAGGAGGACCACATCATCCGCAAAAAGCAGAGACGAGATTCTCCTGTCACCAAACTCAACACCCTCCACACCACGGCTGCACCTAGAAATCCTGTCCATAAAGGTTATGAACAGGACCGGTGACAAAGGGCAGCCCTGGCGGAGTCCAACCCTCACTGGAAACAGGTCCGACTTACTGCCGGCTATGCGGACCAGACTCACACTCCTCTGGTACAGGGACTGAATGGCCCTTAACAAAAGACCATCCACTCCGTACTCCTGGAGCGCCCCCCACAGGGTGTACCTGGGGACACGGTCATAGGCCTTCTCCAAATCCACAAAACGCATGTGGATTGGTTGTGCATACTCCCATGACCCCTCCATCACCCAAGCGAGGGTAAAGAGCTGGTCCACAGTTCCGTGACCAGGACGAAAACCACATTGCTCCTCTTCTATCTGAGGTTCAACTATCGACTGGACCCTCCTCTCCAGTACCCTGGAGTAGACCTTCCCAGGGAGGCTGAGGAGTGTGATCCCCCTATAGTTGGAACACACCCTCTGGTCCCCCTTCTTAAAAATGGGAACCACCACCCCTGTCTGCCACTCAACAGGGACTGCCCCCGATGACCACGCCATGTTGCAGAGACGTGTCAACCACGACAGTCCTACAACATCCATAGCTTTGAGATACCCAGGTCAGATCTCATCCACCCCCGGGGCTCCGCCACTGCGTAGTTTTTGACTACCTCAGCAACTTCTGCCCCAGAGATTGGACAGTCCATCCCCAGGCCTCCCAGCTCTGGTTCCTCATAGGAATGCGTGTCGGTGGGATTGAGCAGCTCCTCAAAGTATTCCTTCCACCGCCCGACTATAGTCCAAGTTGACGTCAACAGCTCCTGGTCCCCACTGTAAACAGTGTGAGCAAGTTGCTGCTTTCCTCCCCTGAGGCGCTTAATGGCTTGCCAGAACCTTTTTGGAGCCGACCGATAGTCTTTCTCCATGGTCTCACCCAGGCCCGGCACCACGGGGGGGCGTTTGGGGGCGTCGCCCCCCTAAATGAACTACATCGCCCCCTGAAAATTTTGTAAGATTCTATTAATCATAGAAACATGTTCAACTAGTTCTAACATTTTTATTTAAATTTGTATCCATACAAAATGAAAAATATGAACATTTTAATAAACAATTTAACAATTTAATACACATTTGGTTGTTACAAGTCGTCTTGAACTCATCACGGACGCTCAGTAAAGTTGGAGCTTTAGCAGCTAGCATCTTGCTGTATGTTGTTGTACGTTTTTGGAGCGTGAGAAGGTGGAACCATTACTGAAAAACAGAGATGAAAGAGTCGGAGTAACTCATTCCTCATCGGTTTATCAGAGAGAGTGAGTGTTCTGTTCATGGTTCTGACAAACCGTATTGTCAGCTCCTCTACTCTGTACCGGTGTTCGGATTCCAGCCTGCAGTCGAGGTGGGGAGGAAAGATCTCAGTCTGAGGAGACTGAGCTCATCAGCCACGAATGAAGGTAGGAGGATGGATCATAATTAAATAAGTACTGGTCCGTGGTTCATTTGGATCAGACAGGCGGAATAAAATGATGTATTGATCAGCTTGAAAGATCAGGTCCGAACCCAGTTGCCAGGTGCGTTATGTGCACAGCTCTGTAGTCCCGCTGCGCTTCACGGTAGAGGAGTATGGAAAGCCAAAACCGCCTCAGTACGTGAGGAGCACTCAGTTGTACGGGATGGGCGGGTGCGCGCCGCGGACCGATGGAAGCGCGTGGCTCGGTGACAATCTCCCCCCCCCCCGGTCAAACACCGACCGGCCTCCCCCCCAATGTGTGTCAAACGCCCCCTCCTCCCTCTCCCACTGGCGCCAGGCCTGGTCCCACCAAACTCCTCCCACGCTCGAGATTTTGCCTCGGAAACTGCCACTGCTGCACCCCGCTTGGCCCTCCGATACCCATCAGCTGCCTCTGGAGACCCAAAGACTAGCCATGCCTTGTAGGCCTCCTTCTTCAGCCTGACGGCTCCCCTAACCTCTGGTGTCCACCAGCGGGTACGGGGGTTACCGCCACGATTGGCTCCGGCTACCTTGTGACCACAGCTAGCAACAGCCGCCTCAACAATCGCAGAGCGGAACAAGGCCCATTTGGACTCAATGTCCCCCACTGCTCTCGGGACGCGGTCGAAGCTCTGCCGGAGGTGGGAGTTGAAGACCATCTTGACAGGCTCTTCTGCCAGGCGTTCCCAACAGACCCTCACTATACGTTTGGGTCTACCAGGTCTGCGTAGCATCTTCCCCTGCCATCTGATCCAACTCACCACCAGGTGGTGATCAGTTGACAGCTCCGCTCCTCTCCTCACTCGAGTGTCCAAAACATACGGTCTCAGGTCAGATGATACAACTATAAAGTCAATCATCGACCTGTAACCTAGGCTGCCCTGGTACCAGGTGTACCGGTGGGCATCCTTATGTTCGAACATGGTATTCGTTATGGCCAAACTGCGACTTGCACAGAAGTCCAAAAACAGAACACCACTCGAGTTCAGATTGGGCGGGCCATTCCTCCCAATCACGCCCCTCCAGGTCACGCTGTCATTGCCCACGTGAGCATTGAAGTCTCCCAGCAGGACTGTGGAGTCCCCAGTAGGAGCACTATCCAGCACTCGTCCTAGGGACTCCAAAAAGGGTGGGTACTCTGAACTGCTATTTGATGCATAAGCACAAACAACAGTCAGGACCCGTTCCCCAACCCGAAGGCGCAGGGAAGCTGCCCTTTCATCCCCCGGAGAAAACCCCAACATACAGGCAGAGAGTCTTGGGGCTAACAGAAAGCCCACCCCAGCCCTCCGCCTCTCACCTGGAGCAACTCCAGCATACAAGAGAGTCCAACCCCTCTCAAGGACTCGGGTTCCAGAGCCAACGCAATGTGTCGAGGTGAGTCCGACTATATCTAGCCGGTATCGCTCAGCCTCCTCCACAAGCTCCAGCTCCTTCCCCGCCAGAGAGGTGACGTTCCATGTCCCAATAGCCAGTTTTTGTGTCCGGGGATCGGACCGCCAAAGCTCCCGCCTTGGTCTGCCATCCGATCGACATTGCACCGGACCCTTCATGTTCCTCCTGCAGGTGGTGGGCCCACAGGTGGATGAGCCCATGTATCCAGTTCAGGCTGGGCCCGGCCGGACCCCATGGGCGAATGCCCAGCCACCAGGCACTCGCTCACGGGCCCCAACCCCAGGCCTGGCTCCAGGGTGGGACCCCGGTAACCCTCTGGGCCGGGTACACTGGCTCGTTGATAGAACTTCCATGAAGAGTCTTTGAACCGCACTTTGTCTCACCCCTCACCTAGGACCAATTTGCCATGGGTGACCCTACCAGGGGCACAAGTACCCCAGACAACATAGCTCCTAGGATCATTAGGGCACTCAAACTCCTCCACCACGATAAGGTGACGGTTCACGGAGGAGCAAAGTTAAATACATTTTTACATTTTGAACTATTTTCTTGCTAATAATAAACCTTCGACCTATCCTGGGAATTTGGTCAAGAAGATTTTAACTAATTCCTTTGTTTTTCTTCATCCATTAATTGTTTTTCTATATTTCAGTCCACACTGTCAAACAAAACATTCACACATAATCAAGCTGCCACCACTGTGCTTTACTGGAGAGGTGCTTTCACTGTTATTTTTAGGAAGATGCAAACCAAAGTCCAATACACACTTCTTCTGATCAATTCATTTTGCTCTCTGGTGCTTAAGCCAATCTGTCATGCTTTTTTATTTGTGAAGAGCAGAGGAGTTCTTATAGGGTTCTCCAATCCCTGCAATCTGTAAATTTAAATGTTTTTCTCCCTTTATATTATCTAATTCCTCCTAGCTCTATAATAAGTCTTCTTCTGGACCTAGAAACTATCTTAATTCTTTGATGATGAATATTTTCCCCATAACACTCATTATATACCTATTTTTATATTCCCCCAAATGTTTTGGACATTTCTTCCATCCTCATGTCTTGATCATTGCTGACAAACACCAGGTGCAATGCATTTTTATACTGATGATGTCCCAAAATAATCTACCGGTATGTATAAAAGCATCTTGAGCATCTCTGATGGGAGTACGATGCACTAAAGCTAAACTGTGGGTCTGAACCTTAAACATAGAAAAAAGTGAGACTTTTTCTCCAATTCTATGTTTAAGTACTGTTAATGAAAATAAGTGTGATAATTTTGTAAAAGTACCAGAATATTAAATGGTCTGAAAACTTTCTTGTACAGACTGAGGCTTCATCCTGGCTTCTCTGTAGATTTTAATGCATGTGAGCATGCTGTCCCTGCAACATGATTTCCGTTTGTGTATGTTCTTTATGGTTTGTGTTCCCCAAAACATGGGGTCCAAGTTGACACAGTGACAGTTCCTCTTAGAGCAACTAAGGGGCCCTGCGATCCAACAACAGAAGCTTTGTTGCCCTGCTCCTGTTGGCTTGTTATGGACTTCCTTCTCCTCTATCTTTCTCTCGCTTTTTCTCCCCTTCTTTTTTTGTGAGCCCATTTTCTTGTCTGAAGTCTTAATTTGGGGCGCTGGCCAGTGAAGAGAGGGAAGAAGGGAACCAAGGGAGAGAAGAAAGAGGGAGAGAGAGGAGTTGTGGAGTGGTGATTGCTGCAGATGGACTGCCCTTTGTTCCTTCTTTCCCAGGCTCCTCTCTTGAGCCTCTGAGGCTCCAGTTGCGTTGTAACCTTCCAGCCAGAGTGGCAGCGAGGAGGGAAAAGGAGGGCACAATGATCTGTCCAACTGGAATCATCTAATTGCACTGAACAAAGCCTTTAAAGCCTTTTTTAAAACTCAATTCTATTTTTATTAATTTTATTCTTTTTTTTAAGGGGCAGAGATTAATAAGAGGTTTTCTCTTCTTTCTGTTCCTTTTCATTCTTGGTTGTGTTTATCTGCATGTTTGTGTTTTTTATTTTAATTTTTTTGGTTTGTTTTTGTATACTTGAATAGGGTTAGACCCAATTGCAAAAAATGTGATAAGAAATGAGGAAGAAGAGAAAAAAAAACACAAATAATAAAAAAAATCAACCAGAGGGAGAGTAGCAGCAATAAAACATTTGCATGTTGAGTTTATGCAGATATTGACCACTAGATGTCCCCATCACTGACTAGATGTCCCCATCACTGACACCTAGGAGGAGTAGGACAAGACAATTGATAGCAGAGTGTTAGAGGCTGTGCAGCACATAACATCAACAGCAAATTATTAACAGAAAAAAACGTATTAAATTAAATTCTTCAATATATTAACTAACGAGCCATTAAGCTCTCACACATACAGAAAAATGAAATCTTTACTGTTTTCGTTTCAAGCCCACAGTCATGTTAGGAGTAGGTGTTAAAAGGGTTTGACAGCTCAGTTTTAGTGTGGTAGGAGGATCACTCAAAAATAAGGTCTTGAGTTTATGTGTCTTCATCACTGAAGTTCCCCAGAATGGGAGTTACATCATACTCATAAAAAAGTGTTTGTTTTTAGCTTGGTGTGAGTAAAATCCACTTTTAAGCTAATTGTGCTTTAAAAAGTTAAAAAGAACTTATTCAGATGGGGGAAAGTGTTTTTGACAGTAAATGGAAGATGTTCTTGAACCTGAATGTGTGATAACGAGCAACCATGGAGGGAGGAGGGACTCGGAAAGGGACCTTGGGGACTGTGTCAACGTTTTGTGTGCCGGAGCAGGGACAAGCATTGGGCAAACATTATGAAAGACTGGCAGCCTTTGAGATAGTGGGCCGTTGATCTAAGACTGAGGATCTAAGGTCCACTATCTGCTATGTGATGTGATACAGCAGCCAAGGTCTTGCTGACACACAGAACAAACATGGATACCTGAAGACAATGACCTCTGAACCCTCTGTGGGAGAGACAGGAAAACAGGAAGTGGTGAAAGTGACTCTGGTGACTTCCACCCTGCAGGCCAAGAATGAATCAGGTGGAATGATTGTAACTACATGAGTCATTATACATAAAAAGCTCTCTCTCTCACGCACGCACGCACGCACGCACGCACGCACACACACACACATCTTGTTCAAGATTGCAAAGCACAGATGTGTGTGTGCATGTTGCTGCGTGCACAGCTCTGTGTGTGTGTGATGGAGGAAGCGAGAAAGTGAGTCTTCAGATGTAGTGACAGATGGTATTTGATTACAGAGCAGACGGTCTGTGTTGTACAAAGATGCTGTCTCAGCCCAACCTAAGGAGCTGTAGCCTCCGGTTAAGGCGAGCGGAGAGAGGCAGGCGGGGGACGGGAGGGAAAAGGAACACATGAGAGGAGGAGAAAAAATACATTTAAAAAAATAAAAGCAAGCAAGAAAGACACAAAAGAAGCAACTGCAAAAAATGAGCATCAAAGCACAAAAGAGTGAAAAGCAGTCAGGCAGGAACAAAGGAAGAAATGGAACAGAGCGATGGGCAGGCGTGGTGGAAAGTACAACAGGGGTCAGGATGAGAAAATAGCAAAGTGACGCAGAGAGACCACACCGCGCTTTTCTTTTTAAACACCTTCAACTACAAAACAACCGCAGAAACTTGAAAAACATGACTATACGTGTGACATTCCTATAAAAGGGTCAATTATATCTTGAAAAAAGTAAGATTTTAAAATATAGAAGCATTCAATGCCTTTAATCAGAAAAATTGAACATTCCTGCAGAGATGATTCATTAATTTTATAACCAATAGTTCCTTTTCTATTGTTCCACCTCATTTCAAGTATGTTCACACATCTTTGTATAAGTTAGTAAGAAGAATATCTTAATCTTTTGACGTTCTGGTGATTTTAGTCTCATTGATGCATGAACTGAACTGAAAAACTAATAAACTAAAATAATATGGGGATATATGAATGAAAAGTTAAATATTATCTTACATTATTATTCCCCCATAATTACTGGTATGTAAAATATATTTATATTATTATTGCATTATTTTTTAACCCTTAGTGCCCTGAAATAAAAAACAAACAATTTATCAGTTTTTTCTTGGTATAGATTGAAGAATATAAAGATGTTCCAAGTGTGTGTGTTACACTGACATGAATAAATCACACCCAGTTAACATTTTGCACTTTTTAAAATTTTTATTTCAAATTTTTGTATCCATTTTACACAAGCTTGCATATATACTGCACATACATTCAGTTCATAGAGGGTGAAGGCACGAAAGGCAGTTTGACTACTGGTTGTTTTTGGGGGGTGCTGGACTAAAACAATTCAGGGAAAAAGAAATATTTCTAGAAAAAAATGAAAGTTTAAAAGAAGTTTTAAAAAACTTCTTCAAACTAGGTTCAGCTTTCTACTTCACCCTCTGCCCCGCCACACCCTTTGACCATTAATGAAGCTGACTGATCTCTGTTCAGCCGTTTCTCTCAATTGAACACACACGATAAATTCATAATTGTTGCTAAAAAAACGGATCAAAAATATTGTACTCAAGTTGTTTCGGTTTGTTTAAATGCAGCACAGCCTTCCTTGTTTGAAAAGTAAAACATCAAATAAATTAGGATAAATTAAACCAATAAATTACACAAAATCTGCAAGACAAATAGACACCAGTAACAGAAAGAAAAAAAAGCAGCCATGACACGATTTTATTTTACAACCTATATCTGTTCAGACTGTATTTAAAACATTTCTGTTCCAGTTGGAACTATACTGCACTAAAACATAATAATAATAATAATAATAATAATAATAATATCATTGAAAAAGCATCAACAAAACACTATTTACATATTGCTAAGTTATAAAAAGGCAGTTTCCCCTTACTCTAAGTCCACATAATTGATATTTACAATCAAAGAGGAGCAATATAAGCTTCATTAAAAAAAAGGAAAAAGGAATTACTATTGAAAGCATTGAAACAAACAAACAAACAAACAAACACAACCTCTTTCAAACAGATCAGAGAGCAGATCAGAGGAAATGATCACAACACACACACACTCACCAAACACATGTTGCCAAGGCTTAATGAGAATCATTTACATGTCAGGATGGGACTCCCAGGGGATGAAGGGGGGTCGGGTGGGGGAGGGGGAGGGGCCACAGTGTTGAGAATTGTGTCACTCGGTGGTTCACAGGTTCTCGTAATCGGTCTTTTCTCTCACGCAGACACACACACACACACACACACACACACACACCTACACACACACACAC
>SSNR01000508.1:92240-139835 GCA_006937965.1 Callopanchax toddi | reverse complement strand
GCCATCGTCACCCCCAAGTGCAGGTCTAACACATCGCTTGGCTAGAAGAATGAAAAGAAACTGATGCTGGTGCAACTTCAAGACGGGAGACGGGAAACAGACTCTCGCTAAAGGCATGGCAGGGTGGTGAGTGCATGGAGGAAGAGGAGGAGAAGGGGGGGGGGGCTGTTATTTTTTGGAAGAGTCCATTTGCAGTGCGTTTCACCCTTTAGTGTTTTAATTACTCTCGCTTTTCTCCAGCACTCAGAGATAAAAGAAAAAAAAACTGTACAGCTCTTCTTTGTTTCATCCTATTTACAGTTGCCACAACTATACTCTTAAAATGTTTTAGAGGATGTATTTTTCTCAAGAATATAACTATTCAACACTATACAAACTCACTAACTCAGCAAAACTCACAAAAAATTATTTAATTTACTGTTTGAAAACCCATTACTATATACGTATGTCCCATAGATTTTCCAGTTACTATTTTTTTAAATAAAAAATATTTTATTTTGTATTCATGAATATTAAATGACACCCAAAAAGGGAATAACTTGACAGAAATACTTAAACACAGAATTAAGATCTTTAAAAACATTTTTTGGGTGGAGTTGCAGGAAGGGACAGGGTCTGATAATAATCTGTGCATCAGAGAAAAGTGTCCTTTTGTTTGTGGTGTATTAGAGCCCTTGGCTGGTGCTTTGAGACTCTCAGAGCTGAGCCCATCCTTCAGTGCAAAATGAGTTTTCTTTCTCTCTCAGGACTCCCGATCTTAAGAACACTGTCTGTGGGAGGAGAAGGAGAGGGGGACATAATGAAGGGAGTATCTCTCTGTCTTTCTCTGCCTCCTTTTGTCAGGTGCTTTGTCTCGCTCAGATGAGTCAGCGGGTTAAGCTACCTGCTCCTTTTGATCTTCTGAAACACAAAGCTAAGGTGAGATTGACGCCTACCTTGCACGCTACTGCAGGACGTTTTCATCAAACTTACCTCATCAAAATGCAAGCTAACATAATCATGTCTTTAAATCTTAAATGCCTGAGTAGATGGATCAAAGTTGAACAAAGTGTGCTAAAATCATGTGCAACTCAAGAGGAAAATCTGGATTTGAATTCAGGTAAAATGTACAGAAATCAACTAATGTGTGGCTTTTAAACAGTCACACTTTGGGTCTGAGGAGCTGCCAGCTCCAGGTGCGCCTTTGTAGTGCTGAGAACTTCGCCATATAACCCTGGGGTGAGAGGTGACCTTTGACCTTGAATAGTTGCTTTGAGAGAGGAGCCGCTCACAGGTTCCATCCAAAGCATCATTAATGAACGGCTGCGTTTCAGCTTTTCTTATGCGTTTGTTGCTTCATGAATGACTTCAAGTTGCCAAAAAATAAAATAAAAGTTTTCAAGTATCATTTACAGTAAAAAATCATCACCATTGCATTTTGCTCCTTCAAAATAAAAGCCTAAACATTAAAGTGGCTACCTTCATCTTGCCAATGCAAACAGAACTGAGAAAATGTATATTCAGATGTGTTCAGATCAGATAGAGGAAATGTGTTATTTTTAGTGAGCAGAAGCAGTTTAGTTAAAAGTAGTGAGGCAGCTACTAAAATGTTGCTGTTTGAAATCCCACTCCATCTGTTTAAAATCCATATTTTTATGCATTTCATGCATTTCTGCAAACTTTCCCGCTTGCATTATTGCTGTACGTGTAGGACAAGTTCACCTTGATTAAAACCCAACTTCAGCAAAGTTGCCTGAGGTCCCAACCATCAAAAACAAGCTAAAATCAAATAATTGGTCAAGAAAAATGATGGGAAAAAGGGTTTAAAAAATTCAAAATCTAAAAACGGCTTGGCATAATATTAACAGCAATAATTTATTAGTTTTTTTTCTGCAATGGCATCAAAGGACAAACAAATCTTGAAGTGCCAACCTTCAGCAAGCAGTAATGACAAATAATATTCAGAAACAACAATATCATTTAAAACAATAATGTACACCCAATAAACACAATGCCCCAGTCAGAGGGAAAAATACACTTCAAGAAATGGTAGAGCTCAGTAGCTATTTGAAACCAGTCCAAGTCCCACGGACCAGTGCTGACCAGTACCATGAGTCCATTTTTAGTCCAGTCACAAGCCACAGTATAAGCTTTGAATTTGCGTGCATGTGTGTGTGTGTCCTTTAATTGGGGACAGTTTATTAGCATGTGCAGTGTATCAGGAACCCTGCCTATTTTTGTAGGGGTGTAACAGGGAACTGCCTCCACACACTTAGGTAGTGTTGATCATAAAACAGGCCAAACTGATGAGGGTTCACATGGTCCAAAAAGACCTTGAATTTCAAAAGTAAAACCAAGAGTCTCTTCAATTCAGAGTCTTAGAAAAACAAAACATGTAATAACCATAATAATATATGAACAAGAACACAACAGCTAGGTCATTTGTCGCAGAGAGACTTCAGATCAGGAATGCTACTCCATAACCTTCATACATTCAAAAGTAATAATAATGAAAAAAATAGAAATCAAAAGTTTAGTCAGAGAAAAGAAAAAAGTTAATCTTTTGAAAATCAATTAAATCAATGAAAACAATAAACAACACTCCCCCCCCTCCCCCCCCCCCAAAAAAGGGAGAAATTTACTCGTGTAGAAGCTCTTGGAGACAGTTTGGGGATTTAAAGATCTCTGGGACCTCGCTGTCCAGTTTGCAGATGACCTTGTAGATGGCCTTCTTCCAGGATGGGTCCACATCTTTGCCGGCGACAATGGCATTGAAGAACTCTCTCAGAGTGATCTCCGCCACCTCCAGAAAACGATCAGGGACCTTAAATGGGCACAGAGAAGGAAGAAAAGGTTAAGAACTCAGTTGTGTTTGATTAGTTGCTAGTGACCCGTCCAGGCTGCTCGTCCAATAATAACTGTAGAGAGACACCAACTCCCTGTAACCCTGATGGGGAACAAGCAGGTATGAATAGAATAGACTTGGATTGGACTTACAAAACCCAAATTCCCACCCAGGATAACACCTCCCACAATACTAAGCACTGGTTGACTCAGTTGGACAATACGATACAATATTTTCACGGTGGACGTAAACCATAAATTTCCCCTCCCTTGAGTGCACACTTCCTTAAAAGTCAACTGAGGCAGTGGCCTGAGAAAAAGTCACTTCTTGTGAATTCTCAGGTCTCTCACACTTTTCCCAATTCCCTTCCAGCAACACGACACTTGTGACATGTTTATAAGCCCCGCTGCAAATCTGAGAGAGAGAGAGAGAGAGAGAGAGATCAAGAGAGAGAGAGAGGGAGAGAGGAGCTGACTGAAGTGCGACAGAGAGTTGCTGGCGAAAGAGGAAGTACTAAATGCTTTGGGAACGGGGAGACACGCTCGCCTCTTTAGTGTCCCTGACAGCAGTGCTCACCGACACCGCGGAGATGATTAGTCTGGCAAAGATCTGTGACACCTTCCCTCAAGCCAACACTCTGTCACACACACACACACACACACACACACACACACACACACACACACACACACACACACACACACACACACACACACACACACACACACACACACACACACACACACACACACACACACACACACACACACACACACACACACACACACACACACACACACACACACACACACGCACACACACACACACATACACACACACTTTAACAGCCACCCTGGTGTATTTGGCTGAGTCTCTCTCCTCGACTCAGAGCTCAGGGCGATGCAGCCTTCAGGGGTCACCTGCTTGGATAATGCTGACTGTCTCCCTGCCCGCCTCCCTTGATACTCACACAGGCACATACTGTCACACACATTTATATATATAAAGCAGCAGCAGCTTGCCCAAATGCCTGACAGATCGCACACCTCTCTACTCATCTCCTCTCCTCTCCTCCAGTGTCCTGCAGATACTCATCAGGAGTGTCAGGACACTGCAAGGTTAGTGGCCACTGGAACATGCACACACACGATAGACACAGGCTTTTTTCACACTGATGTACACACTCATACACACATGGGACAAGCCCACCGCTCCCCTAGGGGTGATGAATGGATGCTAAGATGCCTGAATGTGTGTGTATGTGTAGTTTGAGCTTATGTGGGAGTTAAAAAAAAGGTGAATCATGAAAAAGAAGCTTGTATGTTTGACACACAAGAAGAAACACATAAGCTATACCACAATTCCCTAAATATTTAAATCCTTGTCCGAGTACACATATCAATATAATTCATTGTTTGAGCTGTTTGTCACTTCTGAAATACTGGCACAATAACCCTGACACGAGGGCAACTTTGTGTGTGTGTGTGTGCTTGAGTTTGTGTGGCTGCACACTGTCCCAAAAGACTCCAGTGACTGGCCAAAGGAGCGCTGTGCCCTAGCCGCTAGATGCAGGGAGTGCTGCATTACTAAGAATATTCCTGCATGGAATTTCTCCTGACGTTTTGACTATAAAAGGACAGCAAAATGCTGACTGCAAGGAGAACGCAATGTCAAGGAGAAAAGGGTATTGGTATTTCAGATCCTCTTGACTGCGAGAGGGAGAGAATGAACATGAGGGAGGGAGGGGGTGGCAAGGGAAGGAGGGGCTGAGAAGTGTCTAAGGAGAGAGTGTGGAACAGCGGAACGGAGGGAGTTATTCCTGTCCCACAAGCCTTTGTTTTGCCACTACATGTGAGTTGTGTATGTGAGTGAGCTGCCTCCTGACCAGCAGTGCGAATTAACTGTTTGCCCCCACCCCCAGCCCCCCAGCCCAAAGCTAGTCCCATTCTGCCCCATTCTCCCCCCTCTCCATCATTCTCTCTAGGGTCAGCTGTTGGGCCTTTGTTCCAAAGGCATTGTGGGGGATTATCCAGTGTGGCTGTTCATTTGCTCTGCTGTCCCGTAAATGGGGCCAATCGCGTGGCTCACAATCCTTCATACATATTTCATAGGGCTTTTTAACAACTTCTCAGCAGAGCCCAAAATTAAAACACAGATGCACGAAGAAGGGAGGCGCCAAAGGATGGAGAGGGTCTTTAATTTTGTTGTTGTGTGTGTGAGGGGTGATGCCTGGAAAAGCCAAACAAGGTGACTGAAATTGGATTCAGACTGAGCAGTCCAAATCAGAAACAAACCATATCCCCCTGAGCCATTTTCATGCACTTTTTGAGGCCTTATTCAGAAGTGTTATCTGGATTTCTAATGGAGTTCACATGGGAATTAGAATAGGTAACAGTTCACCTGGCTATTTCATAGCCAGTGACCTTTCCATTTATGTCATTTTAAGGCATTTTCAATAAATCTGTTCTTTACAGCCAGTTACCATATTTTCAGACTAAAACATACCTCAAATGGAGAAACCTTTTGTGTACTGTAAGTTTGACAATTCCTTAAGAACACATCTAGATAGTTTGTCTCAGAAAATGATGACAAACTGAGAGTGAGTACTTCTGTTCCCTAACCCTAACCCTCTAGGAGTGAAACCAATGGCATTTAACGTGTATTATGACCACCAACAGGAGGGGTTATACATTTTCTTGACTGTTTCAAGATTTTAAATAAGATTGGATTAGAAATTCAGTCAAAAACAAAACCTACAGAGAACAGAAGTGTGTGTGTTGCAGGACATTCAAAGAACAAGGCTTTCACTGGAAGAGATATTTCCATTGACAATGTGTAATGCAATATGAAAATAGGAAGACAAGGATGAAACCAGATGAAAGAACCCACTAAGGTGATGAATCTGTTCTTCCCCTAACCTTTGTATTGTGCTGTGTGTTGGATAAATACCAATCATGAGACGAAAGGAAGAAAGGCCAAAAAGAAAAAGAGGATGCTCGCTGCAGGTGGAGCTGCACCAAGTGCAGCCACACACTGACCCTCACTCTAACCTTAACCCTAACCTGGGCTGGGCTGACTCTGATTGAATGGGCGGGGCTGAACCTGGTGCAGCTCCACCTTTGTGGTTCTGCAGCGAGCACTACTAGAAAAAAAAAGAGCTTCTGATCGCAACAAGGCAGTTAATCACTCCCCCCTCTTCCCAACAACTCTCCCCTACTCTCCCCATCTCCCTCTCACATGACAAGTTGCTTTGAGACAGAAGGATAAGCTCTTTTTCAGAGAGAGAGAGAATTGGATTTCCTGCTTTTTGATGAGATAATAAAATATGACAGAGGACAATAGGAGCCTGTGGATTGCTTCCTGGGAGCTGTTCAGTCCAGGAGCAGCCCCCATTATAAGACTGCTCAGACAAACGTTTAAAAAGGTAGCCAGAAGCCCAAGCCCTTATATACAGTCTACTATTATACACGTGGCATGGAAGCATATTTATGTGTGTGTGTGTGTGTGTGTGTGTGTGTGTGTGTGTGTGTGTGTGTGTGTGTGTGTGTGTGTGTGTGTGTGTGTGTGTGTGTGTGTGTGTGTGTGTGTGTGTGTGTGTGTGTCTTTGATTGTGTTTCATTTAAAGCCTGAGAAACCTCTTCTCTCTTGGTGACTCAGGGTTTGCTGTTTGTTTGACCAGTGTGTTTCTCCCCTTTTGCTTTTGGGAACTGTCAGGAGATGTATTGCACCTTCTATTTGCACAGTGTTAGCCAAACAAGACAAGACCCTGGAAGATAAGGCTGTGTGTGTGAGCATGTGTGTGTGCAAGTGAGCGTGTGTATGCTCACAAGCTGTTGCCTTGAAGGATGAAATGCAGTGACACAACACAAGCCCCTCTGCTATCCAGGTTAATTCCTAACTCCAGTCATCCCTGGGAATTCCAACACTTCCCATGATTTCCACTTTGTATTTTTTAAGACATGGACATTTTAGATTAGAAATGCACCTGAAGTTGTCAATCTTTCTAAGAAGCCAACTCCTTGTAACACATTAATGGATGTCTTTAACATTTTTAGCTTATAAAAGTTTCTGAACCTTGAACACACACACACACACACACACACACACACACACACACACACACACACACACACACACACACACACACAGGCCCCTGTGCCTCATGTATCTGCTCCAATCAATAATCTACAAAGGCCTTGATAAGCCCTTGGCCTACACTGTCACTTTAAACAAACACAACCTATGTCCCTTCTCTTCCTACCCCTCTCCATGCTTGTCTCAACCCCCCTTCTTGCACTGATAAGACGGTTCCATGAATGAAGAGTCAAACCAACTAAAACTAAAAGAAATGGACAAGTTTTGACTAAAACATGTCCATTTTAGGGGATTGAGACCTCTCACTCCCCTGGCCTTCTGTGTTTCCATGACACCCTTTAGCTCCTTAAGTTTGTCCGCTGTGACCTCTGTGCTTTGGAGACTGTTGGGACGGGAAACAGGCCTCAAAGCTGAACAAACATCAGCCACCCTGGCTCCACTGATAGCCTTGAGAACATGAAGCCTTGAGAGGCTGTCGTGTATGTATGCATGTGTGTTTGTGTGGAGAAACATTAGCATCACATGATGGACTTGGCGCACCTCGATGAGGAAGTCAAGGACGAGATGGGGTCAAAGGCACTAATGGAGTCATTCTCCTTCTTGTTGAAGCCTCAATCTTAGACTCATAATTTGGGGGGTTTGTTTAAATGGCAGAGGGTGAGTGAGTTTTTAGAAAAAAGGTATTAACATTAGGCTACTGTACAGTTCATCATTTAAAATCTTAGAAATAAATTGCTTGATATTATAGATTTGCCCCAGGTTGAATAAAACTAATATAAAAGACGAGGGGAGTGAGGGTCATCAAGTGCTGGGCCTCTGGAGGTCAGAAAGTCAACCCAGCCTTAAGAGACTGAGAGCACAGGAGGCAGCAGGGAAAGAAAGGAGCAAGGGAGTCTGGAAGATAGGAACAGGACATCTGGAGAGGAGGAGACCAGGGGGAGGGAGGTAGAGGAAGAATGGAAGGGTGGGAGGGTTAGCAAACAACAAAGGGTGGAGAGTAAGGAGCCGCAATGAAGGAGGGAGACTGGAAGATGGATGGAAGGATGGAAAGAGATGGAGTACAAGGGCAAGTGAAGGATTAATATGGCAGGGAAGAAAGTAAAAATAATAAACTGCAGATTGGATTGAAAGGAAGGAGAGTTTTGCATCAGCAGGTCAAGAATGGGGGGTTTCTTTGACACATCTGCAGCTCTGATGCACACCCTGGTCATTTTGGCATGCGTCCCTTCGCCACACTTCATTAGTCTCACACACACAGACAGAGACCAAAATGGTCCAGAAATAATGACATAATCAGCAGCTGTGCCACAGAGCAAGCTGCCCCGCACAAGGTGACCAGGGACAGGATGAGGAGGGGAAGACAGAGGGAGGAGAGGGGAGAAGAAGGGAAGATGGAGGTGGGTATGAAAATCAAGCACCAGTGAACACCATGAGATAAAGTGTTTGAGCAGGTGAAGACATGGAGCGAGGGGATTGGGTATTTCTTCATGTTTTAGAGACTCCGTGTTGCCCCAGGCTGCATGTACAAACTCCTCCTGTCCTTTAATCAGCACACAGAACGAATCTCTAAACTTCACATGTGAACACACACTCACAATAAAGAAAAGACCCATCAATCTCAAACTGGGGTTCTTAATAAACACTTTGACTGAGAATCAGACACTCACACACTCTTCCTTCTCTTCACTGAGTCCAGAAAGAAATCAAATTGTCATTCAAATGGGCTAATAGTGGACTTTGACCCATGTCTGTGACTTCGTGTATTGATTTTCTGAGGTGAGTGGATTAGGAACTAGATAGAAAGCTATAATATTCTGTATGTTGGCTATAAGTTGGTTTTCCTGTTGCTGTGTTATAATTTACCCTAATTCAACAATTCACAGTCACAGGGCTTTGAAGTCTGCAACACAAAAATTCCTCTCAATATAGTTGAGGGGATGTTTGGAATCCCAGTCAATTTAGGTTCTATGATCCAGAAAGTGTAAGAAATGTAAGAGAAACTTTGAAATGGGTTGGTGACCAATTTACCAAACAAAATTATTGTAAAGTGTTTCAAATTCAGATATAATTCAAAAACATTCTGATTAAATTGCACCAAGAATATTTGGATAAAGTTTGTAATTTGTGTGCAAGTACCCCTCATGACCCAGCCATAAATTAACTTATGAAACAATTCAGATAATTACAATGGAAAATGATCATTTTTTAAATAAAATGTTGTGTCTCTAACTACTTGCAGCTTAGTTTTAGAAGTGTGTTTGAGTTTAGTCTAAATGGTATCAGGTGGTGCATGAACAGAACACTGTTTAATTCAGCCTGTGTTTTGTGTAGCTGCACATACAGTAAATGGATTCTCTGTGGGGGAGTTTGTGGCTTTTACATCTTAATGAGAAGGAAATAAAACCAACAAGTGATACTGTAGATATGAAAAGGCAGAGGAGGGCAAGGGTGTGTGTGTATGTGTGTGCTGTGGAAATAAACCCACTGGCAAATTGTATTGGTTGTATTTTTGGCAGGTCTGAACCTAAATCTATACCGCCAGCTTTCTCTTTTCTTTTCGTTTATCTCCTACATTCTACCACTTTTTTGTCTTCAGTCGCTCTTCAAAGAGACCCCTAAAGCCGTTTGGTAAAAGCAGCACACCTGTGTGTGAGCGTTTCTTTAGTTTTTGTATTTTTACGTATCTTTCTACATGTTTGTATCTTCGTCTTTGCCTTTGCATTCAGTGAAATGGCTCTAACCTGTTCACCTCAAATTCCCTGAGGTCAAACCTCGGTCAAAGGCACACTCCTAACACACACGCACACGCACGCACGCACGCACACACACACACACACACACACACACACACACACACAGAGTGCTCTGTGTGGTGAGAAAATCAAAGGAGAAAAAAAAAGACAAGGAGTGAAGGAGTGGAAGACAGGGAGGCAGCAGCAGGAGGAGGAGAAACCGACATTAGCTTCCCTGGGTGGAGAACAAATGGAGCCCCGAGAGGGACGCGAAGAGGAGGAACGAGGGAATGAGGGGGAAGGAGAGGTGAAGCACACAATGCTATGGGGCATGGCGGTTGGACAGACAGCATCTGCTCTCAGCTCTCTGTGGCTCTGGGAATGGATGGAGAGCAGAGGAAGAAGGGAGGAAAAAGTTTTAAAGACAGAGTGTTCAGGACAGAGAAGTCAGATACTGAGTCACTTTGGGTGAAAAGAAAATAATAAAATCAACGTGAACAAAGTTGATGGAGGGATATTATCATTTCAAAATACAGGGATGACAGACAGATGGATGGACAAAAGAGGAAGAGAGACAAAAGGAGTGACACATCTTTGCAATTGGAGAAAGAACAGCTGATAAGAGAGGACACACGATACGTGTGTGTGCAGCCGAAGGCTTCTCACAGCTTTTCATGGTACCTCCCTCTCGCATAGAGATCATATGGATATCCTAAATGCCAAGATGTGTGTATGTGAGCAAGCGCTCGATGGGAGGAGTGTAACTGACAGAAAAAACTTGGCCTGGGTCTGTCTTATGGAAATCTGAGAGTTTCCCAGGGCCATCATAAAACTGCCTCTTTATGAGACCTCACCTCTTTTCTCCTCCGACCCATTACCAGGTCTCACACACACACACACACACACACACACACACACACACACACACACACACACACACACACACACACACACACACACACACACACACACACACACACACACACACACACACACACACACACACACACACACACTCCTGTCTCATGAAAGATGATGTGTGTTGTCATTGGGGGTTCAAAGACGAGGACGTTAGAAAGAAAAAGGACACTAAGTGAGAATTTTCACTTGAGTCCTCACATGAAAGCGCCGCTCGCTCAAAGTCAAGGCTTTGGGAGGCCGGGTGTGTTTCGGAAGACTTTGATGACGACTGACAAAATGAATGAGAAGCGGAGAAGAAGAGAGGGGATCAGAAGAGGGATTGAGGGAGGGATGGTGAAGGGGGGGTTTGCTGAGAAAAGAGGAAAGTAGAGTCGGGGTCTAGGTAATTAACGGCAAGCTCTTTAATTACTGCTGGTGTTCATTGTGCCAGAAGGAATGTGACAATTATCCATTAAAACTTCCTAATATGGAAGGTGGGGGTGGGGGGGTGGAGTAAGTGAGGAGGAGGGAGGGATTAACAGAAGACATGCAAAAAGGGAGGATGAAAGAATGAGAGGAGGGAGGGAACAGAAGGAAGAGAGGACGATATGGAGGGATATGAAAGGAAAAAAGGGGAAACAATCGCGGCAAAAGAGAGGCTGGGAGGGAGAGAGGGAGCATATTAGGGCAGCACAGTGACAGAGCAGATTAGCATCAAACAAGAAAGGCCACAGACGCGTGTGTGTGTGTGTGTGTGTGTGTGATCATTGAAACAGAGGACATATTCATTCCAAAGACGCCACCAAGGTGGATGGAACTTTGATGATGCAGAGTCTGGCAAAGGGAAAACCATGTGTGTGTTGGTGTGTGTGTGTGTGTGTGTGTGTGTGTGTGTGTTTGCATGTGTGTGTGCTTGCTGAATCTGCGTAGGCTCCTGTTTCAAGTGGTGGTGCAGGCAGGTAGGGGAGGAAGAGGAGGAGGAGGAGAAAAGGGAGAGATCCACAGAAAAAAAGGGCCTTGGAGGCATCCTGATACACAGTACATTTCCATCTCCACATTACCTCTATGACTCACACACACTCAGAAACTCACACACAAGACGGAAAGACATCACAAGTTTGTCCACACACATGTGTGAGGCACACATCATTCCCACACAAACATCAAACAGCAAAAAACACACATCCCACGCTCACAAATAACACACACACGCACGCACGCACACACACACACACACACACACACACACACACACACACACACACACACACAAAGTCTTAGCGCTCACCAAGGCGGTTGGTTCGTCAGGGGGTTAGAAATTTGCATGGCTGGGCAAATTTTTCTTGTGTTAAACTCTAATCAGCTCCTATATCTCTCAGACACCTGCCCAGCAAAAAAAAAAAAAACAACCTTAATATGCAAAACACCTTCCCACCCTCCTCCACCAATGCAGCTTCTCGGCCAACACCTTAAGCCTGTTCCAACAGTAACTTCCTGGTGCTCGGAGAAGAATGACAGTCTTGTTCGAAGTGTTGCAGGAAAAATAGGCCTCAGAAAGAAAGGGGGTTTCTCATAGGGATCGAGATGTCTCCTCTCTTTGGGAGTTGATGACATATTAATTTGTTGGTTTTTTTTTTAGTTGCTGCTAAGGTTAGGGTTAGGGCTTTACATGGTCACACACTCGATATTTACATACATCTGAGGCAGAAAGACAAACTTTTACTGAAGGCTCATGCAGTAACTACAGTAGTGATTCAGTTGTGTGCATAAATAAACAGAAGAGATATTTATTCTAATTAGAATACATTTAAAGTGTAAAATGTGTTTTACTGGGCTTTTTAAGTTCTAACTCCAGGTGTATTTAATCCTTTGTCCTTTGAATCTTTGTTTTATTATCACATTGAGCTGATTTTGAGCTTCCTCCCAGTTTTCATTTTTGTGACAAAATGCAACCATAATGAGAAGAAAATATTAAAAAGATTCTCAAGTAAGTTTTCTCCCCCAGTTTTTAAAGCCAATAAGTTAAGGCTACGCACCTAAGAAACATAATTTATATTTGTTTAGTTCTTTAGATCAGATCAGTGATTAAATAAAACATGTGTTCAAGGATTAACAAAAATAAACCCTATTAAAATCAGAGCAAACTACCATAAATATATACTGAATCATTAACCTCGTTTAGTGCCTCATTCTGCTGCATCTGCTTAAGGCTTTTAGCTAAAAAATCAAGCAAAAAGTAAAAGTACAAGTCTGGTATTGCTGCCTAACTGGTTTAAAGAGGTTTTCCTGTCACTAATAATAATTTCTGCACTCATTACGAGCAGCGAAATAGAAGGAATCTTGCTTTTCCTCTGATGGGCTTTCAGCTGATTGAGACCTCACATATACAAGTGCCTCTGCCTGCCAGAGTCTCTCAAAGCCTCCCTTAAGAGGTTTGAAGATGGATGTGGTGAAGTGTGTGTGTGTGTGTGTGTGTGTGTGTGTGTGTGTGTGTGTGTGTGTGTGTGTTTGGGTGCACACAGAGCAACCCCAGTGGACAAATAATGATGAAGAGAGACAGAAGGAAACAAAGAGAAAAGAAAGTGAAGCTCTTTAATTGTGAGAGCTTGCAAAACTCCCACTGCTTGCAAGGGCACTTCGCTCCTGCACGTCATCTCTTTCTCCCCCGTCTCTCCTTCTTTCTCCCCTTTCCATTCCCTCTTGTTTCCCCCTTTCCCCTTCTCTCTTCATCGGTCTCTCTTTTGTCTCCAAGCTCTCACCCTCCATCCCCTATCTATCCATCTCCCTCCCCCTTTCTCTCCCCTTCCTCTCACTAAAACAGTAGCCCCCCCGCGCGCATGCACGCACACACACCAGAGAAGTGCTTTGCCAGCATGCCAGGCCGGTCCAAGGGACGGCTGTACCCTTCGAGGTGAACAGGACACCGGGAAATGCAGCAACAACAAAACACTCACAGGCACACACACACAGACTCGATCGCTCTAACACACACACACACACACACACACACACACACACACACACACACACACACACACACACACACACACACACACACACACACACACACACACACACACACACACACACACACACAAAACCAGCTCACTTCAGGTCTTTCTTAACACGAGCCCTTTAAAGCTCTTTTGTCGGCTAGCACTGAGAGAAAACACTGTCGATCGTTTAAACACACACACGCACACACACGCATGCGCACACACACACACACACATATAGAGAAGGTGGCAAAAGGAGAAGTGTGAAAAATGAGACGTATCAAAGGTGAAGTTACCTGCTGAGAATTTATGATTACAATACACAGGAAGCGTTGGTACATCGCACTGCTGATCATAGGCAAATGATGACAGGGAAGTAAAATGTACGTTTCCAAAACAACAACAACACAAAAAACACACACGAACAAGACACGCACAAACCAACAGAGAAGAAGAGACATAAGTGAGGCGTCTGTAATTTTCTTCCTCATCAGATCATACTTCCTCACAGCTATAAAAACAGACTTTACACAATTTGTACTTAGAATTTGTTTTTGTTTCAAAATGTTCCTGCATGAATTATGAGATCTTTACTAAAACTATGAAGTAAAAACATTTTTAAATTATGCTACTTACGTCTTCCCACATTTTAACACATTCTAACATGTTTCAAAGCAGTTCAAAAATGTGGAACTTAGCTCCTATGAGCTGCAGACTTTTATAGATTTTCTACAAAAAAGATATAACAATCAGTTAACAGGCTATAACATTCCCTTTCACAAAGTGCCATCTATAAAAGGTCTAACTACACAAAAGTGACAGGGTGTTCTTTCTCCCCTCTGATTTGCTGTCATCCTCACACGTCATCATGGCCCTCTCATCTCCTCTTCCCATTTATTCGTGTGGACATTTGTGGAGCATCCAGGGCACAAAGCCACCAGACACTAGTCTGGCCATGGTTCACTGAAACAACTCATCCATAGGAGCGGGATCAACGGTTGTCAATCAAATGGTCTTCACATGCTATTGGATAGCGCTAGGACCAATCAGAGCCATTTAGCAACAACCGGAACCAGCTGGTAGCTTAAACTTTTACCGTATCCTGTCGGCAAAGAGAGTTAGAGCTCTGCCGTCATCGGCTAATCCCGCCCATCAAACCATTAGAGCGCTGTGATTGGCCCGGTACGAGGCTAACCGGACCAATCAGTGGACCGCTGAGGTTCCAATGGAGCGTGGCTAGACCAAAGTCTGCGGAGTTCACTAGGCTAACCAGCCACTGCTTGCAGACAATGCATCTGTTGGCATTTTGTCCTTCAGTAAGAAGGGGCCAGTGGTTACAGGGTCAACAGATCTTCAGGAAATATCTGAAAAAAAGAAATCTATTGGCTTTGTTCCCTCAACATTCACCTTCCACCTGCCAAAAAACATGGCAGGTCACCCTGAAACTGGCTGTCTTTGATTTTCCAAACATTTCAGATTTTATTTCTGTCCCTGAGCTCTGTCTGGTGGACATCCTCAGCTCACTCAACATCTTCAGCTACCTAAACACTCACAGCTTCTTCATCATCCTCAGATCAAGGATCAAGAGTCAGCACATTACTCCAGTTTTAAGATCCCTGCACTGGATACCAGTGCATTTTAGATTTCATTTTAAAATTTTAGTTTTTAAAGCCCTGTGTGGTCAGGTCCCTGATTATATCTCAGACCTTTTAGAACCCTACAGTCCTCCTTGTAGTCAGCGGTCTACTAGTCAGAGGCTGTTGGTAGTTCCTAGATCACATTTTAAGTCCAGGGGAGATAAATCTTTTAAAGTAGTGGCTCCAAGATTATGGAACGCATACAACCTCCTCCTCACATTGCTTGGATTCTGTTAAGAAACAGTTGAAGACTAATTTATTCAGGCTGGCTTTTAACTGATTTTATGTTGCATGGCATTTTATGTTTTTGGTTTATCATGTTTTTATCATGTTTTTATTTTGTGTTCTTATCAAGTTTCTATCCTGTGTTTTTATCATTGTTTTATTGTGAAGCACTTTGTGGTCTTTGACCTGAGAAAAGTGCTACTGTATATAAAAAAAGTAATAATAACAATAATAATAATAATAATAATAATAATAATAATAATAATAATAATAATAATAATAATAATAATAATTATTATTATTATTATTATTATTATTATTTGCCTTTGAATTTGAGCTCTAAATTCAAATGTGATACAAATAGTTTTTCCTTTTATGGAGTTTGTGCAAATATTGGGTTTGCTGACAACAGTTTTTACTTCATTCTGATAGCACATCTAAATTGATTTACACCAAAAATATCATTGGAGATCAGATTTATTGAGAAGAGCAACGAAGCAGTACTGACATGAATAGGATTTGAAGTATAGTCAGTGATGCATGGCGACACATGAAAACTACACATTTCTCACAATGGAAAATAAAAATTCAAAAGATTTAACAATTATTTTGATTCTTGGATGTTACTTGATGCCTGAATATTATTTTTAATTTTAGTGGCACCCTGCTATTGAAGGATTTACACAAAATTCCTGGAGTACTTAGCATTTCTGGCTCTCTGTCATCATGATTTGAGTGAAAAAAATGCACTTCTGCTAACTGGCCAGTTGGTGGCATTGTATGAGGTGATGAACAAGCGTCCACTATAGTGGTGGATATGCAACTATGACAACAAAACCCATGCATATATAAAAGAACAGCTTTTGAATAGCTGTCCACTGTAGTGACCTCTTTGTATGAAAGGGTTAAAATAGTATTTATCAGAAAAAAACACTTATAAAATGTAATCATGAATGCAATATTGAAACACTTTATAATAAAACTACTTAAAGAAAAAATAAGTCATTGATAGGGTTGTAAAGATTTTATGGATTATTAATAAGAGTAAGAATACCAAAGAAGAAAATGCAAGCTAACTATTTAGAGTTTAGACATCAGTTTAAACCCATTCTCTGTTGCTCTGTTTACTTAATTATCACCAGAATGACAAAAGGTGATGATGTATTTGCCTGAGTGTTTGTTGCCTTTTAGCAAAATATCTCATGAACCATTGGATGAATTTTAATGACACCCTCAGAAGAGAATGATTATATCTACAACTCATTAACATCTGGAGCCAACCCAATTCAAGATAGCCACCATAACCAACTGACCTTACAAAACACAAAGAAATGTTTTTAAAAATCAGTCAGTTTTGTAGATTTTGAGCTAAAATGTCTCTTGGTTGACCCTGAGACACCAAGTCCTAACTGGTTGTGCATAACGTTACTCTCAACATTTGACCAAAATGGGTGTAAACATTATTTCTCTAAATAAGGATATCTGAGTTTTTGCATTAAAGGCCTTTGATTCATAGAAATATTCCTGCTCTGTATGTTTTTTTAATTTATGGTTTGATTAATAATACAGTTGTTTATTATTCCTTTATAAAGGTTGTCTTATCCTAAACTGGTGCCAGAAATACACATTGTAATGCAGTATCACAGGATGTATAAGAGACTTGAAGTCTGCAGTGAGAACGGAGGGACAGAGAGAGACAGAGGACACAGTGAGACAGAGTCATATGACTCATCTTATTCACCAAGTATCAGGTAAAATTTCCCTTTTCCATATGGGCAATATTTATTTCCAGCCCTGTCTCTTACTTATGACTATTAGACCTCCACCTGGCACAAATTACCTCAAAGTCATTGGCCTTGTTGTAGTGCATGTTGAGGGCTCGGAAGAGCTCACAGTCCCGGCTGACACTCAGTTCTTCGGCCCCAGTCACTCCATCGTTGATGGCCTGGCGAGCAAACTTCTCCATCTGGATGTAGTAGAACTCCCTGAAGTTGCTGAACCACTTGATCAGCTGGGAGGTGATGCAGCGGTTAAACTGGAACAAGAGATGGAGGCAGGAGGGAGGGGTTAGCAACTTCTCTTAGCATTTCAGTTAATCTTCATTTATCACCTGAAATTCAGCAAACGGGATCCGTCTGTGTGCTTTATGCGAACAAGAGGAGAAGAATGACAGGTTGGAACCTTATTTAGCCACAGGATTTGAGTGTGAATGAAAGGCATTTTTATATCAGGGGGCCGGGGCATGAGGTAAGGTGAGAGGAAACAGCGGGAGATAAAAGAGAAGTGGAATGGAGAACACAGGTTGTTGAATGGAGGGATGATAATAGAGATATTAAGTTAGAGAGCAAAGCAAGGAGGTTGGCGAAGGAAGAAAAGTACGAATGGCAGAGTGTGTGTGTGGGGTTCATCTCCCCAGACTTCCCCCCGATCATAACCCTCAGAGTGGAGGGAGAGGTGGAAGAGAGAGAGTGGGGGTGAGACCGCATACACATAATTGACCAGAAAAACGATTAAGTCATCATCTGAAGCGCCCCGGCCCGCAGGGGGCTCAAACATGTACTTAACCCCGTTCACCAATTACACCGTGATCCTCCTCCTCCTCCTCCTCTGTGCACCTCCCACACAGCGAGGAAGGAGAAGAAAAAGAGCAAAATAAGAAGAGAGGGATAATCAGCGCTGCAGAAGAGGCAGTGGCTATCTGATTTCTGCTGCTGGATGAAGCTTTTAAAAGTCTTAGCTGCTCTTATTTTCTTTTATTCTGGATCTGGACATGCATACCTTCAGATTAAAGAGCATATTTTAAGTTAGACACTCCCTTAAACAAATGTTTAGAGAAATATAATAGAAACTTTTTCTGAATGAAAATTTACACAAATTCAGCTTATTTAGGCTCTTGGATTCGTTTTTGTGAGAATTGTCGATTTTTTCACCAAACCGGAAGTGACGACAGTTCAGGGAGACCGTTCGTTCTCTATATAGAAAACTGATCCACTTATCACTACTTGTGACGAGCAAAACAAACCCCTAGAGTGCCGTTATTTTATTACTTTATTACCATAGTGAGAAGTTATTTTATTAAGATTAAAAAAAAAAAAAGATAAAAACAATCAGTCCTGTAAGGCTGTACCCTGTCGGTCCAGCTGTAGACCGTGACCCACCTCCTCACTTGGGTCTGGATAAAATACCAGCGTTTTGCACCAGGTTTGATCATCAGAGCTCCAAACATTGAGCTGCGTTCAGGTGAATTGTTAAGAAATGAAAGAGTTTATAAAAAGTTTCACAGGATGCAGCTAAACGGTTCGAGGCTGACCGAAACAGTGTCGGGTCAGGCTGGAAACCCCGCCGTGAATCCCCTCTTGGTAGCCCCGCTGGGAACGGGAATCCCCTCTGGAGAGCATCGCGGCATGGATTTACTGTACCCCGCCAGCCAGGTGAGGGTCAGACACCTGAAGGAAACGCTCTCATGAAATCGCTGATCGGTACCGGACTACGACCCACCACGAACCGAGTCACACTGAATGTTTTTCGTCGGTATGTGGGACTCCATCACATCCAGTCCTGGACTAGACCAGGACCACCGGGGTTTTTCGTCTCCAAACAGAAGTCACCGTACCGGTAAGGAAGCCGTCCCGTAGTTGACTCAGTGTCCTGACAGACTGGCGATTGGCATTCATAAACATAATAATTTAGCATTTTTTATTAAAATGAATACACACTGACTCGATTAAAGAGCGCTCTAACCTAAAACTAACAACTCATCGCCGACAGCGAGCAGGCAGCTGGCAGACTAGAGCGGTGCCAGTCTGAGATGTTAAAGTAGTTTAGCTTTAAAAAATCTACACAATGATTAAAACAAGCATCTGTTACACAAACTCCACACAACAAAGGGCTCAAATGATCATATTTATGGGATTATTGATCGTACAGAGTGTTAAATTATCCTACAAATACTTTATTTATCTACATCTGACAACACTGTAAGCAGCGCCACCTAGCTAGGAGCTCCCTTAGCTGACGTCACAGGTCCACATATGAAAAAAAAAGCGTTTTTAGAAGCTTTGCAAAAAGGGGCACTTTTAACTAGAAAAATGGTTTTAAAAAATGTATTGTAAAACAAAATACCCTCAATAAACATTTCAAATAGTATTTTTGGACAGAGTTTTATCAGAATAATAAAAAAAAGAACTTAAAATATGCTCTTTAAGATATCCTGTGCTCTGGGTTCTAAAATCGTTGAACTAAATTCTTGATTTACTCTTCAAACTTCCTCAAAAACCTCTTTGCTCTTTCTGAAAAAACGGGAACAAAACGCTCCTAAATGCTGAACTCTGCTCACTGGGGAGGCAGAGCGGCTCTGACATGGAGATTAGATTCTGGCTATTGTTCCATAACACACACACACACACACACACACACACACACACACACACACACACACACACACACACACACACACACTCCCTTTCCGATCTTGTACTACACTCGTGAATATGGGAAGGAGTGTGCGTGTGTTGAATCAGAGGAAAACAGTTGAAGCAAGCGCAAAAGCAACAAAAAAACAGTTGTCCTACTGGAATGATCAGTAGATGAGATAACGATGGAGTGGAAAAAGAATAAGTCTGATCTTTGGCAGGGGTGTGTGTGTGTGTCTTTGTGTGTGTGTCTGTCTGAAAGTGCAGGGTGAGCAAAAAAGAGGGGTGAGAGGAGGAGGAGAGGGTGGTGGGAGGATGGGTGCAGGTCAGCGCCATTGGAAAATGGTGCTTTGCTGGTGGTGGCGGGGGGTTGGAGGGTAGGAGGGGAGTCGGAACGTGAGCCATCAGCAAGCTGGGGTCGTGACATCGGAGTGTCAAACAAACTACTGACACTTACAAATACGCTGGCAGGACGGGGGTGTTCTTAAACAAACACACACACGCACACGCACGCACGCGCACACACACACACACACACGCACACACACTTAACAACATGGCAGACAGTTGTGGAAAAAGTCAGTGTTACATTCAAGTTGTAACCCTTCTTCTTTTGTCCAAACCCCTATTGGGTGTGAATTTGAGACATGCTGTTTGTTCATGTGTGTGTGAACGTGTGTATGGTGTGTTTGTGTGCTGACATGCATGTGAGGAATACATTGTGAGATAAGCTGGTGAAAGTTGCCATTGCTCATGAGAGAAACCTTTAGTGTCACTGCAGCAGAGTGACACATTTGTCACTTTAGACAAAGATGACTTTATTATGCCAACAGCTTGGAGGAAGATGTATTAAGGTGTGTGCAGGTGTCCTGTGATTCAACCACAAACACACACATGCACAAACTAAAAAGTATTTACTGTAAATTGTTACATTTTAAGGACCTTAACTGGATTTCTAGTACTCAGGGATTACATTTTGGCGAGTTTCCCCATCAACTTCTTGGTTCATTAGGCTGCTGGTGGAGCACAGAAACTCCCTGAAAGCAGCTGAGGACAAGTGTGTTCGATGTAAAAGGAGGGAAACTGTTCAAAGGAGCACATCACTGCAGCTCCTTAATCAGAGCTGGCAGGGGTCAGCCAGCACAGACATGAGAAGGAGTGAGGAGAATATGAGTGTGTGTTGGACCTGATGCTGTGTGTTTGAGCATTTAAGTGTGTAAAAGCGTGTGTGTGTGTGTGTGTGTGGCTAAGAGGCAGAGCAGAGAAAGACGGTGGAAGCATGTTTCTCACACTCACACTCAAGAGCCTGTGAAAGGTCAGCTCTTAGTGCTAACAGCACCAGATAGAAAGTGGCACACACACACGCACGCACACACACACACACACACATGTTCTGTTGATGTACAGACACATACTTAAGTCTGGAATTGGAAAACACTTAAGCATCCTTTGTCTGAACAGAATTAGATGCCTGCAGAAAGTATTCAGGTGCACAAACACCCACACAAACACACATCAGGTTATACAGTATAGTAGCTTTGTCTTTAGGTTGTGCTGGTGTAGCTGAAAGGATTAAAAGCCACACGTGAGCTAATGCTTTTCTGCAGCGTGGCGATCGACAGAGCAGAAAACACACAGATGACCTCAGAGTGCTCGACAGCATCCAGAACAACCAGAGAGGAGAGAGCAGAAAGACACAGAAGCCTGAACGGGCCTCTTTCTCCCACTCTCTCTCTCTCTCTCTCTCTCTCTCTCTCTCTCTCTCTCGCTATCGTAAGCCCCGTCACAGTCATCAGGGCTTTCCAACGTTTCCTGTTTTTTGCAGGAGTGAATTGTGGGAGATAATCTCTGGGTGCCTATTGGCTGACTGCACACAAAAAGCGGCCCTGGAAAGCGGGCTTTTGTTGCTGCTGTGACTCGAAATCCAGCCACTGGCTTTTCTTTCTCCGCCGAAGCGCACATACCATGCCACACCATCAGCAAAAAAGAAAAAGAAAAGAGAAGGAATGACATATAGAAAATGGGGAAAACTCTCTTGACCTCAAGAGCACATGACTGGCCCGAATGCTAATGCTAGAGATCCACTGATTAACAGCCAGAGAAATTAATAGGAACTTGATGGAAGCATCTGAAAGGCAGGTTTACAAAAGCAGCAACTTTAGCCCATTCTTTAAATTGACTGAATTAATCAAATCTCCTCATTTATCTCTTGACCCTTAATGTGCACAAAAATAATGAGATGTTTTAAAGCCAGGACGATAATGTGGACGTCCATTAGCAGCACCAACAATGGCATTAAGACAAATCTGTCAAAACATTTCAGAAACACTTAAAAAAAGACGTCACAATTGTCTTAAAAGAAGCTTAGTAAAGGGGGACAACAGCTCAAGTATCCCCCATTTGTAAGGCCAACCTACTTCATGTGTTCATTAGGTTCTTGATGGTTCAGACCTGATTAGCTGAGACCTGATAAACCTTAAAGACTTTTGTTTGAAGACAGACCCTAGCTAAGAGGCTGTGATGCCTGAATCTAATGAGATAGTTCCATTACCATACACTAATTTATAGCCCGAGTTTATTGTCATTTACTGAGAACAAAAACAAACTGTTGTATCCCATAATCCCTAAAGATCTCGACCTTATTTAGGTTTCTGACGAAGCTATTCATGGCGAGGCCACCTCCATGGGAACAACTGATCAGTGGAGCAAATCTAGGATTAAATCTCATTAAGAGAATTTTTAATTAGTGTGATGTTGTCATAGTTTTTTAAAGCATCAACATTAAAAGTGGCCTTCTTGCCTCTTTTTTTTTTAATCATGACCAAAGAGATTCTCTGTGAAAGTCACATGAGATCACTGCTTGATGGTGATGGCATACAAAAGGGGGCAGCTGGTAGAAAAAGAAACCTTTATCTTCTGATTTGAATAAGATGGCCTGGATCTGTCACCGTATTTACCCCTCTCATGGTCCAAGACTCAAAGCACACACAACACCAACAACATGAACAAATTAAATCGCCACTCCACTCTCATATTGTGCATCCATCCATCCATCCATCCATTTTCTGTAGCCGCTTATTCCTCCACAGAGGGTCGCGGGGCAGCTGGTGCCTATCTCCAGCGGTCAAGGGGCGAGAGGCGGGGGACACCCCGGACAGGTCGCCAGTCCATCGCAGGGCCACACAGAGACGAACGAGACAAACAACCACACACCCACTCACACCTAAGGACAATTTACCAGCCCAATTAGCCTGACAGTCATGTCTTTGGACTGTGGGAGGAAACCGGAGCACCCGGAGGAAACCCACGCATGCACGGGGAGAACATGCAAACTCCACGCAGAGAGGCTACAGAGCCGGGACGCGAACCCACGACCTCCTTGCTGCGAGGCAACAGTGCTAACCAGCTGCGCCACCATGCAGCCTGCATATTGTGCATTGTTTTCAAAATTCCCCTTCATTAAACTGAATGTGGAGCTCATTCTTGCCATGTCCTGCAACTTCTTCATCTAGCATCTTCCCTCCACCTGATCGCAGAGCCACTTCTTCATATCCAACCTCCTCTCTGTCCTCATTACTCATCCTTCTCTTTATCTTTGGAATATTCAGCCTCTCCAGCTCCCTCACGTAGATCCATCCAACTTCCTCTTCTTTCGTGTTTTGCATAAAACCATAATTTACCAAGCAAAAGGATCTCATTTTAAGACAGACAAGTGCACATTGTTTGCTGCAACTGAAGCTGGCACATCATAATTTATAAATCAAACTTCCCTTTTTTTTAAACCATCAGGTGCATTGACAAATTACTAAGAAACAGCAAAACACAACTGTAGAGGTATTGGTGAGTCTATCGGTAAATGCTTTAGAAAAACACAAAGCAGTTATGTTTAAAAATGAATGAACAAACTCACCTTAACGTCAGAGAAAAACATCTTCAGCATGTTAGAGCTTGGGTAGCGAGTGTAGAAAAACATGAGCTTGGCCTTCTTCAGATGATTGGGGGAGAGGCCTTCTTGGATCTGGAAACATTTGCTATTAAGGACATCAACAAGTTTTTTTGGGAGCTAAAAGACTTATTTTTACATCAATCAAACACAGGTACATTATAAACAGTTGTGTGCCAGCTAATGAATGGGAGTAAATTTGGCAAGAGAGAGCCATTTGAATGAAGGGTAACCAAATTTTCTTTTGGGCATGAACGCAGGGTTTTCTGGAGGGGGAGCTGAAGACGGAGCACCAACGTGAAACCATTTGCTTGTAATTAGCATAGTCCGTATCAGGTGTGAGAGCGTCACGCTAAATAAAACGCTGGCCAGCAGTACAGCCGATGCTTTTACATAAGGAGGCTCATTTCACAGTCAAAGTGAGCAAACGCCTTTGCCTGCACCCTGTGTTAACCTCCACCCAAAAAAAGGAGGAAGAAAAAGGAGACATTTGCATATCACAGACAAAGACAGCAGTTAACGCCAGTGACAGTCAAGAAGGCCTAATGGCTTGGCGACAACACATGCCAAGCCTGAATATGACTGTCTGATGCTATCTACATCAGTGACAAAACGAGGTGTAGGAGATCCCACATACTGATCTAGGAAATGTGAAAAACCTTTCCTTAAACAAATACATGTTAGAGGTCTTGTCTTCCTAATGGATCTCCTGGACTGAACAGCGGAAAGGATGGAGATGGGTTGTTGGGGGCACCTTGAGGGATAGTATGGTTCCAGCCTTCAATTACATCCCCCTCCTCCTCCCTGTGCTCCACCCCTACCCTGACACCCCCAAGCCTCTCAGCCACTGCCAAACCCTTGGAGGAGCAAAAGAAGGACGAGGAGGAGAAGAAGAGAGGCACTGAGGCTTTGGACTCGGCCAGTGATGGGAAGACTGAAACACATCTGCGCCACTGAACAGCCCAAGCCATTTCCATGGTGAATTAACGGCTGTATAATACATCTGATAATTTCAATCTGGGGGATAAGACATTAAAAAGGGAACAGGAGACGGGGTGGGGGGTGGGCTGGTTGAACATCAAGCAAGTCTTGAAATGACCCAGAATGAGCAGTGCAGAGTTTTTCATGAAACCTGTTTACACTTGAGTGGATAAAATACATGGCTTGACATTAGTTATGATGTACAGGGTTGGCTGTGATTGTTAGAATGAGTCAAGTGTCCAGATGTAGCTGTATAGAGTGGGAAGAAAGCATCAGCTGCTAGATTGGATTGCCCTTGGCCTTGGGGTTACACAGCGCAGCCAGCAAATCCTGAACCATGCTGGGTTGGCTCCTTAAAGACCCTGTCTACTTTGTGTGATTCAGTAAGGGAGAGGGATAAGGAAAGTATATGCAGTGAGGGTCTTGTGGGGGAAACCCTGGCAGACTGGTTTTACTCTGACAGTCCCGGCCAAAAGAGCAGCACTTCACTTTCCACACCACACCATCTGCTCCAAGCAGAGGGGACACAATGGATCCTCAGTCAGAGCAGAGAGAAAACCATGGCTTTTTCTTCAAGAATAGGTGAGGGTTGTCTGTTGTGAAAGCTGTGTGCTTATACTCAGATTAATTTGTTTTTGCTTTTTCAATTAGGATTAGCAACACTTTCCTCTTATCGGACATTACAATCTTACTTTCACAGCCTTCAACACAATATCACCTCCCTTCAGCTACCAATTAAAAAGCCTCATACTTCCTGATTAGACATTTTCATTCCCAATTCACTCACAGCTTGCAAATGTAATTGTGATTGGACTTAGGGGTGGCGTGCGAGACTATTATTTTGTCATGATGGTGCACTCGCACCAGCTGGCACACTGTTCGACTGCCACATCTGACAAGATATCACCATTCTCACAACACTTCCCAAAAGCCCGAAGTCATGAGAGGGAAATAGCTGTTCCACTTTCTAATTCATAGGTGTATGGACAAGAAAATTTGGAGTCGGACCCTGAACAAATGTGAAAATTGATGGCAGCCATCTGCTGCAAAATTCTGCTGAGAGCTGGTGAACTTGAACGCACCCTGCAAAATGTGTAACTAGCTGCCGCTGACTTTAGATGTTTTTAAAATAAAAGCTAGCAAAACATTACTGGAACTGTAATACAATTCTAAAATGTCAGATTATTACAAAACTGCTTCTTGAAAATGTCAAACTTTTCTGTGGAATACACCATGGGAATCAAAACTAAAAGATAAAAAGCAAATGGCACATGTTGTTCTGTCAGTTCCTTCCATTTGGGGGAGTACATCTGTTAATGCTCTGAATTTGTAAATGCTACAATGAAAGCCACAGCATCTGGCATATGTAGTTATTGTTTGATTTTTCCCCTTACTTTCTATCAGTCTTTGCATGTTTCTCTTTCCATTTTCTCTTTTCATCCCTCCATCGGGAGCTTGTAGAAGCAAAGGATTATGGATCTCTGGAAAGCGTTCACCCTTGGGTCAGAAGACAAGACAAGGCGAGGTAATGAAAGATAAACAGCTCGCTGCAAACACCTGTTAACGTCCGCTTCAAAGAAAAGACGAAGGGGGGGGGGGGGGGGGGGGGGCGGTTGCAGGGAGGGAAAACAAAAAAAGAAGTATTTGGCTGCCAAGCAACAGCTGAAGGGCCCCCCGGGCTGTTGACAGATCTTTATGAAATGAAAAAGAGAGAGAGAGAAAAGAAACAACAATGATTGTGGGCTTTTTACAACAGCGATGGATGATAAGAGGAACACAAGAGAAAACACAAGCAATCATAAATATACATCTCTCCCCAAGTCCTCAGGCAAACCTTTTGTGACATGCACCACACTCACACAAAAGACCCACAAAGAAGACTAGACACTCAGGTGCACACAAAAGCAACAACAAGGTGTTCGCTTAACTAATAAACACACAAGTAAAAAAGATTTGGGATTTCTTAAGTGTGTACTGAATGTTACCGACCTGAAGACAAAGCCTTCCCAGGGCAAGCAATGTGACACAAATCAAACTTTCATAAGGCTTAGAGGGTACTGAATGCTTAAGGAGGTATAAGGGAAACAGAGAAGGGACTTAACAGAACCGTTTCAGCTATTAGTCTCGGGTCCACGGGGGATTCAATTTGAGCCTCCCAAAGGGGATTGCCTCTTTATCCACAGGGCATTATTGGAGTAAACTGAGGTTAAACTGCAAGACAAGTTATATAACACTATTTTGTGCCAAGATTCAGGATGTCATCTTCCTCCTTATCAATTCAAGCTTTATTTACATTTTAAAAAATTGGGATCTGTAAATGTCTTTACAAGTAAGTGATAAACAGGAAGAAAGCTTTTAAAGCACTTAGGTTTGAAGATGGAAGAAAGGACTGTATGGTGCTCTGAGAAGGAAGAGGTATGGGTATAAAAATAAATGCAACAATGGATAAGGGAACAGCAGTGGGAGGAAAAATGATTCATCAACAATTTCTCAGTTTCTTAGGCTAGTTTCAAATAGATTCAAAAAGATCTGATTTTTAACTCTTTGTGGTTCAGATGCATGGTTTCTAACAATTCTCTGAGGGGTATATTACCACCTGCAAGCAGATTCTCGTGGCTCATACAGGTAAACATTTAAACATCAATATTATTAATGGATATTTAGATCTGACTTTCACATCTCTGGAAATACACACCTCATTTTTATTTTATTTTAAAGGATACATTGCTTCCTGAGTAAGGTGAGATGTCAGCCATGTCCTGGAGATCACTGCACTCTGACTTGATCAGGGACAAGGAGAGCCCCTCGGCAGTGCTGCCAGGGTGTGCTGGTGAACAAGAGCGATGGTGATGCCCCAGGTGGTGGCCGGATGCCATCTTGGTCCTCAGACTGGTGGTCTCTCGAGGCAGGTCCATAGAGTCTGGTGAGGTGCGGTCCTTCCCTGGGTAACCACCTGTGGGTGCACCAAGTGGTGTCTGGAAAGGGTAGCCCATGAGAGGCAATGGAAAGGGATGCCGAAAGGATGGAGGACTGAAGCCCATGGTGGCAGAGAGTGATGAGGGGTGAAGAGTGGGGTGATGACTACTACCATGAGCACCCACAGCTGAAGACTGGTGGTGGTGGTGGTGGTGCTCGCTGGGTGTCTTCCTCACTACTAAGGGCAGTGCCTCGGTTTGGTCATTGGTGGTGCCTGGAATACCGGGCATGCTAGCAAAGGAGTCCAGTGGATTGGGAATGATGACATCACCAAAGCACTGCAGCCTCTGGTTGGTGGTGTGGAAGTTTGGGTTGTCTCCATTTACAGCAGGAGGAAATCTTTCAGGGGGTAATGAAAGTGGAGGAAATGCCTGCTGAGGAGTGGGACGTGGAGGCTTAGCAAAAACCTTAACCACCGTGTCCACCACCTGGGTCATAGCTGAATTCAGTTCCTGCTTCAGCGTTTCTGCAAGCTGTTTACCTTCAGCATGCATGGAGGAGCCTGGACCCACATGTCCTTTGCTTCGGCCAAGCCCGTCTCTTCTTGGCTTCTCTCCATCAGCCAACATGGCCTGCTCCTGAAGCAAAGCTCGTGCCCTGTCCAGGAAATGACCTGGATCCAGATCGGACATCTCATTGTCAGAGCGTAAGTCATCTCCTCCGCGGTCATCTCCATTAGTGTCAGACCTCTCCGGGCTGTCCTCTGACATGTTTCCTATATCATTGTGGAGGTCGTTGTGTTCTGAGTCATCAGTGGAGTCGTAGACCTGAAAGAACTTCTCCTGCAGCTGCCGTAGCTGCTTTTGCATGTCCTCCAGCTGCAGCTTGAGTTGTCGCCGCTCCTCCTGCTTCTGCTCCTTTCTCTGGCACACCAGCTGAGTGAAGCTTTGCTGTTGCTGCTGGGGCAGCCTCTGTTTACGCTTGTTCTCTCGACTGCTGCTGCTGCACACCTCACCTCCCCGTGGGCTGCTGGGGGCCTGCTGCTGGGACTGAGGAGGGGGGCAGTCCAGGTCCATATCCCGCTCTCCGTCCATCTCATGGTCATGCTCATGACGGGAAGCAGCGGGCACCACCACACTTGGTGAATGGCTCATACCACGTATGATGTTCTCTACACGGGCTCGCTTGGCACGCAGGTGTTCATCATTGAGACGTTCAATGTCAAAGGAAGCCAGGCCAGGGGGGCGTCCAAATGGTGACAAGCACTCTTGAGGGGTGCTGTCCTGGGAGGAGTTACTGCAGGCATCCTCCTGTGGAGCATCTGAACTAGCATTAGAGAGCCCTGATCCAGGGAAGCCTGTTTCCCCTCTGTCACCCCTGTCTAGTCTATCTCCTCTCTCATGTCCTCCCCCATTTTTAGCTATGTTATTCTTGAGAAGCTGAGAGATAATGGTGGTGCCAGGGAAGGGTATCATGGTGTCTTCGTATGAGTTGGCCCTCTTCAGTAGCTTTCGGAGAACATTTGATTTGGACTCACTGTCACTGGCTGACACAACGCCAGGCCCACCATGCGGCTGCACTACAGAGCACTCCATGGAGTCGTTGTCTGATCCGTGGTGAGAATGGGAGCTCAGAGAGTTCATGGCACTGAAAATGGCTGCTTTGGCGCGAGCAATGTTATCAGTGGTTGCTGCTGCGGTGGCTGCGCTGCCGACGGTCCTTTTAACACCAATGTCCACACGTCTTCGCTTGGTCTGTCTGTTCAGAAGGGAGTCGCTGTCATGGTCCGGCATCACGGGCTGCTGCTATTGGGCCATATCCCATCAACCCAGTCCTCTAGGGTCAAAGCCTCGGTGTATCTGTATAGGGGAAGACAATTAAGCGGCACAGCTCACTAAGATGATTTATGTTATTCCATCTTGTTTATCACTTCAAACTCTGAATCAAATGATCAAAACAGTGACAGCAATCAAAATTTAAATGCATTAGCTGATATTTTAAATATAATATTTTTATAGAGACAGAAACATCCATGATTACATTTAGTGAGGCTTTAAGAATCAGCGACACGAGGGGAAAGATAACAGACGAGATTGGGTCAGACTTAGGCCTTGGCTTGACATTCCAGGGCAAAGTCCTACATTTTATCCTGTCCCCTGTTACATGCTGCGCGACACTGAACCAGTTCCCACGGAACACAAAGCTGCATAAAATTATGATAATTACTTAAGTGCTTGTCCTCATTTCCATGATTGCGTAGTGTGAGCCTATATAGGAGCAATGAGGTAACAAAATCAAACAAAAAGAGTAAAATGTGTTTCAGATTTTTTAAAAGGCAAACAGGGGAGGGAATGCACATTTTACACACCATGATACACTCTGTTCCAAATCCTGTTGAGTAACTGAGATTGGTGAGTTCTTACAAAATATTTCAAATACATTGTGCAATTTTCAAATTCCCTGCTCCAATCAATTTGTCCATCATATCTTACTCAGTATGGAGAGTGACAAAAAAGAAGCACAGAATAGACCTATTGATTTTGGTGCCAGCATGAGCTCACTTCTGTGTTTTTTGTTTGTCTTTTCATCTGGCAAGGGCAGTTATTTCTGCTCAAATGAATAGGTCACGAGTGTCAACTCTGGCAAAGAGCAACTTAAAGCGCTCTTACAAAATGCCTAATGCCCCTCTGAAAGCAAAACATTTTGTCAGTACAGGTTTGCATCAATAGTGCTATGTAAGCAGTGGTGTCTTAGTCAGAGCCACGTCAGATGCTTCTAGGCTCAAATGTAGGAAACATATCAAAAGCAAATTGAATATTTAGAAAATTTTGAAGAGTTTGTATTTCAATAAAAGCTTTCTTGAAAGCACTATAGCAGAAAATGTTGTCAGTCATTGGTTTTTCTTTTTACTCTCATCAGATCAAACCTTTTAAAGATGCTGTGGCTCAAAAAACCAGACGACAGATTTTAACTTCAAAAATATTTCAACTTTAAAAATAAACCTTATCATATTGATTCAGGTCAAGTTTAAATGCCAAAAAAATAAATAAAAGAGCACACATGTAGATTTATATTTTGTCTCTTTTTGTAAATTTAGATTTTTAAGGCTCATTCAGCAGAATAAATTTCACTTTTGCTTGCTCTAATTATAAGGCATTCTTTTTTATTCATATTATCATTTAAGTGAAAAGACATCCTTTCTGTCACTGAGCTTCACATTCACACATTCACACTGTTAGCTTTCACTCTGACAAACATTTTCTCTAAAGCAATTTTTCATAAAATCATAATTTAAAAACATGAATACCTCACAATTCAAGATCTTTAATATTTAGCCTCCTTTGATAAATGAGCTCATGTGGGTTCAGATAAAAAGCAATACGTCTACAAAGATTATAAAACTCAACTTGATCGCTTCAGGATCTGAACAAAGAGCCTGTAATAGTCACCAGCACCTGTCTTTTTGCGATGGTGCACCTGTCCCACTCTGCCTGCTTTACTTCTATCTCACTGATAAAAAAACATCATCAATCAAGCAGCTTACATAATACAAACCAACCTAAAACAGAACCTGTTTACCTCATCTGACTTTTTAAACTCTTTTCTTGTAAAAGTTTAAATCTTATTCAAAAATGTTTTTGAAATAAAAACAATACGATTTTAAATAGAATCAGATGAAGTACATTTATGTTGCGGTTGTGTAGAACATTAAGCTGAGATTTGGTGAGGACTTTGGATAGAAGCATCCAGAGTTGAGCCAAACTGGTAAAAGTGCTCCCAAACCCCAACAAAACAAAAGAATTGAAGCTAAATAAAGCGTTTCTACAAATAACTATAATAAGAGTTCATCTGCAGGACAAAGGAGATTAAACGACAGGGCAAGAGAAACACATAACTATCCAATCTAAAGTTTCCAAACTCAAGTTATAGTTTTCTGTTACAAAAATAAAATAACATTAATAAAAATCTGCCTGCTAAAACTTCGCAGAGTTGCAAATCAACTTGATCTCTGCTTGATGAGGAAGGATGGGCTAACGTTCGCAAATCAACCTTACCAAAACACGGGCTGCTCACTCACCGCATATCAAGTTCAGGGAACCGAACACAGCAAGTAAAATCCTCAGTGCAGCCGCTGATTACCGGGAGAAATCACCCCGTTAACGATGTTTGATTTGGTTATTAATTTGCCGCCCACCTTGCACCGGCGAGGCAGAACGGGAACAAGAGAGGGAGGTATCCGAGGACAAGGTTGCTTACCCTTTAGATGAAGACGGGGAGACAGCCTGAACTCGGAATACGCGCACGGGGAGGTGGGGGGAGAGAGAGAGAGAGACCGCGGATTGCTGCGCGGAGATACTGGAACAAAAAGTCGGTGAAGAAAGAGCTGGAAGAAAACTATTAAAAAGCAGTAAAACCGAAGAAAAAAGTGGATGAAAAAGACCTTATGCGCATCGGTCTCTTTTTCTGTTCCCCCTGTCGCGACAGAAAGAGCGAGAGACCTACAGAGAGTACGGGAGAGAAAGAGAGAGAGAGAGAGAGAGTCTGCGCGCGTGTGCGTCTCTGAGGCGCACTGGATGCAGAGGACTGGATGCTGCCGGAGCGCTCCTCCGCCACTAAGATTCACTTTAAGACGCGGCTGAAGGAAACAGGAAGACGTGCGCGTCATGTGCAGGCGTGATGTAACCGCCGCAACCTACCAATAAGAAGCGTCCGTCCGGGCCAGAGAACAGCGCACTGAACTTGACCAGAGAACGGGACTTGATCGTGCGAGCAAAGTGAGGGAGAGAGGAGGATAAAAAAGGAAATACCCCACTTGCTAATCTGTTTCTTCCTAAGTCACCGACCACGCGAGTAAGAATCGATTCGCACTTTGACATTTACGCAGCAACTAAAGCATTCACAACTTTAGATCACTGTTAGATTATTATTATTATTATTATTATTATTATTATTATTATTATTATAAATTCTTAAATCAGACTTTTATGTTTTATGTAAATCAAAGTATCAGTGCTGCTTGGTTCCAGAAAACATGTTTTGAAAAATTCGAAAAAAGTTAATAAATATGAGGGGAAATGAAACTTTTAACGGGTTTAAATATAAACGTCATGTGGTTTTACACCAATATATTTCCCATAATATAACAAATAATGACAAATAATTGTTAGGATGTTTAAATATGAGTCTTTTCGCACATCTTTTAAAATAAAAAGCCAATTTTAATAGTTTTGATTGTTTATTAAAGTCACTATTTTCCAAATGGCACGCTTTAATATTTGGTACTTTCTAATGCAAATAAAATCTATTTGTTACGCTCACGCATTTGGGCTGCGGATTCTCAAAGGAATCGAACAGTTCTGGCTCACTTGAGAATCGGAGGTTCAAAGTGGCATGTAGAGATGTTTTACGCAGAGTTTTCCCATTGGTTGCAATAAAAACAAGTATGAATAATGAACATGCAGTGCAACACAAGGACTTGCAGCTTTGCTTTGGAATTCAGATGATCCCACAGAAGCCGATATAAGAGTAGAATAAACGTGAATCAGCCAGGGATCCGCAGCCTGTTGCTACCGAAACGTCCCTGATGTGCGCGTTCAAGAAAGCACCGTCATCGGAAGCGTTTGTTGATGAATTCAAATACTAAATTATTATTTTAAATAAAGTTTTCTCCACCCGTAGCACTAGACATGCAGACGGTGACATTTTTATCCTCTTTGCAGATTGTTTGACGCTGCGGACTTTTGAAATGATGTTTTTAGTCTTTAAAAAATTTGATATTTATATTTTTATGTCGGCTTCTGCTGCAGCTCAGTAAAGCAAATCTTTTAACCATCAAAACTCACAACAGGTAATCTTAAAATATTTTCTAACGTCATGCGGTTTTTAGGATAATTTTTGCAACAGAAAATCATTTCTCTGTATGAAAAAAGAGCTTTTTTCCACAATCTTTTTGGGCAAATATCCTTATTAACAAGCTCTATTTTCTAAATCAACTGACAATTATTAAGTATTACGCAAACTATAATAATGATAATAATAATAATAATAATAATAATAATAATAATAATAATAATAATAATAATAATTTTATTAGAATCAAACTTGTAATTTCCGAGTCTTTTTAAGCATTTATAACAATCCCTTTTTCTGCCTTTAATTTCCAGCGAGTTTCTTGCATTTATCATAACCACATTGTACTTCAAAATTCTCTGCACAAACAGGATTCTACAGCACTTAGCCAGAAATATTATTTTCCATATGCCCCTCTATCAGGTGCCAAAAAGGAAAAGGCGAGTCTCTTTTCCATGTCGAAATCAAGTGTTTTTATAGGACGAACGAAATGCAACGAAGTCAGCAAAGTTTAGTGTCTGGAGTGGCTTTTCCAAAGCAGGTGTCCCGGCACCCCCCTTCACCCCTCCTGCATGCTCTCCCTAAACTGGTCCGTGGCTTGATTTGGCCTCGGCTCCCCAGGGTGCCGTGGCGGTGCGCACACAGGCTGGAAAAACAGGCCGGGAACATTAAAGGAGCGCGTGTTTGGAAAAGGAAGAATCGGGTGAGGTGGAGAGGAAACGGGTGATGGCAGCTCTTATCTCGGCCCGTTCCAGGTGGATCAGCCCCGTGTATTTATTTCAACCCCCCCCCCCCACACACACACACACACACACACACTCACACTCACCACAAACCAACAACACCTCCTCCTTCTCCTCCAGTTTGGGTCGGAGCGCAACGCACCTCGACGCACTGAGAATGCGCTGTGGCATAGCGCACTGAAATGTGACATTTTTATTAGCGCAGTGTCCACACGCAGGACAGGGGAGGCCGTTGAAAGTGGATTTTTCCCAGGGGTGTTATAAACCTGTTGTAAATCACGTTCTGAGCAATTATGAGCGCGCGGGTATGGAAGCTGGAGGGGAAAAGCGCATTTTTCCTCAATAAAAATTGATTAGGCATGCATTATTATTATTATTATTATTATTATTATTATTTAATTATTATTATTATTAATACATATTATTCTTATTGACATTGCACGAGCAGATTGTAGTGATTTCAGTCTCTTGAGCTGCAGCAGCAGTTCTAAAGCAACCTTAATCAGATAATGACTTGATAAGATCCAACAGCTCCATTTCTGTTCAGAGAGACAATTTTTTTGGAGAAATGCAATGAGTGAGCGACACACACACACACACACACACACACACACACACACACACACACACACACACACACACACACACACACACACACACACACACACACACACACACACACACACACACAGTGATGACAGCGCTAAAAGCTGTTTTGTTCCGGAAAGGTCTCCGGGTCCCTGAATAAAAAGGTTTAGGAGACAGGACAGAGGAGGAGAGGATCTGAGTGTAATAAGTGAGTAGGAGTCTGAAGTCCTTGTTGGGCCTCGTGTCCAGGACTTAATGTATTCAGCTGCCCGTGTTGAGGATGAGGATGCTGGAGGAAGATAAAACAGGAACAAACAGAAACTTCTGTTTTGTTTGTGTGCAGCAAAACAACATCATATTTTTATTCTATGATGTGATAGCAGATTGTGGACCCATGACCCACATTCCTCTTTCTAGGCTACAAGTAGTGATTTTAGAGGTTGTGTTTATGTGTGTCTGAGGGAGAAAGAAAAAAGAGAAGGGAGGGTGTGTGTTTGAGTGTGGCCTGTTTTATGGCAGTCCACTAAATTAACACACACTCTCAAATTCAAATATGCTATTTGCATGAATGCTACAGGGGATCGTCTAAAAACCAATGAAAAACAAGAACAGGTTCAAATTTAAAATAAAGAAACTTCAATGAAATAAAATCAGCAGATTGAAATCAGACAATTGCTTTGCCCATATGAGTAAAACATTTTTAATATTTTGTTTGCAAAAAACCAGAATCCTGCCAGGAAGTAATGGTCAATTAAATGAGCAGTGCGCAATGAGGCTGATAAAGAAGTCATTTCATTAAAAGCACAATAACAACGGAACATATTTTGTCTCATCCACATTTAGCCAATTAATATAGTAAATAAAATAAAGTGTTTTTAAAGTTATGTCTTAAAATATAACTGAAAGAATCCAAGTTTCTGTGACAGGAGTCGGGTCAAAGTCAACTAGAACGAAGGGCGTGCTCAGACGTGAGAGCGCACGCGCAAACCACGCACACACACACTGCGCCTTGGAGGTGCTTGGGCGGACAGACATGCTGGGAAATCGCCTGGAACTGTATTAAGCCTGACGTCCTTAAAACAAACAATGGCACCATGAAATAAGGGCTTATGTGCGCTCAAAGTCAAAGAGCCCCCTCAGCAACTCTCTCTGTTTATCCCTCTGCACGCACGCACGCACGCACGCACGCACACACACACACACACACACACACACCATTTCTTGGGGGGGGGGTTAACACCCTGACTTATCCACCGAGAGGGAGGGGGCAACTTTGTTCCTATTAACTCTCACCTGTCATCATGAAGCAGAGGACTTTACTTGGTAAACATGAGAGGACTTGAGCTGTTTGCTGCTGGTTTGAGTCTCTGAAAGGCTGCGGTCGCTCTCTCTGCTGCGCCTCACCAGTCTCATCATGCCCTGGTGAAGCTCACATTATTTTACGAGCTTTAGATGCTTTAACACCTTTAACTGTCAGATCAACGGCCTGGTAGAGCACAGTTTAGTTTATATCTTCTTTAAAGGTGTGGTTTACTCAAAAACCTTTTTTTTTCATGTTTTTTGGATTAATATTGGTCACTGAACTTTTCATGCAGGCTGAAACGGTCTTCTACAGTCTGCTTTCGCCCCGGTTCGGTGTCACAGCAGCATGGTTTGTTTCACATTGCTCATTGTAAGTTGAAGATGAAGAACAACACTAACATTCTGCTCTTTTAGAAGAAAATGTAAGTTCACATGTAGGTAGTATTACCAATCTGAATCATTAAACACTGAGGAAGCGGATCCTCTAAAATGTCACTTTCTCGGATTTCGGATTCTACATTTTGATGTGATCTGAACTGGGAAGGGGGGTTAGTTAGTGACGTTTCTGTTATCCAATCAGAAGCGAGAGTTGTGCATAAACTTCTGCATCAGAGATCAGAAGCATCATATTTTTTTCTTTATAAAAATAACTCATAAGGCATTGATTAGAGAACACTGCAAATGTATTTAATAAATGAGTAAACCACACCTTTATACATGAACTAGCGTTCACTGAAAAACAAAACTAACAATATTCAAAACACAATGATCTATGTACAGTAATAAGATATTAATATTAGTGCTGTTATACGATAAAACAATTTGTGCAATTAATTATATATATATATATATATATATATATATATATATATATATATATATATATATATATATATATATATATATATATATATATATATGATCTGTAATTAATTAATATAATTAATCGCATTTTTAAACACATCTAAAGAAATGGCTAAAGAAAGCCCTCATCTTGAGTTATTCTCATTTAAATTCATTAAATGATTGTGTCAGACCAGTAGATTGATATAGAACAACAAAAAGTGTCTTTGTGAAGTCATTTATTGTGTTTAACAGACTTGAACAGATTCAGTCCCAGTCCCTGCATCCTTTTTGGTCATTGGACTCAGTCTGCAGCAGCTCTGTTAACCCCTCATCTTATTTTATTTTGTTTTATCTGCTGTAAAGCACATTGTGTTGCTCTGCAGGGAATGTGCATTATAAATAAAGTTTGATTTGATCTGATTTAATCTTCCACCAAGAATGATATTTAAATTTCAAAGGTGGTGGTGGTGGGGGGGGGGGCACAACTTGAGTAAAGGAGTGGGGTCTGGAGGTGAAGAAGACATGACATCAACCCTACACAGTAGTGGCAGCTGGTGACATTTTTTTTTGGGTGGGGCGCATTTTTGCAAGTCAGTTTTCAGATGAGGAAAAAAATCACATATCATCACCACTAGGGCAGGGAATGAAGCAAAATATTTTCATCTTACTGAATATTTTGCTGGTAAAAATCCCAACCACAAGTTCTCTAACAATGTGGCGCTGTTAGGCCTAATTCTACACATCAAACAGTAAAGAAATCATTAAGTCTTCATAAAGGAGACCTTAGAATAATATCAATATAATCAGATACAAATAAAAATATAAAAACAATCACAGTGTGATCACAACAGAAGTAAGAGTTTCAAGGAAAAAACAACCTGACCTACACAAGGTCAAAAACACAACTTAATATTCACAATTATCTTTCTACTGACACCACAAACAAATAAATACATCTCTAACTAACACAGTCAGATAATTAATGTTACAATTCAGACAACAAACACTAACCAAGCAAGTCATGACAATCAGCTCAACTAATGAAGTGAATTAACAACAAAATAAAGTCAAATCCACTGATGGGTCCCATCAAACCCAGTCAGACCAAACTCCCTCAGGTCACCATAACGTTTTAAGGAAAAGTAACAAAAAAACTCCTCAAAACGGCTAAACTACATAAACCAACGTATGCAATCAACAGTATCAGTGTTTCTCTAACATTTGGCCACAACTATAACAAAAACATGTCACTATTTAAGGTATAAATTCACTCATCAGGACTTAGAGCAGCTAGTCGCACTGCTATTAGCGCTTGGGGTTTTTGAATAGGGAAAATCCATGACAGGCACATTATTAATAAAGAAAAGAAACAAACAAATAAAGTCACTCACCATCGAGTTGATTAAATCAGAACACATGGAATCAATCGGCTGGGTTTTCACAAGCTGCCAAGAAGGATTCTTTGAATAAATATCCATTTTGCTTCCTCCATGATAACTCCAAGAGCAAGAACGTCTGGATTACCGTCCTCCTGAGATGAGCAAATACTCTGGTCTTTTGCCGTTCTGCGCATGACACGGATGCTAGATTCAGCGCCCCTCGGCTCTCCTATACTTTGTACAGAAGGCTGGTTCCAGTGCGCATACGTCAGTTATAGTGAACAAAGCGTAGATCTATTGGTAAAGATGAGTGCGCCCAGGACATGCACAGAAGACCACAAAGAAACAGGAAGTATATCACTCGACCTTTCGGTCTAGTAAAAAATAGTGAGAGAACATTTTAAAACTACACCTAAATGCAGATTATACGCAGTATTTATTGTATATATTGTATAATGTGGATAGATCGTTTAGTTTTACTTTCATGGTTGTTTTTTATATTTTGTGATTCTATCCTCTTTTTCTTCCTCCCTAGCGCCCCTATGGACGGGCCGCCACTGACCCTACAGCTAAAAACAACAGCCAGTATCCATTTAATATAGTGGAACTTTGTTTATAGACAGTAAAACCACAGAGATCAAAACTGACTTTAAAAACAAGCAGGGGACATGTCCACCCTGAACCCCCACAAATCTGATATGGGGGTTCATGTCCACCCTGAACCCCCATATCAGATTTGTGTCTTCCATCAGGCACCACTGACCGGACCAGCTCACAACACCGCCAGTCCAACAGTGTACTACTGGTAACCAGTGGTCAGCGCTGTGCTTTACAAGTGGTGAAAGCTGTCAGCCGACCGGTTGCGCACCGAACCGGTTGACAGTTACGTGTACTACTGTAAGCAGTGATCAGAGCTGCGCTGGTAGTTGTCAGTTCCGGTCGAGCAGCTCGTGAAATGGGCAGTTTGTTTTAATTTGCACTTCCTGTTGCAGCAGGTTCAGATAAAGAGCGCTCTAAAAGGTGACGCTGGTGTCATAACACCACTACGGCCATCAGCTGTGTTTGTTTTGTCGTGGCATCACGTGTAGGTCACGTGATCACTTCCTGAAAGTGCAGCTCTGAGACTCACAGAGCTGCACAGTAACACACAAACACAGCGAGTAGCTCAGCTCAGCACACACATCACTACAGCGGCAGACCGCATGCAGAAACGGTCATGTGATAAAAATTGCGATAAAAAAACATAGCATGTTAATTATGGCTGTAATTAATTAATCATAACGTGCTAATCTGACACCCCTAATTAATATTAGTATTTTTATATTATGATGACTTACATAATATTATAACTCTTACTGAATCAAATTAAAAAAATTAAAAAAAATTTCTTAGCATTTTTTTGATGTGGAGAGAGGAGAGGGCCTGCCCATGGGTCCTTTTGTCATTTCTCTGTAAACAAAGCCTCATAGACTCCGCTAGGTGTTTTAAATCTCAATGCCACCATGATAAAATGGTTCTCCAGGGTCTTCCCTTTTGATTGCTATCTCTTTTGACTAACTGGGTTGAGTATTAGTATCTCCACAGCCAATAATATTCACAGATACTCAGACCCTGTGGTCTGTACTTCCACACCTACAGCTCTGGCCAGTCAGCTCTAACATTGTTTCTGACCCCATAGCAGATAGCCAATAAAATTCCCATCATGGCAATGTATCACATGTGGGGATTGGCTCTGGTGTGAGTTTGTGCGTGTTCTGTTTCGGTGTGTGTTCGTGCAGGTGTTCCATTGTGGTTGTGCTTTGATGGCAGTGTGTGTGTTTGCATGCATGCGTGTGTGTGTCCTTTGCGGTGTGTGTTTGCGCACGTGCGTGTGTTTAATTTGCATGCTTGTAGGTATATAAAATGCTTCTAAAAAGCTCAACTCAGCCTGATGTGTGAAACAACCTGTGTTTTTTCACTAAACTCCTGTCAGGAACACAACTCACAACATGCTGCTTCACTGAATGTGGTTAATACAGTGGCCCTGAAGTGCAAACCACAACAACAAATCACCAAACACAACAACAAATTGAGAATCACAAATACAAATTCAAAAACACAAATGCAAATGAAGAATTGCAAATACAAAAGAGGAATCACAATAATAAATTCAATAACACAAATACAAAAGAAGAATCACAAACCTTTTGAAACCTTTGAGCCTTTATATTTATTTATATTTAACCCTGGGTTCGAGCCCTGGGTTGCCCTGGTCCTGCGTCCTGGTTTTGACATTCAGGAGTCAAGGGGAATTTTGCAGAGCTAAAGCCCAGAACCGGGCCTCCTTCCTGGGTAACAGCCTCAGTTGTCCCGGTCCTGGGTCCCAAAAGTGGGTTCCAGGAGCACTTTAGAGGGGGTTTGACTAGGATAGAGTCCCAGAACCAGACCTCCTCCCTGGGTAACATAGTCCTGGTCCCCCATTAATATTAAATCCTCGAGTTTATGTGTTCTGTCATTGAGGACAACAATCAGGGATGACTTTAAATGTAGTTGCTGAGACTTAATAAAATAGCCTCCTGATGATAAAATATGCAAAAAACACCTCCACCCATTATTTTCGCCACCACATGTTTAAAACCTGATCGTGCGTTGTGATTCCGTGTTTGCAAGTAAAAAAACATCAAATCCTATTTTGTACGGGTTAGAATGCTACATTATTCTATGTATGTTCCGGTATTTTGATCCCTCTGACTTACTATATAGGTGGTGTTATTCTCCCCACCAACAGGACATCGTCCCGTAGGAGACTTCAAGATTTAGAAGCTGCAGCCAGTGTCTTAAAAAAAATCTTTTTAACCGTGAATGTACAAGTAGCTTGTAAAAAGATGTGTTGATTAGTGAATGTTGACTCATGTTTGTAATCATTATTTAGATAATGAAGAAAATACAGTAGTGGAAATAATGCAGATGCTGCTGTACTGATATCTCTGCTGTGCTTCAAACTATTATGGTACTCTTTTGGTGCACTGACTCCAAACAAAACTCTATACATGAACAGAATAAATATCAAATACAAAACTGTAATAGTAACTTGTGACACAGTTTTAAGTTATGTGGTAATATTGACACACTGCATGTGATTTTGAAGTCTTTTGGATATATCTTAGTGTTTAAAATGCTGATTTCTGTAAATTTTTAACAATTCTAAAACAAAAATTCAAATAACTAACATACTGTTTGTATTCATTCTTTGGAACATGAGAACGTGCTGTGGAAAGACACAATGGCTGCAAGACCATGACTTTTGATAAGCCAATAAGTTTTCCTGCTGTAATGGATGAAGAAGTAGCTGAAAGCCTCCAAGCCCTAACCAGCTGGGAAGAAGAGTAAGACCAAAGTTCTCCATCAGAAATTTTCACTTTTGTTTAAAAAAACTGATTAGGAGAAGTTCTGCAATGAACTTGTCGATAAAAAAAATCCCCCAACATTTTATCTAGGTTTGAGGAGAGCTGATTCTGAAATGGTGGACATGTGAAATTTCATAAAGTAAAGCATCACAATGTCTTAAAATTAGTTTTGATAGGGGAAAACCCCCAAATAACAAGGCTGTTGATTTGTGTTCTACACTGTAAACCCGGGTTTTGTTATAGTTACATTTCTGAGTGATGATTACTCATACTGTTATGTTTTGTAAAAACCTGCTATCATTACTAAACAACATGAGTTGATTGTACTATTTAGCTGAAACATTAAGTGAACTAATCTGGATTAGTAGAGATAACATGGTGTGTTTAGTTTTATTAAAAAGAGGAGGGGTCTAATTCAAAACTTCCCTGGCCGTCACAGGGCCGTGTGCAACAGATCCAACTCTGATTGGCAGGAAGAGCAGACAGAAGACGGTCTATCAGCACTCTGAAGCTATGCTTGGCATTGTTCTTTACAGGTTTTGTAAAAACATCATAGTGCCAGTCTATCTGTGTGATTCAGTTTCTTGTGGATCATCAGCTTTCTTACAGATTTTTAGTTTTTTTATTTTAGCTATCTAATTTGTTTTTCTGCTTAATTCCCAAATGACTACTACAGGTGCTCAGAGGGCTGTTGATGTTCACCTAATGATGAGCTGAGATGAGACTGGCTGTGTTTTGCCTTTTTTTCTTGAAAATAAAATAAATTGGAGCATTTGAAGATGTTTGGTTTTTTTCTTATCCAGTTTAATTGTAACAATGTTTTCTATAATACTTTTTTTCTTTTGAACGTATTTATTAAAACATTCACAAACATAATTTACTACAATCTATCTCCATACATACATCTCCAGCTAAAATTTTATACAGGATTTTCACACATAATAAATCAGTTAGTTTAATTTAATACACAGAAGCTCTGTGGTTTCTTTTAATCTTTGTCAACCTGTCCCCATTCCTCCAAACTGGATCTGGGTTCAGAGGGGATGCCCACCCTGATGCTCCTTCCCACCTTCCTCTCCCGGAGAGCCAGGCCGCTGCTGCGTCGATTTTTTTGTGTGGTGCCCTTCATCCGAATGGGCATAGAGGCGATGCTTCTTTGCGGCTGTGTCCTAGGCCTGCCGCCTGCAGCTCTACTGAGCTGAGATGAGACTGGCTCTGTTTTGCCTTTTTTTCTTGAAAATAAAATAAATTGGAGCATTTGAAGATGTTTGGTTTTTTTCTTATCCAGTTTAATTGTAACAATGTTTTCTATAATATTGTAGCACTTCATGACAAGACCAGAGTTGAACAGTAAAACAAACTTTAACAACACAACACAGGCAGGTCAATGAAACACACAGCCACCTCACTCATGGTGCAACAACAGTTACAACATCTGCCGCTAAGCACCCTGGGAAATGAAGCAGGAAGTAAACTCCTAGCAATCAATAGGTGCGTTCGAGATGAGCCAGTTCTGCGCAGATTCGATCACCGGTGATCGGCGCCCATTGCATGCCGGTTAGATTTCTGTCCGACTTGATGCCGACTTGCTCCGATGTCATGCCTACGTAGGCAACGATAACCTCGTGAGATCAAGTCGGACGCAGATTTTGGAGCAAGGCGCTGCAGTTGCTCTCCACCGGCTGCAAAACCGACTGCATGATGGGAAACGCCTGGCTCTCACCTGATCTCAGATCTGATTGGTTCACGTTTTGATCCAAACATCCTGTTGCAAAATGTGAAATGTTATTTGTTTAAATATATATTGTAAATACATGCCACGTTGATGATGTCAACTATAAAGGCCACAGTGAGAAATGTGATTTGTTTCAAAGAGTTTTCAGTAGGGACTGTTTCCATTTTTTATAAAGTTCTAATAAAACTACTGTCTGATTTTTATAATCAGATCATTTAGTACAGAGCATCATCTTGTTTATTTTCTTTGATCTGATCTGATCTCTCTAGATATATGTCTATTATTTAGTTTACTTTAGTGTTGATACTTTATATTGTTCACTCTTGAATTTGTTTTGAAATACTTTGAACTTCAAATAAAGATTTTGGAAAAAAGGAAAGTCATCCGCTATTACGGACATTAACGCGATATCTTCAGACATATCATCACCTACGAGCTACATTTAGGAAAATCTGTCCGACTTAGAAGTCGACTTTTAGCCGCTCCCCCTGCTGCGTCCACCTGCTCTCGTCTGTTCTCCGGGCGAGGCGCAGTTCAACTCGAACAAGCCCAATACAATATTTTATTCATAAAAAAATAATTTTATTAGAGGAATATACACTAATTGTAATGAACTGTAAGTACCAATAACAAGTAATAGCTTGTTAGATTTAATAATTTTGAGTGCACACTAAAAAATATAAATACAAAATTTCAGGTTCTATGTTAATACAACTCAGCATAAATAGATGAGCTTGTGTAAATAGCAACTGTGGCTCAGTGGCAAGAGAGATTGTCTCCTATGTCAGAGAGTGTGGGTTCAAAGTATCCTTGGGCAAGATACTGAACCTCCAACTGCCTCCCGGGTGCCAATGGCTGCCCTCTACTCCCTCAGGGATGGGTTAAATGCAGAGAACAAATTCCATTACATTGTGCTGAAGAATAAACACAAGTGGCCCCAAATGCCTCTTTCTTTTCCTTTCGTAAAAAGTTAATCTTCCCTGTTAGTTAAACTAAACATGTTTAGTTTTAGCTTGTATAAAAACAAAAGTGGTATAAGGCAACGGGTTTCCACGCAATTTGCGAGTAAAGTCAACTTATTCGGGTTAAGAGTGTATTTATTCTCATTTATTTTAAATAAATAATTTCTCACAAGAAAACTGTGTCATTTTCAAGAATAATTAATGATTCCTTTTAGGTCACAAATGTATGTATGTATGTTTCTAATATCAAACCAAATAAGCATGAAAATATTGTCTCCTGAAAAAAAAAGAGACAAGTGGCTGCTGTTGCAGCATGGAACTGTGAAAACTAACAGCTTAGAAATGACAGCTGAAAAGACCCTCTGATTTGACATCTCTGGACACCACCACGTTATTTCCTGGCACAACCTTGGCATCTCCACCATTGTGGCGTCTACTAGAACCAGGGCACCACAGTCATCTGGCAGAGCTTTTGCTGCAGAGCCTGAAAGATATAAATATAACAATGAATTAGGGGTTGAACGACTTGCTATTTTTACAAGTCGACTACCAAGTAAAAAAAGTTGCATCGACTTCGACTAATTGCTGATGACGTCATACATATGGCGTATACAGGACGGCTTTATAAAACTTGACAGGCTTTATTGCAAAAACGTATTCTTATGCTGACAACAAACAGCTCAGAGAGAGCAGTTGTTTTAGGCAGCACTTTGGCTTTAATATCAAGTCTTTAGACTAAAATGCTGATTAGTTTTAGTCACATTTTAGTCATGTTTATATGCAAAACAGTTTAAAACTACAGTTTTAGTCAGATTGTGGTCTAATTGTTCATCCATAATCATAACAAAGACATTCGCTATTTAATGAATAAAATCACTCAAAGCTTGATAGCCGAGCCATTGGCTCGTTAGCTTAGCCGTCAGCACATCAGAGGTTTGAATGGACTGAATAGCACCGCATTTTTAGTAAAACAAGAGATAAAGAAAGCAAAGACTCACCATTAAGTTGATTAAATAAGGACAATCGATTGGCAAGGGCATCAAAAGCTGCCAAGAAGTATTCTTTGAGTAAATAAACATTTTAATAGCGCAGCGCCAGACCGGAAACAGAACTAATCAAAGTAAACCCCTTCAAAATAAAGGTTCACGTGATCAGCGACTAGTCGACCTTTGGTTTAAAAAGTCACTACAGCCCACAAAAGTCAACTAGTCTAGGGGCGGCATAGCTCAGTTGGTAGAGTGGAGGGTCGCTGGTTCAATCCCCAGCTCCATCTGGGTTAGATTGTCGTTGTGTCCGTGGGCAAGACACTTCACCCAACTTGCCTTTGTGACTGTGTGTGAATGTTGGTGGTGGTCAGAAGGGCCGATGGCGCAGAATGTAGCCTCACTTCTGTCAGACTGCCCCAGGGTAGCGGTGACTACAGACGTCTGTCGTAGTTTACCATCACTGGTGTAAATGTGTGAGTGAATGAATAATGGAGCTTCTGTCAAAGTGCTTTGGGTGTCTAGAAAGGTGCTATATAATATATATCCAATCTATTATTATTATAGTCGACTAATTGACTAGTTCGTGCAACCCCTACAATGAATAAATAATCAGTTTTAACACAGTCACAGTTACATGCATGTTCTGTCATGTCCTGGTGTGTGGGCATGTTTTCTTTGAGTGAGACCTCTCTCTGCTGAGCGGATCTTTGCTGCTGCAGCTCCACACCTGCTGCCAATCTCCTCATCAGGCTGCAGGGATTTAAGGAGCAGCTGGAGGACCAGACTTCGCCTGATGATCAACCTTTTGTGGTAGAGTCAAGCCTCCTGAGAAGTTCTTTGAGCTTATCAAAATTATTACTTAGTCTTTGACTGTTCTTGTGATTTTTTGACTCATCTGTTTTTGCTCTCCTCAAATCTTCTGTGCATCCCAGGTCTTTGTTTTTTTGGCTTCACGTCCATTCATCATCACCTCCACAGACTCACCTCAAAACCATCCTTCAGCTCCACGGTCCTCCTCTGTAGCCTCCAGTCCCTCAATTGTAACCAGCTTGCCTGCCCGCTCTCCCTGACTCCGCTCAGCAACTCTTCATCTGACCCACTCACCACCAGGACCGCCTGCTCCCCAACACCTGAAAGAATACTCCTGTGCAGTAAGAACATTACACCTCTCTATCTTCAAGTCATTACCTCATCCAAGTCTAACTGCTCCCCTGTCTCCATAGATCCAGTCGTTCCCCTGAACCCAGTTCTGCTCTCGGCATCAACAACTCCTTTTAAAAATAAAATAACTTAACCTTATTCTTGTCTCCAGCGAGTTTGATTCTGCATGTGGGTTAGGAAACTTACCCCTAACATGACAGAATCATCAGGCCAGTCTAACCCAGTAGGATCACTCGCGGATCCCGTCCCATTACAGATCGCCAAGCATGAAGCCATACTCAAAGAGCTGTGTAATCAGCAGGGAGCTACAGCTCAACGAATGGATCAGGTGATCAAAGCCCTTGAAACACTTAATACCAGGTTGCCTCCCTTGGCTCCGAGTCCTCCCACAGAAAACACTGCTGCGGTACAACAGACGCCGCCTGACCCTCCCCGCTTCCGTGATGTGACTTTACCTACTCCTGAATATTTCACGGGTGAGATCACAAAAAGTGATGGCTTCCTGCTTCAATGTTCTTTAATTTTTTGTCGTTCTCCACAGTCTTTTTCTGATCATGCATCTAAAATCTCTTATGTCATCGGTCTCCTTAGAGACAGGGCCCTACAATGGGCTAGGGCTAAATATGATTACAATACTATTCTTCAGACCACGTTTGATAACTTTGTTTCTGATTTCAAACAAACATTTGGATCTCCTGAGACCCCTACAGAAACTGCCCGACGTCTGTGGCGCATCACTCAAGGGCACAGGTCCGTGGCCGATTTCGCTGTGGATTTCCGTACTCTGGCGGCCTCCTCTGGTTGGGACACCCTAGCTCTTAAAGGGGCTTTCTACCAATCCCTCAATGAACAAATAAAGGACGAGCTGGCCTGTAGAGAAGAACCCAAGACTCTGGAGGACCTAATTTCTCTTGCCATCCGCATTGATAACAGAGTCCGTGAGAGATCCAGAGAAAAAGGACACAAAAGGTCGGAGAAAGTGTCTGCCTTTAACCC
>SSNR01000508.1:28843-87832 GCA_006937965.1 Callopanchax toddi | reverse complement strand
TTTTTTGACTCATCTGTTTTTGCTCTCCTCAAATCTTCTGTGCATCCCAGGTCTTTGTTTTTTTGGCTTCACGTCCATTCATCATCACCTCCACAGACTCACCTCAAAACCATCCTTCAGCTCCACGGTCCTCCTCTGTAGCCTCCAGTCCCTCAATTGTAACCAGCTTGCCTGCCCGCTCTCCCTGACTCCGCTCAGCAACTCTTCATCTGACCCACTCACCACCAGGACCGCCTGCTCCCCAACACCTGAAAGAATACTCCTGTGCAGTAAGAACATTACACCTCTCTATCTTCAAGTCATTACCTCATCCAAGTCTAACTGCTCCCCTGTCTCCATAGATCCAGTCGTTCCCCTGAACCCAGTTCTGCTCTCGGCATCAACAACTCCTTTTAAAAATAAAATAACTTAACCTTATTCTTGTCTCCAGCGAGTTTGATTCTGCATGTGGGTTAGGAAACTTACCCCTAACATGACATGTTCAGCATAAAACAAATGTCATACTATCATGTAAATGCCACAATGGAGACTAATCATTGTCCATTAGTATATCTCACTTTCTGGTCATAATATTGTGGCTGATTATTAAATGCAAGCTAGTTGTACATTCACGATTAAAAAAATATCAACATATCTGAGCTCTACTGATTAGCCTGTGACCATGTGGTGACCAATATACACACACGTTATAAGTAACCTGCAGATATGATTTTTTTTCTGATAGCATCCAATAATTACTTTTGTAATCTGTTGTTCAATGGTTCATGAGTTTTTTGGCACACACACACACACACACACACACACACACACACACACACGCGCAGAAACATCCTCCCTGTCTTTTACCTTTAAAAGGCAGGTGATAAATAGATAAACACTGAATTTAAGATGGACTTGTCCTGTAAGCTAATCACCACTTTAGATTTCCACAGCCTTCATCCCTCCTGTCTAAATACGTTGGTGGAAAAAAGAGCCAAGGGCTGCAGCAGATAAGCAGTGGTCTGTTTTCACTCCTCTGATCAACGGTAATTATATTAGTTGGCGTGGAGGTAAGTGGTCATCCCCGGGGGGGCACATTGTACTTCACTCACTCCATGTCATAAAATAAAATTACAAGGAAAGGAGAAGATATCCTACAATAACAGAGGCGAGTCATATAATCAATGAATGGCTAAATAAAATCTAAAAAGGGAGGAGAAGGAAAAATACGCTCATGGAAAACACATAGAACTGTGATGAACAAGGGCATGGGGCTTCTAATAAAATGCAGGTTAATGAGTTTATAGACTAACAGCCTCTACATCTATAGGGTTTGTTAACAGGGGAACATACATTCAGTTTGACATGCAAAGCTTTCTCTATAAATCATTTAAAATTAATTATTGAGCCTACACAGCTTCACATATAGATGATGTTTAAGCATAAGTAGCTTTAAAGTTATCCTCTCAGCACATATACAGTGGGTATGGAAAGTATTCAGACCCCCTTAAACTTTTCACTCTTTGTTATATTTTGCAGCTATTTGCTAAAATATTTTGGAGTCATTCTTTTTCCTCATTAATGTTCACACAGCACCCCATGTTGACAGAAAAACACAGAATTGTTGACTGTTTTGCAGATTTATTAAAAAAAGAAAAACTGAAATATCACGTTCTAAAGTATTCAGACCCTTTGCTGTGACACTCATATTTAACTCAGGTGCTGTCCATTTCTTCTGATCATCCGTGAGAGGGTTCTACACCTTCATTTGAGTCCAGCTGTGTTTGATTATACTGAATGGACTTGATTAGGAACGCCACACACCTGTCTATATAAGACCTTACAGCTCACAATGCATGTCAGAGCAAATGAGAATCATGAGGTCAAAGGAACTGCCTGAAGAGCTCAGAGACAGAATTGTGGCAAGGCACAGATCTGGCAAAGGTTACAAGAAAATCTCTGCTGCACTTAAGGCTGCTAAGAGCACCGTGACCTCCATAATCCTTAAATGGGAGACGTTTGGGACGACCAGAACCTTTCCTAAAGCTGGCCGTCCAGCCAAGCTGAGCCATCGGGGAGAAGATCCTTGGTGAAAGAGGTGAAGAAGAACCCAAAGATCACTGTGGCTGAGCTCCAGAGATGCAGTCAGGAGATGGGAGAAAGTTGTAGAAAGTCAACCATCACTGCAGCCCTCCACCAGACGGGGCTTTATGGCAGAGTGGCCGACGGAAGCCTCTCCTCAGTACAAGACACATGAAAGCCCGCGTGGAGTTTGCTAAAAAAACACCTGAAGGACTCCAAGATGGTGAGAAATATAATTCTCTGGTCTGATGAGACCAAGATGGAACTTTTTGGCCTTCATTCTAAGTGGTATGTGTGGAGAAAACCAGGCGCTGCTCATCAACTGTCCAATACAGTCCCAACAGTGAAGCATGGTGGTGGCAGCATCATGCTGTGGGGGGGTTTGCAGCTGCAGGGACAGGACGACTGGTTGCAATCGAGGGAAAAATGAATGCTGCCAAGTACAGGGATATCCTGGACAAAAACCTTCACCAGAGTGCTCGGGACCTCAGACTGGGCCGAAGGTTTACCTTCCAACAGGACAATGACCCTAAGCACACAGCTAAAATAACAAAGGAGTGGCTTCACCGCAACTCTGTGACTGTTCTTGAACGGCCCAGCCAGAGCCCTGACTTAAACCCAATTGAGAATCTCTGGAGAGACCTAAAAATGGCCGTCCACCAGCGTTTACCATCCAACCTGACAGAACTGGAGAGGCATGGCAGAGGATCCCCAAATCCAGGTGTGAAAAACTTGTTGTATCTTTCCCAAAAAGATTCATGACTGTATTAGATCAAAAGGGTGCTTCTACTAAACACTGAGCCAAGGGTCTGAATACTTTAGAACATGTGATATGTCAGTTTTTCTTTTATAATAAATCTGCAAAACAGCCAACAATTCTGTGTTTTTCTGTCAATATGGGGTGCTGTGTGAACATTAATGAGGGAAAAGAATGAACTTAAATGATTTTAGCAAATGGCTGCAAGAGTGAAATGTTTAAGGGGGTCTAAATACTTTCCGTACCCACTTTGAGTTTAGCACCGTACAAAAGCCTGCTCTCATGTTACAGAGCAGAATGTCCACACTTCTCCCGCCTGTTGGCACCCTCTTGTCTGGTTTATGTATCTGCGTGACCTCTGACCTGTTGTGTGGGTGTTTAACCCAGCAGAGCGGCCTTTCTCTGGTGACATCTCACTGACCTTTCACACCAGAGGAGACCGTCTGCCTCAGGGAGGTCAGGAGGAGGCTAAGAGTTATAATTGGTCTAGACACACACACACACAGATATAAATCACAGACATCCAGACCGAGGAGTGTTTCGCTCCCTGGTCGCGAAAATTACACATCTGTCATACTGAAACGTATTTATTATCATTTTGACTGTTTAAGACTGAAAACAGATAAGGAACGATGTGATTTTTATACCTGGTTTGGATTATTTGGCAGCCATTTTCAGTTCAAATACTATTATTTTAGGAAGCATAATATCTTAAAAAATATATACTGGGATATAAAAACTTCTCTCCATCCCCGGCAAGCTCTTTACCAGGATTCTTCTCACTCGTGCTCTGCCAGCCATAAGGAGCAGCCGCCGCCCCCAGCAGGCTGGCTTCATGCCCAACTGCTCCACCATAGACCACGTCTCTGCCGTTCATCTACTGATAGAGAAGACCTATGAATTCCGTAAAGACAGACACCTCTATATCGGGTTCATAGATCTAAAGGCTGCTTTTGACATCGTTTGCCACACTTCATTGTGGAGTATCCTACAAGCTGTGGGAGCACCACCCAAGAACGTTGCCCTACTCAAACTTCTCCACAGCAATGCACAGAGCTGTGTCCATATCAACAGCAGAAACTCTGACTGGTTTTCCATCTTCAGTGGTGTCCGACAGGGCTGCTCCTGAACTCTCCAACTGCCTCATCGACCATCTGATGTGCAGGGTTTATGAACGGGTCCCCGGAGTGTCCTTCGGCAACTACTACCTGACCGACCTGGAGTACGCCGACCACACCATCTTGCTCAGCACATCCCACAGTGAGCTGAGTGATGCTCTGGGCATCTACAGTGAAGAGGCCTCCAAGTGAGCTGAACCAAAACCAAGTTCATGCATATCGGGGATGGACCAGATCCACCTCCAATAATACGCCTTGGCAATGATATCATCAAGCCTGTCAAGAATTTTGTGGATCTGGGCTCCTTAGTGACAGACAACGGAGACCTGAAACCAGAGATCAACTGCAGAAGAGCCTGGGCTGCATCAGCTTTGCAGTCTCTCTGGAAACCACTCTGGCAGCACCAGACCATCTCACGCAAGACGAAGCTCCACATTTAATAATAATAATAATAATGATGATAATCTTTATTTATAAAGCACCTTTCATACAGAAAAAACTGTAACACAAGGTGCTTAACAAGTTAAAATGACCCCACATAAACCACATTCCCATCCCTCCCCCATAAAAAGCACACATACGCATACACACACACACACACATGCACACATACACACAAAGGACATTGGGCTGAGTACAGATGAGCAGGTTCTAAGGAAACGCCATCAGAGGAGCCCTCTGCACCGGCAGCAGCAGGTCAACAGCAGCAGACAAGGCACCGACATGGAACAACCAGAGGAGGCAGGGCTGAGACCTCCACCAGGAACCACCTGGAGAACCAGGCAGCCACAGCAGACCACCGCTCCTGAGGCAGAGGACTCCCTCAGAGGAAACACTGGAAGGAAGATTAAAATAAGTTAAAATATAAAATAACATAAGATAAATATAAGAATAAACAATAAAACAGTGATAAAACTAACTAAATACCTAAAATCTATTAAACTAAAATCAGCTAAAGGTTGGACTAAAAGCAGTCAAACAGACTAAATCAGACTAAAGGTAATTAAATATAATAAGCTAAAATTACACTAAAAGCAGTTAAACAGGTTATATAAATAAGAAGTTAAAAGGTGGACTAAAAGCAGTTAAACAGATTATAATAAAGAATACTCAGTTAAAAGCTAGGTTAAAAAGGTGGGTCTTGAGCCTTTAAACACATGAACGTTCTCTGCAGCCCTGAGGTTCTCCGGTAGCCTGTTCCAGAGGTGAAGGCCATAATAATAAAAAGACGCCTCACCGTGAGTACGTGTTCTAACTTTAGGGATGACAAGAAGACGGCAGCCAGAGGAGCGCAGAGACTGCAGAGGTTCATATGGTAAAAGCAGTTCTGAGATAAGAAGGCCCAAGACCATTGAGACACTTAAAAACCATTAAAAGAACCTTAAAATTGATCCTAAAACACACAGGTAACCATGCAAGGACCTCAGGATGGGTGTAATTTATAACTCTGCCGTACTCTCCATTCTGCTCTATGGCTCGGAGACCTGGCCTTTAAACAAGGTTTAACTGGCTGCAAGAATCGATGGTTTTGATAGCAGGGCTCTGAGAACCATTGAGAACATCAGGTGGCCCCAGCGGGTCTCCAACCTAGTGTTAAGAGAACACGCGCGCCAGCCAAGAGCTTCTCGCCTGGCAGAGCAATGCCACACCCACTGGCTTGTCCACGTCCTCAGTCTTCTTCTTGATCATCCGACCAGAGCCATTCTGTGGTTTGACCCAAGGGCTGGAGGTGACCACGAGGTAAACCCCGCACCCAATGGTTCGATGTTGTGGCAGGCAACCTCCAGCGGTCCGGGGTTGTCGTGGTGAATGTGGAGCAGCTGGCACAAGATCGCCAGAGTTGGAAACAACTGGTTCACCTAGTAGGCTCAACGCACTGATGCGTGACGACACCCAACCCTTCACAGGAGCCGTGATGATGATGATGATGATATAAAAACTGACCAAAATTAGATGGAAGTTGATCATGCACATCCACGTTCTTCTTTTATGATAGAAATACAATTATTTTAGGTCCAAAATGTATTAATTTTTCTGTGTTTTTCATTATGACATGCAGGATTTTTCTATATGTATTGGGTGGCATTTAGCTCAGTTGGGAGAGTGGCCGGTCTGGTAACCGGAGGGTCACCGGTTCAATCCCCAGCTCTGGCTGGGTTAGATTGTCATTGTGTCCTTGGGCAAGACACTTCACCCAACTTGCCTGTGTGAATGTGAGTGTGACTGTGTGTGAATGTTGGTGGTGGTCAGAAGGGCCGATGGCGCAGAATGGCAGCCTCGCCTCTGTCAGTCTGCCCCAGGGCAGCTGTGGCCACAGACATCTGTCGTAGTTTACCACCACTGGTGAGAATGACTGTGTGAATGAATAATGCAACTCTGTAAAGCGTCTTTGAGTGACCTAGAAAAGCGCTATATAAAACTGATGCATTATTATTATTATTATTATCATTTAAACTCTGACTAACAGATAATAGCTACATAGCATATTAATCCTCCATCCATCCATCCATTTTCTGCAGCCGCTTATTCCTCCACAGAGGGTCGCGGGGGAGCTGGTGCCTATCTCCAGCGGTCAAGGGGCGAGGGGCGGGGGACACCCTGGACGGGTCGCCAGTCCATCGCAGGGCCAGCATATTAATATTCATAACAAATATATAATCTATCTATATAACCATATATGATATGGTTATCATAACCAGATTACACATATTAGTGATGGCCTTTGTCATCATAGATTACTAACATGATGACATCTAGAAGTTGAAACACATTGAAAGTTAATAACATTGTCTGAGTTTTTCCATAATAAAAATCCACAGAGGTTTGCAGAGTGTTGATCAGGTTATTTCAGGGTTCTTACCAGTACAAAGATCAGCACCAGGTTCCATCCCCCTGTCATTTGAAGAGAGGGAAGCGGGTATAGGCTGATGCTGATTGTCTGTACATCTGCTGGGGGTTTCATCCCTTCATCTTTTCCTTTTATATCTGAAACACACAGAAGACAGAAAACATGTTGTACAAAGAAAGCTGTTAGTTTACTTGGTTAAACACTGGCTTATTACCTCATCATTTTAACTCAGTACAAAAAACACCCAGCTATCCCAACTCTCATATCTGAGATGTGTGTGGAGCAAGTCTCAACGAGCTTCAAAATCAGAGGTTTAATTTCCAGTGAAAGGTCGATTCACAAACTAAAGATTTGTCTCTGAGTTGGAGCAACATGAAATCTAGACTAGTAATAATTCTGAAAGAGTGGATGCTGCAATATATATATATATATATATATATATATATATATATATATATATATATATATATATATATATATATATATATATATATATATATATATATATATTCTAAATTAATACAAATCTTGAATAAAATATAATTAGCAAACTCTGGATTTCATTTCTTTTGTTGCACTCCCAGCTGACTGTGGAGTAATGCTGTTTGGTCAGACAATAAATCAGTACAATCCAACTGTATTTATAAATTACTTTTAAGAACAAGTACAGGCCCAAAGTGTTTCACAGTAAAATAGGGTACAAACAAAAGGAACGTTAAAAAGAAATAAAAGGGGAACAAAAACCATAAAATCAGCCGTATGATAAAATACAATTAAAAAATAAAATCGAACAACTAAAACCCAAAAGAACTACGATCATCTGGTGAAAAGCAGAGGAGAAAAAAAGGGTGATTTAAACTCAGTCAGAGAAGAGGCCTGTCAGGCAGCTCATCCCACGTTAGCACATGATGTCATCATATTTACCGATCTCATTTAGCGTCTTCTCCAGCCCAGGTTGAGTAGGGGAAGATAGACGGGACAAAGTCAGAACTCTCACTGTCATCAAATGCCTCTCCTGTACAAATAAAGTGTATTATATTAACTTACATTCATGATAGCATGTCATGGTAGCTACAGCTCAGCTAGTAGGCTAAGCTTGTAGCATTCAGCAGTTAGGCTACAGGTTTTGAAACACAAATGAGCAAAAATGAGCCAAGGTACGCTGGCTTATAAGCTTGAGCTATTAATTAATCACCTTTTATATATGTGTGACTAAAAAAATAAAGTTTATAAAACCTATGGTGCTTATTAGCTCTGTTAGATGAGGCTTACCTAATATGAAGCGGTCGCTGCATATTTTTACTGCTCTGCTAGCTCCCGTCGCTTCTTCTGATAGCTTGCAACAAAAGACGTCTCTTATTTGCCTTGAAAGATGTACGAGTCGATGGAAATCTGTAGAATTTGTGCATTTTGTTGTTTTTATCAATACGATTTGTACAGCCGACAGCACTAAAAGACAGGACGGTCGAGGCTTTTCTGCAACAGACATGCGCAGTAGAGCAGGTGGTGACGTGGACTGATAAGGGGTCTATACAGCCGGACAGGACACGGGGTGGGGGGTGTGTGTGTGTGGTGGGTGGGTGGGAGGGAGGGTCCTGGTTGAGCTGAAAATGCTAACAGAATTCAATCTGGATTTTTTGAAAAGATTATTTCTCCAAACCCATCAGTAAAACGCTCTGCATCACTAAATCTTTCAGAGGGTTAATTAACTACATGTAGTAAGACATGTTCATTAGAGTTGCTGTTCAATATTTTGTGCTGTCTGAGTTTTGCATTCCATTTTCAAGTTACTTGTTGCATAAAAATGGCAACCCACTAACAGCATTCAAGGAGCCTTATCCCTTATTATTAAGATGCCTCCAATGCTCTGTACAGAAACACCCTGTTCTGACCCTATTTGCTGAAGTGTATTTGCATCTCTGTGAAGTAGAAACATCACCAAACTGTAAATTATCTTTAAAATTATATCTTTAGCCCATGTAAAACTGTTGTGAGTGTTACAGGTGTTCTGTACTAGATGTTTTACTGTAAACAAATTGCAAATAATATACTGTAATTTTAAATTCCATTCTATGCAGAATCCAGCTTTAAGGCAACGCAATGGATGATTTCTCTGCTACATTAGTCACACTTTTGTAGATCACCATTAGGATATAGGTGTTTAATGTATGTGTGTCACTTGTAATTAATCAGAGTAGCTACACAATCCATCTTCTGCCAGGGCTGTGCACGAACAAGCTTTAGCTACAGGTCAAAAGCCAGCAGCTCATAAAGTGCTTGCACAAGTACACACACAGAGAAATGCTATGTACTGTGCATGTATACAGGCCTACGTTTATGCACACACGTACACACACTCCTGGCATTTTCAAAGACTTCCCCACGCTGCAATAAATCACGTTGAGGATGGTGCTGAGGGCAAGGCGCACCTTGTCCATGTCACCCCCACTCCTGGGCTGAATAAACCATAACATCCTGCCTCTCGTGCTGCCCGACGCCCTCCGAGCGTGACCTTTGAGAAGACCACCTGCCCTCTGGATGACCTCATCTACCCCCATCGCATCGTTTACCCCCCTCCTCTTCAGCCTGCCTTACATATTTGTTGGAGTTTTAGCTGCTGCACTGGGTTTTAGGCAGGAATTTGCAGCTTTGGTGTCATACCCTCATCACACTTTTTTCTCACTGAAATGACTTCCTGTTGTAAGAGAGGGATGAGAGAAAGAGAAAGAAAAAATATGAAGAGGAGAACAGGAAAACAGCAGGAAGCGAGTGGTTACCAGGAGGATGCCAATGCCTTCATCCTGTCGTGTGCCTGCTTGGTACAGGTGTTCTGGACCAATCAGATTGTTCCACTTACTTCAGGGTGTGTCCAATCTGGCTGAGGGGAGCACCTTTACACTATGACCCTCTCTAAAAGAGGTTAGACATTTCTGGAAAGATGTAGAGCTTTTTTTAAAGCTCGTCAGATAAGCCAAACAGACATAAAAAAGGAACAAAGAATGGGCGAAGTGTTATCTGCTGATTATTTCCCTTGATTTTTACTGCTGCAGAAGAAGAAGTTAGGAAAACAATACATATCACTTTTAGTTCTTGGAATTCCACTTCAAGGATCTCGTTATAAAACTCAGCCTGGAAGAGAATATTTCGGTTTGTTTTGACTGTTTTTCCTCCAATCAGTCCAAAGATTTAATACGTAGCGTTATATTAGTGCTACACTTTTAATAAAAATGTCAATAAAATATTAAAATGTATCCAGCTTATGATGATGCATAAATTAGATATTATATTGCTCATAAAACATTAGGTTCTATCGTTAAACAGTGAATCCATACTCAATAATCTGAAACAGAGAAAAAAATATAGTAAAAAAAATCAATTTATTACTATAATTTGTCTAAGGATGGTACAAGAAAAAGGCATTGCTGAATTGAAATTAATTTTACTAAAACTTAAAAGACACTTAAAACATGGATGAATGTTATAAGATGTGTTATTTATAATTTTAGTACAAATTGAAGTCTGGATTTTAAAAGACTAATATGGCTGGATTTAACTTTTAGTTTAAATATAATTTAGATGTGATTTAAATTTAGTTCAGTTACCAAGTGCCTCTCTTATCAAAAGATGACCCCCTTACTGAGTTCGTTGACTGGTTCCTCGGGACTGGCAGCTTTGAGCAGGTTTTCTCTACAAGCTGAAGTGGAGATCTCCAGACTTGGAGTGTCTGCGTCCTTCGGGGAACGAAGTCGCCGTTGGATCAGCTGATAGCCCTGGATATACCAGGGATCCAGCAAGGGTAGTTGAGACAGACAGCAGGCCCCATGGTGAAGAAGCCTGATGCATTTTAATCAGTCCAAATTGCCTATTTGGTTAAAAAGGATTAATCTCTTTTTCATTCAAAAACATGATGACTGGAACAGGAAGTTTCTCTCTCGGCATAACTCCAGACTCATAACTCTCTCAGCAACTCAAGATTCATGACTCAAACTAAATTTTGAGGAAGTGTATCCACTTTTTAGGAAAAGAGGATAGCCAATGAGAGCTTGGGGAATGATGAAGGGTGTGTTTTTATCAAGGCCCAGACTTCAGTTTATTCTAAAATCACAAGTAGAATTTTAATTTGATAAAATGGATTAAATTCAATACTGTCATTAGTAACCCAGATATTAAAATATATATACATGATCATTCATGACTTTTCTGTAAAGGAAAAATATTAATAAAATAAACCTTATTAATTCATCAAATAGAAATATTTTAGTTTAAAATGATGTATTTAACTAACCATTATTTAATGTTTAAATTATCAATGTTAAAAACCTTGTCAATGTTAAAACTTTTGGTTAGACTTAGCATGAATAAAAATGCATTAAATATACCTTTTAAAGCTGCCAGAAGGAGGATTTCAGTAAGAGAGCAGTTTTTGAATCCAACGTCCCTACGGCTCCTCCTCCTAAACACCTTGACGTTTGGCGTGTGGTCAAGTGCACGCACGTGCACACGGCGCATTACTTCGTTTCGGTCTGTAAGCTGGACATAAACTGAAACTCATGCTCGAAAACTACGATTACATTGTAGGGTTTAATCACTCACAGTTATTTTCTCACACAGTAAAGCCTGGAATACACCGGATACCTCGGCGACGCGCCACCTCCTGGCTGCGGTCTTGGCGAGTGTTGTACTCACACAAGACGCGTTCCTGACACAGCGCGCCCTAGGACGCTGCTTGTCAAATCGCGCGATAGTCACAACATCACGCGGGACGCTGCTTGTCAAATCGCGCGATAGTAACAACGGCACGCGTGAATTGAAAACGGGAAGCGGGAAGTGACTTGTTTATTTTACCACCCGAGGAAGAAGAAGACTTGTTTATTTGTGATCAGAGCTGTCGTCGTGTGTTGTGGGAATCTAATTCTAAAAAATCGTTCAAAATGGGTGAGTAAGCTATTTAATGGAGTAGTTAAAAGCTATCAGTACTGTTAAGAGTTGACATGTATCAGGACAATTCCAAAACACTGTTTGTCAGACATGTTTAGTTAATGCTGCCTTAAAGGACTTTTCTTTGTTAATTATATCACCTGTTAAAAGATTGAAAGGTTATATCCTTCCCCCGAGTAAATTTTATGTATTTTATATCTAGTTCCAGTAAACAGGAGGAAAGTGCTTGCATCACTTCTCATTCTTCGAATTATCAAACGGAGGAATGGGAGAAAAAGAAGGTGCTGGGTGCATCCCATCAATCAGAAACGAATACAACAAGGGGACTTTCATAACCTGGTGTCAGAGCTGAGACTGGACAGTCAACGCCATCATCATTATTTCCGAATGAGTGCAGAGAAGATGGATGAACTTCTATCCCTGGTTGGACCTGAACTGACCAGACAGGCAACCAACTTCCGGGCTCCCATCGACCCTAAGCAGAGACTGGCTGTTGGACTGAGGTAACTGCTAATATCTCTTAGAACTGTTCATAATTGTGAACGTACTTCTAAAAATTAACACACATAAATAAGTAAAAGATATCCATTGTTGGCGGAGACAGTATGGACAAACCATGGCAACATATTTACATTTTAAATGTTTTATTACACAAAAACAACAGCACTGCAAACAAAAACTTCCAGCAAAACAATAAAAATATTGTCACATTAACATAATGCAGCACGCTCCACACGGTGGAATACGCTCTCCTCTCAGACTACAAGTCTTCATAGGATACCCCACTTGTGTTGAGGTGGTCCCATCCTTCAGCATAAAATAAACTTCCTCTTGGATGTGTGTCTGTGTGATTGACTCGGCGCGGAGGTATGGACCTTGAATGATGCGGTGTAATTTGAATGTCATGATGACGTGGTCCAATTTGAACCTCCTGAAAATGTGGTGAATTGTGAACATCACGTGCCTCTTGGTCCTCCATTTCACCAATTAGTCTAATAATCCCTGACTGCACATCACGTCTTCTTTTTTTGGACAAGCCACTTAATGCAGGCACAAGACTGACCAAAAAATGGTAAGACTCTTCTGTGGGATCGCGAGGGATGAGTGGTGTTGGGGTTGGCGCCGGCTGTTCAAGAAGACCTAAAAGCCGCTCACTGAGGTAATCTTTGGTTGGTTTCCGTTTCTTTCCAGCTGCTTTTTTTCCTGGCGCCGATGGTGTCTGATGGTGCTCTCTAGGGGTCTGCAGGCTTTGCAGGGGTTCCCTCTCATCAGATGTCGAATCCAACGCAGGGCAGGGAGAAGACTGTTGAGATGGAGAGCTTGATGTTTCACCACTCTCCTCTGCTCTGCTACTAACGTTGCTCCGAGAACTTCATGTAAACAGAATAAACAGCACAACACACATTTTGAATAGAAACATCACATCACCACAGAACTTTTAAATAACAGTTTTTTTCAAAATAATGTACCAGTAACTAAATACATTTTAGCTTTTTTTTACACACAAAGCATACGTTCTGGGTTGAACAAAGGGCAGTAGAAATGACATAATGTCAGAGTATTTCCATTCCCTCTGTGTGCCACCAGCTGACCCACTCGGCAGCAAATTTTTTTCCTATTCTTAACGAAGCCATCCCTCAAGGCCTTCCATTTAAGTTTGCACGTGTCAACTGAAAAAAAGGAACAGAGATTTGTTATTGTTACTTATTTTCTCCTTTGTTTTCCACAGATACCTAGCTTCTGGGGACTCTATGCGGAGCATAGCGTTCAGCTATCGACTGGGACACAGCACAGTGATCAAATCTGTCCACATGGTGTGCACGGCCATAGAGAAAGTTATGATGGAAACCTTCCTTCCAAGACCAACTGAGAACACCTGGGTGGAAGTGGCACAGGGATTCTGGGAAAGATGGAATTTCCCGAATTGTCTGGGAGCATTAGACGGCAAACATGTGAACATACAGGCACCCCCACAGTCTGGTAGTCTGTATTTCAATTACAAGAAAAATTTCTCTATAGTTCTTCTTGCACTTGTGGATGCAGACTATAGATTCTGGGTGATACAAGTGGGGGACTTTGGTAGAACAAGTGATGGAGGTGTGTACGCCCATTCAGATTTAGGGAGAGAAATGGAAAATGGAACATTTCAGTACCCACCCAGTGCCCCGCTGCCTGGTGCTGCTCACCTTGGCGATGTGCCATTTGTAATGGTAGGTGATGCAGCGTTCCCACTCAAGCCTTTCCTCATGAGACCATACCCAGGACAGAACCAGACTTATGAGAAGAGGCTGTTCAACTACAGGCTCTCCAGAGCTAGGAGGGTTGTGGAAAATGCATTTGGCATTCTGGCCTCCTGATGGAGGATTTTGTACAACAAAGTCAACCTGCATCCACAAAATGTGGACACGTTGGTCGTGGCATTCTCCACAACTTTCTGCTTGCTCCTAATGACAACCAGAGACTACTAAATGAAGCAGACCAACTTGGGCGACACATGGCTCCTGTAAGAAACAGGGGAGGAAACGGCATCACGAGAGGCCTGTAATGTTAGAGAGACATTTACAAGCTTCTTCAACAGTGTTGATGGCAGTGTACCATGGCAGGATCAGATGGTGTGATCTCAACATCATGATAAGACACCAGTGTTTGAACATAGACTCTTTAAAGTGATAATGACGCTTTGATTGTAAAATAAAATGTTAAACAGCATTTTCAACAAATAAATACGTGTGCTCAACAAAGATTTTTCCAATTTACTGTATATTCACACACATACACATATATATGGTTGTATTTTTCGGTATGCTACTTAGATAAATTACATCTGTTTGAATATATATACACAGATGTTAATCTTATTCTCATATATATAGAGATGTAGTATATATATATATATATATATATATATATATATATATATATATATATATATATATACACACAGACACAAGCACACCAACATATATACTAACGTGTGTGTATGTATGTATATATATAAATACATGTAACTACTGTAAGACAGTCATATGTCAACAGAGAAAATATACGTACATTCATACATGAACAGATATCTAATCAGATATATGTTCATTTATCTGAAGTACTTAGAAATATTAAGCTTTGTTAAGTGTATATATATATATATATATATATATACAGTATATGTGTGTGTATAGTGTGCATGTGTATTTTTATATATAAATAATTATTTGGAGATAGATGGATGGATAGATAATTATTTTTATTTATACTTAAACATATATTCTCTGAGCACAAGATCCCCATTAATTAGTTTGTGGTTGAAGAAACTTTTTGAGAAAAATGGCTTGGTTTTTTCTTCTGCTGTTCGGATGCAGAAAAGTCAACATTATTTTGACACTCTGGTCCAGTTTTTGACCAGAATTAACTGATTACTGACAATGGCCTGGATCATTGCTCGTCTACCTGTTCTGAGCTTCTTCTCCTCTCCTCCTTTCTTCAACTCTCTGTTGCGTCCTCTCCAGCTCTGCCCGGTGCATGAGTGCGCGACCTCTTTCCTAGTCCTTTAACCAATTTGAAGAATTCTGCAGTGGGTGAGGGTGTTGTGTGCGACGCACACAGGCGCTCCCAGATCAGCCAAGAAATACATCCCTGCAGCTAAATTATCCGTTATTGTGTGTCTGTGCGTGCATGTGAGAGACGTCTGGTTCTCGCTCTGCGACCGCTGTGGCCTCATTTATAAAACTTATAAAATAAACATATGTTTATAATTTGTTATATTTTATATAAAATTTACAAAACAAAAAAAACGGGTCGGAAAGGGAGTCACTTTCTCCGCAAACTTTAGGATTTATAAAAGAAAACGGAGAAATGATGTACTCTGCAAACTTTGCATAAGCACATTTTAGAGACAGTAAAAAAACCTTTTATTTTGGAGACGTCAGACTAAATAAAAGGCTTTCAGTCATTATAACGTGTTTTTAACGAGACGGGTTGGGTCGGAGCGGGATCTAAAAATAGACGCAGCGATGCGGGGTGGTTTGGGGCGGGTCAGAAGTTGTCCAATGTGCAGAACCCGGATCAATAAAAACCCTGACCCGTGCATCACTAGTGTGCGTGGCGTGCCTTTCTGCAGCAGTAGATCTCTTTCTGAAGCTGCGGGAGGGGCTGCCCGACCGTGGTGTAGGGGTAGCGAACTAAGGAGTTGCCGCGGTGCGCCACTCGCTTGACGCTCGGCTTCCCCTCCAGGACTCCGGTCCGGGACTGAGTTCCGAACCATGTACGCAGGGGAAGGGTGAGTTCCGCGGGTTCCGAGTGAGCGACGAACCTGCTCATTAGCGCTCCTGCTCCTTATAGACCAGGGACCGGGTCTGGATTTGCTGGGTCCAGACAGAGCCGGCTCTGGGTCCGGATCCGGACCGCGGTCCGCCTGTTAGTGATCCCTGGTCTATCGCAACCAGGAAGTGACCATGCATAAACCCCATTGGAGCTGTTCCTGCGTCGTAATGCCGGTGTCATAGTAATGCCGTTATCAAAAAGTACTCAACATGTCGTGACACACGCGCACAGCTGCGGCTGGTGCTGCTTTTTAACTGGTGCGAATCTTTCAGCGGGCTGGCGGCGTGTCGCGTTTCTGGGACGCGTTGTGGCGAGCTCTGTGTGAGTGATTTGATGGACTAGAATGGTTTTAAATCAAAATAACGCCGCAGCCACGAAGTAGCGTGTCGCCAACGTGTCCGGTGTATTCTAGCCTTAAGAGGCTGCCCTCTCTGTCCCTGCTGTGTTTGATTCATGGCTTTAGAACAGCAGCTGTAGTTCTGAAGCTAACCGGAAATAAGAAAATGCTCGATCCAGAATGAGTCCTCCACCAAAATAAACGTGTATCCTTGCCATTCTGTTAGGAGAAATGTTTAAAAATAAAAATAAATCTCTCAGCATCGAAGGAATGGAGGACTTTTTAGTAGAAATGAGCTCTGACTGTCTCCTCCATTACGGCTGAAACTACAGAGAAACACACGGAGCGTCCTGTACGACAGCACCCCCTACTGATACAGGTTTGCTTGAAGCGCATGCACGTTGACAGAAAGCCGACAATGCAGAAATTTGAATTTTATTGGCTGAAAAAGGTCGGCGGCATGAAAAAATGCAAAGGGGTCTACAGGACGAAGGGGAGTCTTCATCAGACTAACATATGTTGTGGAACTCTACCCATAGATCATAGTTTAGACCTGAAATATCATTTAAACATTTAGAAAACTTTGATACATAGAAAAATACTCCTTCTGGCAGCTTTAATATCATTGACTGACTTATTCTGAGAAATAAGACAGAAGAAAGTATTTAAACTCATTACCAGTAACATTACCAGTAACAGTAACTAATGATGAAGTGATCAACTCTGGATAATTTCACCTGTAAGGAAATTAATTCAGTGTTATACAGTAGAAACAACATTAAGTATTAGAAAAAGAAAGAGTCCAGTTTGAGGGAATTTATTATTCTGTATGTCTCCGTCCTTGAGGGAAGAACCAGGCTGGCACTGTTTAGACTGCAGTCTGCAGCTGTGTTTCTGTGTTATGGGTTTGAGCTGAAGGGAAGAAAATCAGGTTAAAAGTGATTCTGTCTTAAAGGGGTGGTTTTGTCAGAATCCATTTTTTTCAGGTTTTCATAGTTTCTAATAGGTCCCCCTGAGCCTGTCATGTAGGCCAAACATGAAAACTCTGTTCCCTGGTTATTTAAAAAAAACAGAATTTGTAAGAAATGAAACTTAAAAATGCGGATCTGCATTTGTGCATGGTTTGACGTCACAATGTGTATTCACTGAGATGGTAACGCCTTTCGGTCTGCCCAGCTGCTGTTTTTGTTGAAAATTCAACATGGCGGAACGCACGCAGTGTTGCCAACTCGGCGATAGACCTGGCTGGCTGCCGCCGGCCGGTCCCTCTCTCTCTGTTTTTTTCCCCTCCCTCTCTCTGTGTGTGTGTGTGTGTGTGTGTTTAAGCTGTGCGGTCAGCACCACGCTGCGCGATCCCCCCTCCTCCTCGGAGGGGAGAACGGGTGACACAGACAGCAAGAGGAGAAAAAGGAGGAAAGGTGAGCAAATGAGTGATAGCAGGAAGCAGGCTCCCGCAAAGCTGTTTTTTTTTCTCAAAGCTAATCTTCAGTAAAGACTAGAAGCTACTGTTTGTTACCTGGGTGTTTATCTTTTTCACTCTTTCACTTTCCAAAGTATCGGGACATTTCGGTCTGAATAAGGGGGCGGAGTAGTGACGTTTCGGTCATCCAATGTGCATTTCATGAATACTAATGAGAATCCTGCTGTTTCAAATTCAGGTGTCAGAAGGGAAACTTCTCAAGCTTATATTATAAGCATCAAAGCTTCTTTCTTTATACAAATTACACAGAATTACACTAGAGAACAATGCAAAACTATAAAATAACCCAGAAAACCACCCCTTTAAGGTGAAAGTGTGAATGGTGTAGATTGGTCAGTCGGTTAGCGACCTTGACTTTCCGGTCGCTACAAATATGAAGTAATTTTAAGTATTTAGTCTTGGTTCGCTGACATGCAGCAGCATCGTGTTTTATAGCAGACTTAAGCGACTTTTAACCAGCATAAGGGGGACATGTGTATGTTTATAAAGATACAAGTAAGAATAGGAGGTCAGGTGTATATGAGCTAATAGTATATAAGTATATAAAAATTATTAATAATTATATAGTATATAATAAGAGAGCATACATGTTTCTGTATGAGCTAATAGTGTTGTGAATACTTATTAGGTATGAATGTTATCTTTAATGGTTGCTTTTTAATATTCATGTGGGTTTTGTGATGCGTGTGGGCTTGTGCAGTGGAATCCTTCTGTCTAAGGCAAATTTCTCCCAAAGGAGACAAAGACACTTTGACTTGAATGAGAGGTCATACATTTCTCTGTATGAGCTTATAGCATTGTGAAATGAGAACTTCGTACTTGTGTGTGTGTGTGAGGAAAATTTTGCCTGGAGGAGGCAGGGCTAGCTAGTTTAGCAACCGGAAGCTTCAAAAGGAACGGGAAACATGGCTTATGGTGACGTAACAAGGGATAAAATCACAGCGGTCAGGCCAGCTTCATTTCAGAAAGGACACTAAAATCAGCCTTCATTTGATTTTTATGCATTTGGGACTGTGGAACGAGACGCAAAGTTACGTTGCTCACCTTTCAAAATAAAAGTTCCCTAGTAGACCAGACAAAAGCTTGTTTTAAGGGTAAGTTGTGTGCAGATCGTTTCAAATAAAAACGAAAAATAGATGCTATAGCAATAACTTGTAAATCATTAAAATTGTGTTTGTCATGGTTGAGGTTTTTGTGAGGATCCTAGCGCAACACAAACAGCTGGAGGAACAGGAAGTAAAAATAATTTTTTATTTTAAATGTTGAGGTTGGTGGTGTGGAGGTGGATCTGGGGAGGGTCCGTGAGATCCGGGCAGTGGCGGCCTGTCCATAGGGGGCGCTCGGGCGCCGCCCCACCAGTCCCAAGAGGAAGAAGAAGAGAAATAGGGATCACAAAATATAAAAAACTAACATAAAAATAAAACTAAACGAGCCATCCATTATATATACAATAAGTGCTGTGTATAATCTGCATTTAGGTGTAGTTTAGAAAGGTTTTCTTACTGTTTTTTACTGGACCGATAGGTCGTGTTTCTTTGGGTTCTACTGCGCATGTCTGGACGGGACGCCGTCCCAACATAGCGCATTGTTTTTTGCCCCTGACGCATGCGCACTGGCAAATTTTTCCTGACGCATGCGCACTGTGTGCAAAAAATAGGAGATCGCTCGGGACGCAGGTCTTCAGCGTCCCTGTGTGACATGCGCACAACAGCAGGAGTCTGGAGTGTTGCTCAGACCGAAACCGGAAGTTCTTGCTCTCTTTTTAATGGAGGGTAGAAAATGGATATTTATTCAAAGAATCCTTCTTTCCTGCTTGTGAAAACAAGCCGAATGATTCCATTTGTTCTGATTTCATCAACTCAATGGTGAGTGACTTTGTTTGTTTGTTTCTTTTTCTTAATGACTGTGTGTCTGTCACGGATTTTCCCATTCAAAAACCCATAGGCGGAGCTAGCCGCGGCTAGCAGTGCTAAGTCCTGATGAGTGAATTTATACCTTAAATAGCGACATGTGTTTGTTGAGGTGTCTGCCGAATGTTAGAGAAATACAGGTACTGCTGATTGAATACGTTGGTTTATGTAGTTTAGCTCGTTTTTCATGCGTTTTCTCTACTTTTCATTAAATTATCATGGCATTTTAAGGAAGTTTGGTCTGACTGGGTTTGATGGGACTTATCAGTGGATTTGACTTTATTTTGTTGTTAATTCACTTCATTAGTTGAGCTGATTGTCATGACTTGCTTGGTTAGTGGTTGTTGGCTGAATTGTAACATTAATTATCTGACTGTATTAGTTAGAGATGGATTTATTTGTTTGTGGTGTCAGTAGAAAGCTAATTGTGAATATTAAGTAATGTTTTTGACTTTGCCAGGTTGTTTTTTCCTTGAAACTTTTACAACTTCTGTTGTGACCACATTTTGGTTGTTTTTTATTTGTATCTGATTATATTGATATTATTCTAAGGTCTCCTCATGAAGACTTTATGATTTCTTTACTGTTTGATGTGTAGAATTAGACCTAACAGCTCCACATTTCTAGAGAACTGGTGGTACTAGGGATTTTTACCAGAAAAATATTCAGTCAGATGAAAATATTATCATTCCCTGCCCTAGTGGTGATATGTGATTTTTTTTTTTGCGCATCTGAAAACTGACTAGCAAAAATGCGCCCTACCCAAAAAAATTTTCACCAGCCGCCACTGGATCCGGGTTGTGGGAGACTCCACTGAGAGAAGAGAGGAGAGTGAGTATAGGGAGACGATGATGAAAACGTGCAAATATGAGTGAAATGGAGGTCTTACTGATAGGAAGACGGTAGGGATCTTGGGGAGGGTTTGTCAATCCTGGGTGAGGACGATCACCCAGCTTGCACAGAGCGGTGGTGAGAGGTTCCAGGAGAGCAAAGGGAGTGGAGGCAGCTGGCTGGCAGGGGGACAGGCAGACCAGGCAGGCATGAGACTGAGGAGGACTCTGGATGACCTTGAGGGAGATGCTGCCAAGTAGAATGGCTGGAGGAACGAGAGTAAAGGGTTAGCTGAAGGCAAAGATTTAGATTCTAGAAAGAAGACCTGAGTTTTACCACTAAAGAGGTGGAAAAATCTGGCATTGTCCCTCTGAAAACCAGGTTCTTATAAAGGTCCTCCTCTGATGGGATAATGGGCTGCAGCTGATGAGGATCTGCCTGCCACGCCCTGTGGGAGAAAAAACAGACTGCCTCCTGGGATAGCTATGTTAATTATTGTAAAATGTGTATTAAATAAAAATGCATCATTATTATTATTCTACGGAAGCGTATTGCACTCACCTGAAAAAAATAAAAAGTTCTGTTTTTCTGAATTAACGACATAATTTTTTACAAAAAAAAGGCTCTGTTTTAACGAGATAATTTTTACAAAAAAAATAAAAATGGTTCTGTTTTTCTGAATTAACGAGATAATTTTTACAAAAATAAATAAAAACGGCTCTGTTTTAACGAGATAATTTTTACAAAAATAAATTAAAATGGCTCTTTTAACGAGATAACTTTTACAAAAATAAACAAAAACGGCTCTGTTTTTCTGAATTAACGAGATAATAATAGCCTAAAGTGACCTAGACCTGCGGTCCGGAGTTTCAGCTGAACAACTCCGCACGTCTAGAATTGACTGTTTCCGTGTCATCACGTAATCCGACTGAAAGCCTTTCTATTGCATTAACTGTGGAGCATCCCATATTTAGTCAGCTGATCCTGGAGAAACATAGCCACATCCAGATCTGTTAAATGTAAACATTGAACTGCGCCCGTGTAGCAGAGGATGAATATGTTTGTATTTATGTTCTGTTTTACGGTAACCCACCAGCAGGAGGAGATGTGTTCCCTCCTCCAGTCTGAGTTCCAGTCCCAGTGGCGACAGTCAGGAGCAGAGCTGTTCAGCAGTTGCTCCTGTAAAATGTCCGTTGTTACTTGCTGTAAATAAAAGAAGCTCGTTCAAGGAGGATACGAGTTCTGCGTTTCTCTCACACACGCCGGGAGCAGAGAGGAAGTTTGCACTGTCGCTTCGCTCCTCAACAATTCCCTCAGGTGTCTGCTCTGATCGACAAACATAATAATCCCACCTACATAGTTCATAGACAAATTTATTTACCAGTTTCTCAATCTACAGTATAAGTAAAAGTGAACAAACAGGACATATTTGAGTTAATTTTAGCCTGCCTCAGAACATGCAGAGGGTTAGGCTATTATTATCTCTTAATTCAAAAAAATCGAGCCGTTTTTATTTATTTTTGTAAAAATTATCTCGTTAAAACAGAGCCGTTTTTTTATTTTTGTAAAAGTTATCTCGTTAATTCAGAAAAACAGAACCGTTTTTATTTTTATTTTTGTAAAAGTTATCTCGTTAATTCAGAAAAACAGTCATTTTTATTTATTTTTGTAAAAATGATCTCGTTAATTCAGAAAAGTAATTTTTAAAAACATTTCTTTGTAACTTTTTAGATTTGTTTTCACTGATTCTTTAAACTGATGCCACACACAAAATTTTGAACGATCTAAAACATGTGTGTCAAACTCAAGGCCCGGGGGCCAAATCCGGCCTGCCATAGCTATTTATGTGGCCCTCCAGAGATTAAAAGATTGTCAAATCAAAGAAGCTGTTCTCACATGCAGTAACCCAACCATGAGCAATGCCACACCCTGCCACCAGAGGGTAGTTTAGTCATATTGATGTTTAACTGAAGCCGATTTTTAGCAAGACATGAAGTTGAGAAATATACAGTTTTCCCAAAAATACTCAAGAAAAGACAAATAGATGCTGAAGGTACTATTTAACCAATAGTGGGAAGCCTAATACCTGTTTGTTGCTGCTAGAAGAAAACCAGTCAGCCTTCTGTGTTACGAGGCTCTCTGTGAAGGAATACAATTTATGCGGGCACTTCACCACGAAACACAGAGCTAGCCTCTTGTTAGCCTCAAGGAAAAACATCAGCTTGTCAAAGAATTAAGAGTACAATTTCTGAATATTGTGGCTGAAGATGTTGCCTGAACTGCTAAGTGTTTTTCAGTGGAAGCATTTTAGAAACAGTGTATGCTCAAGGTGTGTGAGCAGGTACGTCCCAACCAAATGTTACTGGCATTAAGCAGCATCAGTTTGTCAAGAAACACCATTGCAGAGTGAATGAAGGAACTGGCTTTTTATTTTTATAGTGCCAATTTAGCTATTTATGAATATTTTAAACTTTTTTTAATACCGGGTAGTTTTGTCAATATATTCTGCCCTTTGAGGACAGTCATGTTGATGTGGCCCGACATGAAAACGAGTTTGACACCCCTGATCTAAAACTTTAATATTTAGCATAAATACTACAAAACATAAAAAAGAAACATTGAACATCAAAATGTAGGGATTTTTGTCCTTTTTTAACAGTGTATCTCTCACTGTTTTAGGACTTGTGATTTTCTCTCAGATCTCCTCAGAGTGCACACACCCAAGATTCTATAGGCATCAGTTATATTTCAGCTCAAAATATTCTCTTAAAAAATTAAAATGAAGCTTCTTTTTCACTCACGTCTCCTACATAAATTCACATTTTTACAATTGTTTTAATACGGTTTATAACTTTCACACAGCCATAGTTGGAGGCATATTCCTTTGTCTGTATCTTTCTGAGCAGGGCCGGTTCTAGACTGGCATATTTGATGGGGCAGACAGAAATGTAAAGGGACACAAAGTGGGGATGAAGGAGAGAAAGGCGTGGGTTGGTGGGGAGGGTGCTCTGGATAACGGTTTTTGTCATAGAATTGGATTGCACTTTGTCAGGCTTCTACCCTAAGACCTGTCCAACTTGGGTGTCCCATTGGAAGGCTCAGCTACTGCTGGTATAGCTCTAAGGGTCACCGAGACAAGCAAACCCCTTTCTTGTCTTCTCTTTTATCCATTTTGGCATCTTTTATGCAGTGGCGGCTGGTGAAAATTTTTTTGGGTGGGGCGCATTTTTGCTAGTCAGTTTTCAGATGCGCAAAAAAAAAAAATCACATATCACCACTAGGGCAGGGAATGATAATATTTTCATCTGACTGAATATTTTTCTGGTAAAAATCCCTAGTACCACCAGTTCTCTAGAAATGTGGAGCTGTTAGGTCTAATTCTACACATCAAACAGTAAAGAAATCATAAAGTCTTCATGAGGAGACCTTAGAATAATATCAATATAATCAGATACAAATAAAAAACAACCAAAATGTGGAAAACAGAAGTTGTAAAAGTTTCAAGGAAAAAACAACCTGGCAAAGTCAAAAACATTACTTAATATTCACAATTAGCTTTCTACTGACACCACAAACAAATAAATCCATCTCTAACTAATACAGTCAGATAATTAATGTTACAATTCAGCCAACAACCACTAACCAAGCAAGTCATGACAATCAGCTCAACTAATGAAGTGAATTAACAACAAAATAAAGTCAAATCCACTGATAAGTCCCATCAAACCCAGTCAGACCAAACTTCCTTAAAACGCCATAATAATTTAATGAAAAGTAGAGAAAACGCATGAAAAACAGGCTAAACTACATAAACCAACGTATTCAATCAGCAGTACCTGTATTTCTCTAACATTCGGCAGACACCTCAACAAACACATGTCGCTATTTAAGGTATAAATTCACTCATCAGGACTTAGCACTGCTAGCCACGGCTAGCTCCGCCTATGGGGTTTTTGAATGGGAAAATCCGTGACAGACACATAGTCATTAAGAAAAAGAAACAAACAAACGAAGTCACTCACCATTGAGTTGATGAAATCAGGACAAATGGAATCATTCGGCTTGTTTTCACAAGCAGGAAAGAAGGATTCTTTGAATAAATATCCATTTTCTACCCTCCATTAAAAAGAGAGCAAGAACTTCCGGTTTCGGTCTGAGCAACACTCCAGACTCCTGCTGTAGTGCGCATGTCACACAGGGACCTGCGTCCCGAGTGATCTCCTATTTTTTGCACTCAGTGCGCATGCGTCAGGAGCAGAAAACAATGCGCTATGTTGGGACGGCGTCCCGTCCAGACATGCGCAGTAGAACCCAAAGAAACACGACCTATCAGTTCAGTAAAAAATAGTAAGAAAACCTTTCTAAACTACACCTAAATGCAGATTATACACAGCACTTATTGTATATATAATGGATGGCTCGTTTAGTTTTATTTTTATGTTAGTTTTTTATATTTTGTGATCCCTATTTCTCTTATTCTTCCTCTTGGGACTGGCGGGGCGGTGCCCGAGCGCCCCCTATGGATGGGCCGCCACTGCTTTTATGGTCTAATTGTCCCTTAATGCACAGACTCTAATCCTTATTTTCAAAATTGTTATAAACTCTTCAATTTGTCCATCACTTTGCTTCTGGTACACCTGAATTTCCCCAATGAGGGCCAATAAAGGTTAATTCTATTCTCTCTAATCTATCTATCTCAAAATGTGCGTTGAATAATGACGTAGAGAGATCTTTGAGGAAAACCAAATGGACAGAAGATGTAAAAGTCAATGCAGCAGGCATGTCATTAATATGTCTAAAACAGAAGAGGTCCTAAAAGTCTTTGGTACACCACATGTTATAGTGGAACAACTGAATGTCCTTTTAATGATAGCATAGTCTTGTTTGTTTTCAATATAACTGTCATAATGAACGGTTTTAGACCAGACCCTGGAGCCACACAACTGAGGACACAGTAAGGTAAGTGAAGAACATATTTATTAAAAGTAATAGGGCTGGAACTGCTGGGCTCGGGAACCGGAAGGAATTTTGGGAGAGAGGAGAAGATGGTGAATGGAGGATTTAATTTCAATGATGGTATGCTTAGTGAAGAGAGATGGTTTACTGTGTCCAGAAGGCGGAGGAGCTGGGGAGGGTACTGATCAAATGACTGGCTGGAGGAAGGCTGATGGAGGATCGGTGGTTCTGGAGGGTTGAGGATGATTGAGAGTTGACGCAATCCAGAGGAGCGAGGTTGAGGACGGCAGCCGTGATGTAAAACTGAGACAAATAGAGGCAGGAGATGAATAAAATTTAAGAAAACAGAAACACAACATGAGAGAGACCTGTGTTACCACAAACGTAGTGGAATGGACTGGCCCCGTCCATGTGAAGCTCCACTCCTCTTATGCTCCTCTGCTGATGAGTAGATGGAGTACAGCTGGTGATGAGACAAATGAGGTGCAGCTGGTGAGAACGGTGGAGGAGGGAGTGTAGACCTGACAGTACACCCCCCCCCCCCCCTTCAAGGGACGCCACTCGGCGGACCAGTAGAGGTAGAGGGCGCGGAGTGCTCGAAGTCAGCGATGAGAGAAGGGTCCAGGATGAAGGAGCGGGGCACCCAGGACCACTCCTCCGGACCGTAATCCTCCCAATCCACAAGGGACTGGACCATGCGGCCACGGCGTTGAGAGGAGATGATCCGATGAACCGTGTAGATGGGGTGACCATCCAACATCCGGACAGGAGAAGGAGGCTCCTCAGGAACGCACAGGGGCCTTGATTGGACGGGCTTGACACAGGAGATGTGAAAGACCGGATGGACCTTGAGGTGAGAGGGAAGCCGGAGGCGTACAGCCGAGGGGCTGAGGACAGCCTCAATGACGAAGGGACCCAGAAAACGAGAAGACAGTTTGCGAGAGGTGGTCTTGAGAGAAAGTCCTTAGCCGACAACCACACCTTCACAGGGGAATAGACGGGAGCAGGGAGACGCCGTCTGTCGGCGAGACGTTTGTTCTGGGCCGAGGTGCGTTGGAGGGCAGCACGGGTCTGATCCCAGACCCTATGACACATAGTTAGGTGTGAACGCACCGATAGGATGGCATCATCAGGAAAAGAGGACGGGAGGAGAGACGGTTGGAAACCCAGGGAAGCCTCGAAGGGGGAGAGACCGGAGGCTGCAGCCACATAAGAGTTGTGAGCGTACTCAACCCAAACAAGGTGTTGGCTCCAGGTAGTGGGGTTGGAGGAGCACAAACAGCGCAGCATGTTTTCCATCACCTGGTTGAGCTGTTCACACTGGCCATTGGTTTGTGGATGGTAGCCAGAAGACAGTTGGGACTTAGCACCCAAGGAAGAGCAGAACTCCTTCCACACTTGGGAGGTGAACTGGGGACCACGGTCTGACAGGATCTCAGTGGGGATACCGTGGAGACGAAAGACATGTTGGATGAGGAGCGGGGCCGTGACGGCTGCAGAGGGTAATCTGGATAAGGCGATGAGATGACATGCTTTAGAAAAACGGTCTATGATGGAGAGGATGACTGACCTGTTATTGGAAGGAGGCAGTCCGGTGACAAAATCAATGGCGATGTGAGACCAGGGCCAGCTGGGTATAGCGAGAGGTTGGAGGAGCCTGGAAGGAGGACGATGAGAAGTCTTATTCCTGATGCAGGTAGGGCAAGATAGAACATACTGTTTAGTAATTGGCAAAGCCAAGTAAACTCTGTAGCTGTTTCCTGTTCTCAGGTTTGGGCCAATTCTTAACAGCCTTTATCTTATCAGGGCTGGTCTCTACTTGTCCGCCGCTGAAAACATGCCCCAAAAAACTCAATTGTGGTCTGGTGAAACTCATTCTTCTCCGCTTTAACGAAGAGACGGTTCTCAAGAAGGCGTTGTAACACCAAGGCGACGTGACGCCGGTGTTCCTGGAGAGTGGGAGAGTAAATGAGACATTAAAGGGACATGAAGGAGCTTTGAAAAACAAACCTCATAAGCGCTGCGCCTGGCACTGCGAATAACTGCAGCCTTTAACGTGAGCGCGCACAAATTTCTCACTAGTTCATAAGGGTTCAACCAAAGGCAGCCGGAGGCGATTCCATAAATAAAAATACATTTTATTAATACAAAAGGAAATATAGTAAAACAATGCCCCGCGACGCACACACGCACGATCAGACTGAGGGAGCCGATCTAACAGAGCTACTTTCGCTAGCTGCTATTTTCCAGTCCTTCCCAGCTGCCTGTATGCTAAAAGCTTTAATCAGCCGGTGTTCTCCGACACCCGGAGGAGAATTTGAGAAATCTAGCGTGATAGAATCATGCCCTGCCGCATATATCACCTTAGATTTCTCAAATTCACATCACGGAGTGGAGCTCCGTAGCACCCGGAGGTCCGTGCGCAGCAGAGCCGCCTTAGATGCACTGTAAGCAGACTGAGGTCCAGGAAAAGGTCGGGGATTTGCGGCCTACAGTGCCGAGACCATAAACATGGACAGATTGCTGTGTGGTCGCCTATAACAGCACCTTTAGCTCTGTGAAACCCTTATAATCCATCAGAGAGGTTTTCAGCTCATAAACACTGCCAAATAACACCAGTTTTATGAGTAAAACCACTGGTTTAGACAAGGAAGTCCGCCATTGACTAGCAACACTACACAAAGGTGCAATACTGCCACCTACTGGATATACATTTATTATTACTTTTTTTAATCCGAGAACGCGCAGAAGCGTCAGTTGATGTCACATCTGTAGGACAGCGCGGGAAATTTGGACCCCGAATTGCAGAACATTTTACAGCTCACAGCCTGTTCAAGATTATGGAATGATACATGGGTGGCCTCATTCTTTTTGATTTAAAATGCTTCATCACTTATTAACCTAAATAAACTGAACATGCAATTATTACTTTTCTTCAAAAGCTCCCTCATGTCCCTTTAAGGTAGTCTCTGAGAACGTCATTGACTAGATGTTGAACAACAGCTGGGGCATTGGTTAACCCAAAGGACATGACTAGATACTCGTAATGACCTATGGGGGTTTTGAATGCTGTCTTCCATTCATCTCCTTCACGGATCCGGACCAAATGGTAGGCGTTACGGAGGTCGAGTTTGATGAAGTAGGTGGATCCTAAAACTGGTTCAAAAGCAGATGTGCGCAAAGGCAGTGAGTATTTATTTTTAACAGTAATGTTATTTAGACCTCGGTAGTCGACGCATGGTCGAAGGGAACCATCTTTTTGGACACGAAGAAGAACCCTGCACCGAGTGGGGAGGATGAAGGACGAATGATGCATGCTTGCAGGGACTCTGTAATGTAGGTTTCCATGGTCGTGCGTTCAGGTTTGGAAAGGTTGAAAAGGCGACTAGAAGGGAGCGGAGCCCCGGGGAGTAGGTCGATGGCACAATCATAGGGCCTGTGAGGAGGAAGGGATGAAGCCAGGTCTTTGCTGAAAACTTGGGAGAGACTGTGGTATTCGGGAGGAACATGCTTGAGGTCAGGAGGAGGACTGTTCTGTGCCAGGGTGCATTGGAGAAGGAATCCACGAACCAAGTTGACATCGCTGGAGAAGGTTGTAGGGATATCGGCGTCCTGTTGTGCCGTGAGGGTTGTAGTGGAAGCGGGACTCTCGGAAGCGGAAGTTGGTGGCGATGTTTCCGGTCTGGGTACGGCTGCGGGCTCAGGAGGATTATTGGGTGTATTACTCACAATACTCTGGAGCAGTTGGAGCATGTTGTCAAAAGCCTGGGATTGAGAGTGGGATTGTTGAGTCAGCGTTTGGTTCAGATCCCGCTGTTGTTGAGCCAACGTCTGGATCAAGCCGTCATGTCGGCCTAGGAGGATGCCCTGTTTGGACACAGCGCCTCGCAGTTGTGCGGCAGGATCTGGATTTAGGCCAGTCCATTCTGTCATGATGAATGGTTTTAGACCAGACCCTGAAGCCACACAACTGAGGACACAGTAAGGTAAGTGAAGAATATATTTATTAAAAGTAATAGGGCTGGAACTGCTGGGCTCGGGAACCGGAAGGAATTTTGGGAGAGAGGAGAAGATGGTGAATGGAGGATTTAATTTCAATGATGGTATGCTTAGTGAAGAGAGATGGTTTACTGTGTCCAGAAGGCGGAGGAGCTGGGGAGGGTACTGATCAGATGACTGGCTGGAGGAAGGCTGATGGAGGATCGGTGGTTCTGGAGGGTTGAGGATGATTGAGAGTTGATGGAATCCAGAGGAGTGAGGTCGAGGACGGCAGCCGTGATGTAAAACTGAGACAAATAGAGGCAGGAGATTAATAATACTGAAGAAAGCAGAAAGACAATGTGAGAGAGACCTGTGTTACCACAAACGTAGTGGAACAGACTGGCACTGTCTATGTGAAGCTCCACTCCTCTTATGCTCCTCTGCTGATGAGTAGATGAGTACAGCTGGTGATGATGAGACAGATGAGGTGCAGCTGGTGAGAACGGTGGAAGAGGGAGTGTAGACCTGACAATAACTTTGAAGACATTTATAAGTTATTCCTGTGAAATATTATTGTAATTTGCTAAGTAATATATTGAGGTTGATTATCAAAAACTTATGATAAGTTCCACTCAGCTTCTCATACATCAAACCATAGGTTGTTGAAATGTTTGCAAATCTGATCGCTGAATTGAACAAAATCTTCCCTGAAAAGATCAACATTCAGCTGTGGTGTCAGGCAGCATATGATTTCTAAAGTCTGTATATGAATGAGAACTGATGGTGTCTTTCATGTGCACCAGTGCAACTCTATTCTACCACACAGGCTGCACTTTGATAAAAAATCGTATTGGTCTACGTATACCTGCAGATTCTCTGAACCTTTATGAATTAAATGTAAATAATAAAATCTCCAACTCTTTTTACTCTAATAGTTTTTTAAAATATTGAAACAATTGCTTGTAAGTACTTCTTCCTGTGATAAAGGGCTTGAAAAGTTTGTTTAAATTTCACAAAGTATCCCAGCTTTCATAGAAATGTGGTTGGAATTATGAGGTCAAATCCTGTTGCAACAGTGATTCAGCATCTATAATTAAAGGCAACTTCAAAACAAAAGTATCTCAACATGTCAGTCTCATTAACTAAGCTGGAAGACAAGCGATGCCTGGAGCTGTTGCTGATTTGGCCACTTCATTGCAGAAATTACTTCTTCCTGTAGGAAGTTTATTGTGATCAGCCTGCCTGTCACTGATGCTTCCTAGAGGAAAGTGACAGCAGCTTTATTCACCAGCTGACCTGTGAAGAGGACAGTGGAAGTAAAAAAACCATGCAAATGTGTGTTTTTGTTCATATGTGTAACCTGACTAAGGGTTTCTTTTCTCTCCAATAAGGAGGCGACGAAATTCTTGTGCGATCAGCACAAACTCTGCGTGACGTGTGTCATGTGATGCGTCCTTTCTCCGACCCCCACTAAAATTGAGATTCTCTGTTTTCTAGTTTGTGCATCATGAATGTTCTTATTCGCCTCTTTTATGAGATTTCTATTTGTTGTTCGACAAAGTTGAGAACAGAACAGATATATACTGTAGAGGGATGGAAATATTAAACCCATCTGCTGTGGTGGTCTTTTTCCAGATTTGTTTGGCAGTGGACTTTTCTCTTTTTTTTTTTTTTTTTTAAATCACCCCAGGGAGATTGCCGTCAGGGCAATCTCCCTGGGGTGTCCGTGCCCTGGGTGGCCTCTGGACGTCTGGGGCCTGGACCTCCTCCGCGTCCTCCGTGGGCCTTGGGGATGGGTCTGTGGCTCCTCGAACTTATTATTGAATGTTTCAATAGAGAAACCTTACATAAAAAAGCGCGCATATATACACACAGGTGATCACAAGGTGCTCACATAAAGACGGACTCAGGTGTTTTCAGACACATTGACTGGGGCTGTGGTTGACACTGAACTCTCTTGAACTGGTGTATACGTATACATTTGAAGAATATCACAACTGTTGTGTATTCATATGCTGTTTGTTGCTGTTGTATCTTTTTTTCCTGTTTTGTTTGCTTGTTTGTTTGTGCTTTATTTACAGGTCTAGAAGTGGACTCTTCAGTCTCTTGTTCTCTTCTTTTTCTGTTTACTTTCTCCCCCATCCCTCTTTCTGTACCCTTCCCTTCACTTTCAGGCTCCGTGTCCAATTAACCATAAAAATATTCTAATAAAGATTTTGGGGGTGACCTGTCCAGGGTGTCCCCCGCCTCTTGCCCCTTGACCGCTGGAGATAGGCACCAGCTCCCCCGCGACCCTCTGTGGAGGACCAAGCAGCTTCAGAAGATGGATGGATGGATGGATGGATGGATGGATGGATGGATGGATTTTGGGGGTTATATTTAAACAAAAATCAGGAGGAGTTTTATAGCAGTGGCTGTAACCTCTCACCTGAAACAGCAACACTGTTGGGCTTGTTTTTGGCACTCAGACATTATTCAGTTTGCTCCACAGCCGGACAGGACACGGGGTTAAAAAAAAAAAAGAAAAAGCAGTGGACTTTTCTCCGTCCCACCAATAGGCCCCACAGGAACTTGCCTCGTCTTGACCCATTCTGGGCTCGTCCACACATCCTCCCTCTACCTCTCCCTCCTGTGCAGGGTGTTCAACCGAGTTCTGAGATTATCAGATGGTCCCTTAAGAGGGAAACGAGAGAGAGTGAAGTGCTGTCCACTTAGCTGAAGATTATCCTTTAAAAGGAAAGGATGGTGGCAGAGATGGAGGAGAGAAGGAGTAAAAAAAAAAGGATGTGCTTTAAGAGATGGATGTAGAGGGGGTGGGTGGAGGGAGGACGGTCAGAAATATAGAGAGTGGGCAAATGAATCATATGGAGACAAAGTGTGCGTGGGAGAGGGTTAACAAAAAAGCGAGAGGAGAAAATGGCATGGAGGGAAATGTCTAAATGAAAAGCTGAGGTGGAGGTGAAGCGACGGCGCTGGAGAGGGTGCAGGGAGGCTGATGGAGAGAGGCAGAGATGGAGAGATAAAGTAACAGGGAAGCAGGAAGGATGAGAACAAGAGATGGATTAAACTATAAAAACACTGACTCTGAAGACCTCAGCCACACAAACTAAACAGGATGAATGCTCAAGTCAACTTTAGTGTCACTATAATACAACTAGGATCCTAATTAACTCTTCATTATATGCCTTACAATTAATAATATTTGTTATTTAAACATATTTCAAGTTTGCCTTGTTTTGTCCTGTGAATAATGCTTCTTAATTAACTTACACCCTCTAAATTTTGGATAGATGTGCTCACTTTTGCAAAGGTCTGCTGGGAAGTATTATATGGTTTAGAAGTAAAGAAGGCATGTAATGAACAGGATAATTGTTTTAACTACAATAAAACCAATTATGCTGCAAAAGCAGAAATATTAAAACAAGTTTGAAATGAGAGAAATTGTTATAATTTTCTCACAGAGGGAGCAAATTAAACCAGGGGTTCCCAGAATTGGTGTCAGCTGTAAAACACTAAGAGAGGGTCTTTAAAAGATCTCCAACTTAAATATTTCGATCACATTTTTGACATAAATATCATACAAAATTAAAACAGAACCTTTCATTGGATAAAAATGCGAACAAGTAAAATGAATTTAAAAAGGTTGGAACTGATGCAACTAGGGCTGCAACAACGAATTGAGAAAGTCGATAAAATTTGATGATAAATTGCGTTGGCAACGATATTCGCCATCAATTCGTTGTGTCGTGCAATTATGTGGTCACCAGGCAGTCGTACAACTTATTTTCCCTGCAGCCTTTATTTAACAGTCAAAGCGTTCAACTCGTCTGTAGGCTGCACCAGAGCAGAGCAAAACAGATCAGAATGAGAGAGAGAGAGAGAGACAGTGTTTTGATGAGTAATGAAACAATTGGAACCTGGCAGAAACAGGTAGACCTAAAAAAATTAAAAGTTTAAAAGTGTGGAAGCACTTTATGTCAAACAACATAAAGAAGTTTGTTACATGCAGCAACCTTGCATGGAACGGGAGTACGACGATGATGATGCAGCATCTTTCTTTTTATTTTTTATGATGCATCATTAAAAAAAAAAAAGACGCTGCATGCAGCATCTTAAAAGCAAGCATGTTGGAGTCATCAATGAGGAAGAGGAGAGCTCAGTGTCTGAGTAAGTTGCAAAAAACTATATGTTAATTTGAAAAGAGTGACTCTCCCCCAGGTCCGGATTAATGCACAGTTTTCTGCCATCACGTTAGCGCAGAAACAAGCACAACACACCCGTACCACACTGCTAACAACACCCGCAGCTTTATAAATGTCCACCAGGTTCTCCACCGCGTCCTCGGAAACAAAAACGCTTTCAAAAATACAAACAGGGAGGGAACTGCTGACTTCAGCCCAACTGAAGTCCACTCCATTGTTTTGGGCCCAGTCCACACTCAGCCCACAGAGAGTAGCTTGTTAGCTTTAATAGCTGTACTGAATCTTGGTCAGATTTTTCTTTTATAAAGCAAAGCTATTTAAATCAAATTTTTATTCTTTATTCTTTAATATTTTAACAGCTGTCGGATATTTGAGGTGAGAGCATGTTGTGATGTTTTTAGATTTCATGTTGATTTGTTGTTTCTAATAGCTCATGTCACTTTTAACCTACAAAATTACCTCTTTTTATGCTGGTAATATGGCAAATTTGTCCTTACAGCACTTTGAAAAAGCAAAGCCATTTAAAACTATTTTCATTTGTTTATTTTTTAATATACCAACAGCTGTAGGCAAGGGCGAAACCATCATCTCTGAAGTGAGGGGGACACATTTTTAGAGGTATCTTGAGTTATTTTAGCCTAGTATACTAGACTGTCAGTTCTGCTCTGCAGACTTTATATATTCACAAATATAGTCTGGTTTACCAGGCTAGAGTTATTTATCATCAGGCCCGGATTAATGCACAGGCTAGATACATGTTTGGCTTGAACCTAGGAGCCTTGACTGGCCAGTAAAAAATATATGATTTTATTTCAGTTTACATGCAAGAATATTCTTAAACTGAATTGGCTCACAAAAATCATAAGTGACGCAGATTAGGTAAACATGGTGGCAGTCTTGACTCACGTTCTGTGACATGTAATGTCCATGTGCCAAAACAGAACAATACAAAACAGCAGAACTGTGGCTTAGAGGTAAAGACACGTGGGAGACCTGGGTTTGAGTCCCAGTCTGCATGAGACAAAATCTGTATTTCCCTAAAGGAGTTCAGTAAAGGGTAAAAGAAATTTTCATTAGTTGCTATTTTTAAGTAAAATGTTTAAATTTTGACAGTCCTTTAGTATTTAACATGTCCCACATTGTCCCTAACCAACATGCTCTTTGCCCCACTGTTTGTTTGGATCTGGTCACCCCAGTCACAGACAGCCTATGGACCCCTGTACACCTTAATCCTCCCATTTATCATCTTCTCACGTCCTTCTGAGGTGGGGGCTGTTGACTGAAGTTGTGTTGGAGCTCGTGAACACCTACGGCCATATGGGAGCAAACCGCAACAGGAAGTGCAGAATAAAACGAGCTGCTACGCAACTGGCTCGTCTCGGTCCGACTCTGGACCAAAGTTACCACCGACCGGCCCACCGTTGCCCGATGGCCAGTCCAGCCCTGACTGTTCTTCTGCCCAGCAGCACCTGTCGGTGATCAACTGGATACTCGCGTTGGCCTAAGGTGCGTTTAAAGACGGCTCAGAAAAATCAGTTTCTGCAAATAACGGATTATTTGGCTGAAAAAAGTGCGGGGGACAGAAGGCACTGGAAGTGCCTTCTGTCCCCCGCACTAACCGCACTAACCCGAAAAAAGTGCGGGAGGCATGTCCCACGCGTACCCCGCGTCGGTTACGCCCATGGCTGTAAGACATTGAGGTAATAGCATGTTGTTTTACTAGTGAACTGTTTTCTAATAAATGTTCTATTACAGTTTTTGCCCATTGCTTGAACACATTTTGCAAAACTTGGCTCATTGTGCCAAAACTCTACACACAAGTAAACATAACACAACACTGGGAAATATACCATTCACATCTGTGTCAAATTGAAACTCGATTATCGAAACATAAACTCTGCTATCAAAACTTAAAGTGATAATATGCAGTTTTGCTTGTTTCCACACTCCAGCGCTAGCATAACAGCTAGCCACTTTGGGTTAGCCTAATCCTCGTGAGACACGTGACTTCCTGGGTACCGTGACGGCGACGGAGATCTTGCAATCGTGGTTTTCCGGATCTAATCACCAGATGGGGCTAAGTGACTTTTCATTAACTCTGTAAAGGGTCATATTAGCACAGACTGGCTCAAGGAAAAGATTTAAAAATATGAAAAAGTTGCATATTATCACTTTAACATTCCTTTGTAAAAATGAAACTCTGATGACAAAATGATACACACTTGCATCATGTGAATACACTTTCAGATTGGAAGCAACACACTAGAGTACTTTATATAAAACAATGCAGTCTTTCATTTTCACAGTTTTTATTCTGTTCATCAGTTAGCTTCCTGTGAAGCTCAATGGAACACTGTTTTTGTTCACAACAAAGGTTTCCCCAACAATCAAAAATGAAAGTACTGAAAGGTTACAAACAATATCAACTCAATTCTGCACATCGCAGTACTACAGTATACTTTACAGTACAGTACTGTACATGCAGTAACAAAAAAACACACTGCTGTAAATAAAGGAAAAACTAGGCAATTGTGCGTGAGTGGGATTATGGATCCCGCCGTCTGTTTGGGTCTGGCCACATGATCTTGTCAACATCACAAGCTATATTTTCTCCTGCTAAGCAACGGGGAAAATAGCTCCTTGTGTGGCGAAACCATGCATGGATATACTGTATCACATTACCATGTGGTTGGCGGTCATACGCGCGCCATCTCCAAGCGGAAAAAAATTCCTCGATTGGGTTTAGAAATGGCGAGTAAGGGGGCAAGTAAACAACTTCAAATTGATCATGGTTGGTGAACCAGTTCTGGACCAGAGCTGCCCGGTGGAAACTAACATTATCCCAGACAACAACAAACCTGGGCTGCTCTGGTCTGTCCCGTACAACTGCATCATGAAGTGCATCTAGAAATCTGAGTATTTGTTGGGTATTGTAGGGACCTAGATTTGCAAGATGGTGTGGTAGCCCTCGAAGCCTTATGGCGGCACACAATGTGATGTTTCCCCCGCGCTGCCCGGGACATGCACAATTGCCCTTTGGCCAATTATAGTACGACCCCGTCGTCTATTTTTAGTGAGGTTGAAGCCAGCCTCATCAATGTAAATCGATTCATGAGGCTGTGCAGCTCCATCCATGTCCAAGATTGTCTGCAACAAAAAATAAAAATACATAGAGTGGCTGGCTGGCATTACTCAAAACACACAACTACAGTACTACATATACAGAATCCCCCCCCCCCATCACAGACACACACACCCCAAAAACACAAGCACATGCATGTATCCATGTGATACTGATACAATGGCATAGCTATTACTGTACTGAATTACATAAATGCTGTATTATAAATGTACAGTAAAGGACTGCAAAACTTACTTGTACATCAGGGTTTATACAGGAAACCTAGAACTGAATTTACTACCTTTTACTACCTTTTTTACTACCTCAAAAACATTTTTTACTACCAGTGCATCACGCAGCTGCCCTTTTTTTTTGGGGGGGGGGGGTAGTGGGGGGGGCAGCACTGACTAAGACATCCGACACAAACATTCCAAACTCAGTTCTAGAGGACTTGGAACATAATGTCTTCTCTGGATATAGACAAAGTAAAATCACTTTTAGACTTCACAAGCCAGTGTTTTATTTTCAATTGTCGTGGTTTCTGAGTTCGAAGTTGCAGGAACGCTGCTCTGTGCATCGCCAAAAAACAAAATATGGAGCTGCTCGCCCCGTGTGTGAATCCACTGTTGGTGAACGCTGGATGTTCGGTGGGTGGCCATTTCCACAACATCAAAAAGGAGGACATTTTTCAGCGATGACCCAAGAAAAAAAAGCTATAACATAATCAAACCCATTACATAGTATGATTGTTGTACTCTCCCAAAATATAAGGTTTTTTAAAAAATGTTGTTCTTCCCAGGCTGCTTCTGATAGGTTGGTCTGCCTGCATCAACCTCGTCAACATGGCTAATCTGATTAGGTTTGGGCTTTAACCAGTTACATTTCTGATATTTATTTGCCACTTCATCCAATAATCTGTTACAAAAACATCTTATGGATGCATAATTGCATTTAGACTTTGTTATTTTTGTATCACTTTAATAACATTTACAAATCAACACTAAAAAAGATGAATGAAAAGGACTTTAAAAAAATATTTTCTGTCCATTTTTATAAAACAAAATGATATTCCTTACCCCTCAGTTTGATACAGTTTTAAATATATTAATGATTTTGATTCTTTTATTTCTTTGCCAAGGTTGTTATATTATTTTACCCCATTTACAGAAATATTCAGTTCTTTTTGGTTCTAAATTGAGGCTTTTTACAAACTTCACTTCCTTTCAAATTATAACTACCAACTTTTTCTTGAAAAATTTTCTGAATATTAGTTGGTACTATCTTTGGACATTGTAATATTTTCAAGTCAACTAAATCATGTCAGTATTTTATATTTGATAAATAACAGGTTAGAGGGATCTATTACTGATGATCTTCAGTGCTCTTTTTGTAAAATAAAAACAAAGTTTTACTTGTTGATCACCAGATTTGCTTACTTTAGGCGCATTACATTTGTCATTAGAGACCATAGGTGTGATTATTAGTGGGGATTTATCTCCTCATTCTGTGCTTCTCCACCCTGGACCCCCTGGAGTTAAACTGGTGAGCATCTTAATTAGTGCCGTGGCGTGGACTCGCGTTTCTGGGACGCGCTGTGGCAGTCCCCATGTGAGTGATCACAATGATTTTTAATCAAAATAACGGCGCACGCGCGACATGGCACAGCTCTGAGGTCTCCGTTTTTTTTTCTCCGCTCCGCGGTTTCTGGTCGACCTGTTTCATGGTTCAGGTTTCAGCTGCAGCGTGAGTTCTCTATCCGGTCCAGGAGGAGGCGTGTCCGGGGCACAGCTGAGTGCGGAGAGCACCCAGAGTTACCTCACACACGCTGAGCAGAGTTCTCCGGGTTTTTTTTTTCTTCAAAATTTGTTTCTCTGGACCAGAGACTCTGGACCATGTGAAGAAAAATAATTCAGCCAAAAGCCGGCGTCCGTCTCAAGGGCTCGCCGGACGGCGGACACGCTCCTGAAAACCGGACAGTCCGTCCTAAAGCCGGACGATGGCCACCCCCATTCCACGTCAAATTAATAGTTTTTCGGCACACCTGACAAAAAGCCTCTCGATCATTACCCATGACTGGTTTAGCCAGCCTTTAGATAATGGGTCGTCGAGCCAAAGTTTGGAAAACTTACATTTTCCCCATTGTTTACGGTGCTACTTGCTAGCTTCTACATGAGTTATCCTGACACCACGCATGCACAATAAAGCTGTTGTGCACATGTGCAAGGCTATCAACAGCGTTCAGGGTTCTGCTGTCCTGTCAGCACGATAAAAAGACGTTTTTAGTTAAACGAATGGGGAAGGTTAAATATTTTAATTTTGTGACAGAAATTTACTACCAAGCCGGAATTTTTTTACTACCAAATGCAGTAATTTACTACCTTTTAAGGGCCTTAATTTGAGCACATTTCATTTACTACCTTTTACTACCTTTTACCACTGCGCGGAAACCCTGTACATATTCTTGTTGACGTCGTATGACCCTGATACCGTTCCTCTCAAATGGGACCCTGTACAACTGTTTCATTGTGATTTGATGCTTTGCCAAGACACGTCCGATCGTGGTAATGCTTACTCGATTGATGTTTATGAATACTTGCCTATCTGCAAGTATTTGTTGCCGCAGCTGGTGGAGACAGATTGCATTGTTTGCACGGACTATTTCCACAATGGCAAGTTCCTGCTGTTGGGTGAACAAGTGTTGCCGACCACCTCGAGAAGGTCTTCTAGTCATTCTGTAGGAAAATGCAACCACAAATTACATTTGGTTTAGTTCTTTTTTACAGTACTGTATACTGTACACAGTAATGTGACATCTCAATGGTACAGTACTATGTACTGTACTGTATGTTTCACTAAACTACATTTTTGTTTCAAAAGGATCACTAGCCAACTTGGCTGCAATACAGTACATGTGATACGGTAATGTGAGACAGTACAGTACTGTAAATACTGTGGATACAGTCTGGAGTAGAGAGTTGAAGACATACCTGTTTTCCAGTCTAAAGGTCCTTATGATGGAAGCAACTGTGAACCGGCTTAGGTGTGGGTGGACTCTCTGCCCAGCTTCCCTCATTGTCAGGCCATGATTGATTACATGATCCACCAAAGTTGCTCTAATGTCATCGGAAATATTGTTCCGTACATGACCTCTTCGACCACGTCCACGTCCTCCTCCTCCTCTCTCTGCTTGTCTTCCCCTACCTCTTGCTCTTTCTGCCTCCATGCTTGCAAAGTTCTGAAAATGGCTGAACTGAGGCCTATTTAGGAGCACACTACAGCAGGGCCGGTTTTGGGCATAGGCTGATTAGGCTATTGCCTAGGGCACCCTCTGCTGGAGGGGGGCGCCAAATTATCCCTTAAAAAAATTTTTTTTTTTGACAAACTGCTGGACACACCATTCATCTCATGTAAAGAGCAAAGTAAGTAATAAATAAATACATAAACTAAATAAAAAAGCACAACTTTTGCTGCATGAACAGTCAACGTGGCGCCCCATGGCTACCTGCTGCTGCCGGCTGTAATCAGGTAAGGTGGGGGAGAGGCGCGCTGCGCGCATCCCTCCGTCCGGTTGTTTATTGATAATCAGTGTTGGGAGTAACGACTTCCAAAGGTTATTAATTACTGTAATGCATTGCTTTTTTCGGTAACACAGTAATGTAAGGCATTACAGAAAAAAAGCTGTAATATTTTAACGTCAGTGAGCGTTACAGTGCACGTTTAACCCGGATTGAGGCGGTGGGTTCTTCAGAGGAGAAACTTCACTCAGTGAAAAATGTGGTCAGACGGTGCAGAGAGGAGTAAATCTGCAGCCAGTGAAACAAGTCCGGTTCTGTCCGGTCCGAAACTTATGCGTGGTTCAGTTCTGAACTCGGTCCAGAGGGAAAACGCGGCCCGAGTCGTGCGCGCTCACGGCATCCAAGGCGCGTTAAGACATATGAGCGCATGCAGCGCTCCGTAAACTGAAGCGAGCAAACTGAGAAGAAGTTTCATGATAAAGAGTCACTCTGTTATTCACGTCAGAAGTTGGAGAGTTCACTCTCTCGCCCACTGAGCAGAGGAAACGTGCGTCATGCAGTGTCTGCTGCAGCAGGGAGGAGCAGACAGGTGGAGAAGAAGCAGACAGGTGGAGGTAGGAGTCAGTCAAACTAATGAATAGGGAGCTTGTGCAGAGAGATATGTTTATAGATTTAAATATACTGTATATAGATATGATGGAATAATATATGGATAGGTAGGGATGATAGATGGATAATGATGGATGGATGGATGGATGGATGGATGGATGGATGGATGGATAATAAATGATGGATGGATAGATAGATGGATGGATGGATGGATGGATAATAAATGATGGATGGATAGATGGATGATAAATGATGGATGGATAGATGGATGGATGGGTTAATATCCAGATAGTTGGATATCTCCATGTATCCATCACATGACCTTCCACTAGATGTAGAATGAGCTACATTTATGGTCAAATCCATATTTACAGTTATTTTTGATAAGAGTAACTAAAAGTAATGCAAAAGTAGTGTAATGCCTTACATTTAAAAAACAGTAATATTGTAATGTAAGGGATTACTTAAAAATGACAATAACAAGTAATAAATAATGCATTACAGTTTTGAAGTAACTTGCCCAACACTGCTGATAATGCATGATGAGGAGGAAAAACGGGCCCAAAGTAGAGGTATTTAATTAATATACATGAAATTGTGAACATTTTTCCTGGACCCATCATTTAGCAAGTTAGCTAAAACTAAAGGGCTATCATGCTGTTGTGCCCCCACTTATTATATGAATGAATGTCATCAGTTCAAGTTTATCCAACTTTAGTACATTGCTTACTACTTAGAATTAGCAAAAGTTACGTTGTTTCTGTTCTGGGCAGTAGGGGGCGCCAAAATCATTTTTCGCCTAGGGCACCATTCAGCTCAGGGCCGGCCCTGCACTACAGCCAGACATAAATAGGCCTCAAGTGTGCAAGTGTGTTGCAGAAATGAAACTAAAGTGCAAAGCAGCACATTTGTTTAAGGAATGGTTACACTGTGTTTAAGGTATTGCACAAAGCTTCATGTTTTGTTACTTTGGTCTAAGCATGTGTCTACTGTACAGTGTTCAAGCAATGGGCAAAAACTGTAAATAAAGTGAAGGAAGAAGTGAAAAAACGTTTCCCTAACACTTTTTAAAATTTCCCCAGATTAATTCGATTAATCGAGTTGAGACCCAATTCAATTAATCAATGATCCAAATAATTGTTTGTTGCAGCCTGGTGGAAGATCCATGCTGAGGGGCTCATGAAGTTGGACTCCTTTTCTGCTGATATTCAGTATGACATGGCAACTAACCAAAGGTTAACAGGTCAATAAAATGACTGGGTGAAAAACATTTCAGAGGTAAAAATGTGTGAGATGTCCATCACTCTGCAAAAGACAAACTAATCACAAAGTTAGGACTGAGATGTGATCACAAGGTCCTTAGACTGCAATGGTTGATGAACAAACACAATTCTCTAATGGAAATCAGGAGTACAAAATGTATGAGGTCACAGTCTGACTGTATGAGTCAGTTTATTTAGTAAAACCCATCTAAAACCAAACGACCAAACCAAATCAGACAGGTAAGAAACAATAAAACGTCTAATAAACAGATTTATAAAAGTCAAAAAAGTAATTTCAAAATGACAAAAAAATTCAAGTAACCAAAACAACAACAAGCTACTCAAAGTACTATTCACTTTATTTTTAGCTGACAAAAAGGCAAAAGGTGGGTGATCATTTTTGTTAAGCCTTTAGTGCATAAATGATATTTACTTCCTGAAGTTTGAGTTCTTTTTCTGCTGATCTTTTTCTCTGTAAGCATGAGGAAGAAGCTGCCAGCATCAACAGAGGAAGCGGCAAAGTTCAAGGATGATGAGGTGAGTGAGAGAACATCGGAGGAGGAAGAGGAGGGTGTAACTCAATCACCATGTTAATCTCCTCATTTTCATTTCTCCTCCCATGTGTGGGATTAGAATGATTTTATTTAAAGTGTCAGCTTGAGCTCCTGGATTGAGAAATCTGGATTTCATGGGGATTATTACAGTGGAAATGCACACACACACGCACGCACGCACGCACACACACACACACACACACACACACATGCACACACACACACACACAGATTTTTCTTTTTCTGTCAGTCACTTATGAGCTGCTTGACCAACAAATGATATTTATCTTAGGACTGAGAAGTCCTGATGGTGAAGTCTGTATGAGAATCAGTTATCTTTATTTCTCAGTAAAATGAAACAAAAACACTTAATTTTCTCTTCTCTTTCACATTTTCTTATTATATTTACCTGATCAGGGTTATTCGTTAACCTTGGCTATCTAAGTGTAATAAGGCGAACACTCTAACCAAAGGTTCACCCTTCTGTGTGTCAGATTTAATATCTAATCTACATTAGTATAAGGCTTTCACCACTCCAGGTGGAAAAAAAAGAAGAATAAAAAATCACCTTTTCATCCGAGGGACAAGCCTTTTCATTCGGCCTTCTCTCATTACATTAAAGGATGAGGCTGCATGGTGCACTGAGCGGTATTTAAAGACACCATCCCCTTCATCGGTTTAATTTCTTTTTATTTAAGAGATTCGCAGCTCCCTCCCACTGTTTAATTTCTCTGTAGATGAAGACTTCCTCCCTTTATCAGACTGATTGATCTTTGTCTCACTGACATTGAAGAGCCGCTCGCTCCAAGGTTAGAATTTAGCAACAACTTTGGCCTAATATAGTAAATTTATCATGTTATATACGGCAAAAAAACAATATATTATACTCCCTTATATTAGTTGATTATTCCTTTTATGCTGCAAGCAGTGTAGTATAACACTGTGCATCTACTGAAGAAATGCTTCAAATGTATTGATCAAAAATCAAATATTTTCATATTTTGATGTGTAGGATTTATTTAAAGGCTTTATGTTTCTATTTTATTACCATGAATTGTCAAATAATTTTTCTAATGATTTTTGTGAGTTACTGTATATCAATTAATCTAAGCAATTTAGTATACAATTTAGTAGGTTCTTAATTTGCAGATCTATTTTCTGTTTAATTATTAATTGTATTATAAAATTTGATTGAAAATTGTTAAATATAATAGTTAGAATTTATTGTTGATCTCAGTCCAAAAAGAAAAATAAACCTAAGGAATTATTATTTCTTTGTACAAAACAGAAGACAGAATTTTGCATATTTTCACAACTGATGGACTAGAACTAGGAAGTTATTGATGTTTCTGATTTATTTAATGATTTTAGTGGGGAAAAAATAATTTTAATATTCAATTTAATGGATTACTTATTGACAAATACATTTTAACAATTTAGTTTTTATTTCTAGGTGAAATATAGGAAGAAAAGAGTAAAAAAACGCTAGCTTTAGATGAGAATGAATCTAGTTTAATTCATTCGGAGGCATTATGTCAATTCCTGTTGAGATCTCATGTAAAAGCGGAGCGGTGTCTTCCAGGTTACCCTGATGCCCAGACATGGATCCCATTCCAGAGCCAGGTCTTGGGAAGTAGGTTAAGCAGGCCAGGATCACCTCACACTGCTTTCCTCCCCCCTACTGAGTGGGTGGGAGGGATGGGTGACAGAGGTGGATAACAGAGCAGGAGGGCGCAGAAAAATGATGGACACATTTTCCAGAGGACATCTGTCGCAGTGAGCGACTTGTAAGCTGCTTTTTTCCAGCCTGCTGTGTGTCTCGCAAGTTTTTTTGCATGACTGATCAAGAACTAAAAAAGTTTCAGAGGGGGACAGATCACACAACCCCACCCATCTCCCCCTTGCTTACAGCCTCCGATTCATAGAAATCATACACATCAAGCAGATAATACTGAATCTTGTTAGGTAATCTAAAAACTCTGCTTTTCTTGTGTTCTTCAGGATCACCTGGATATCCCCACTGAGAGACAATAAAGGTTATTTCTATTCTATTCTAAAAAGGTTTGACTAAGTTTCCATACGATACTTATGTCGCCATTTGTGCATTCACTTCTTGAGCCGTTGCTGAAGTGCACACATGAGAACATTTCTCTCCCTCTCGCAGGTGTTTAATCTGGACAGTAAACAAAAAGAAAATGCTTCAGCACACACAGATACACACACATGAACACAAAAGCTTCATTGTGTGTTGCTGTGAGTCCGCTAACCCATCCTTTTTAATCTGGGATTATGATATTCCCATTGGGACGGCAACACAGGAAACAATGCTTTATTTCATGGGAGGAAATGTGCAATAATGATGTTAACACCTCAATCTGCCTTATTTATGCACTACACACACACACACACACACAGGTGGATGCTGTTTTATTATCCTTCCAGCTATGCAAACACAAATCTGTAGTTTAGAATTTAAACCAATCTGAATTTTACAGATTTTGTTCCAGTTTTCTGAATTTTGTATATCTGTGTGTGTGTGGACAAGCAGGTGCCTTTACGACTTCATATCGGCACGCACAATACACTATAAATGCTCCCACAGGGTGTAGTCTGATACTAAAGTCATCCATTTACACACCCTCACATCTATTCTTCTCCTTTGTGTCACACATCTAGGAGCCTGTTAAGGTTTAACTGCTTCAGATTTGGAGCCTCTTGATGTGGTTCACAAAAAAATGATTTTCTTTTCATAACTGTTGACATCCTTACTCTGTAAGTTTGGATTCAGGGAATAAAAAAATAGGGTTGACCACATAATTTGTGTTGAAGATGACTCTCAGCTACGATGACAACAAACTTTAGCTGAATACCTCAAAAACTGGCTGAGTTCAAACCAGTTTTTCTTTGCTAAGGCCGATCAGCTGTGGTGGACATCTCGAATGTAGTTCATTCAAAAACCTAATCAGTTGTACATAAACATCAAAGGTTTAATTTATGAGTTTCATTTAAAACCCTCTGATAGTTCTTAAATATTTTGATAAAAGGCAAACACAGAAACACAGACAGGCACAAACAATATTTTTCCTTTTGACATTGAGCAGCAAAAACATCTGTTTCTTAATGATTAAAGCCCTTAAAAGATGCTGCACCATCAGATAGGAATTCGAATGAAATCTTGATAAAATTCAAGGACTGGGCAAGCGGATACTGGGAGTGTCTGTGTTTGAGAGGTAACGGTGTGCTGGTCTGTGAATAAGACCTCTGATGATGGTTGTGTTTTTATTGCGAGGCCCCAGGTGCTGCCAGTGTTACACATGAACACGCATGGCACAGGTGTTCTGGCACAGAAAGCGGCGACCAACAAGCGACGAGCCAAGATGTGCCTGAGACAGAGTGTGTGTGTGTGAGAGAGTGAGAGTGCAACATAGAGAAAAACAAGACAAAGTTCATGACTGAGACAAACCATTGCTAATCAGGAATGCAGATTAATATTTTTATGTGTGGAAAAACAAATATGCTTCTTTTGTAAAAATTTCCCCCGTTCACACAGGGCTTAAAATAAAAAATGGATTACTACAAACAGCAGATTCCAACATGAACTGCTAGAGTAAGAAATAACTCAGGAGCTTATTGAAGACTCATTAAAAGTCTTTACATGATTTATTTGCTTCCATTTACATCCATTTATAGACCTATTTATTACAGTAACAGTGCAGCTTTAAGTGCATATGCACATGTGTATGCACATATATGCATGTCTGCATATATTTGTGTGTGTGTGTGTGTGTGTGTGTGTGTGTGTGTGTGTGTGTGTGTGTGTGTGTGGCAGCTCTCTAATTGGTAATCACTTAGTAGTGAGCTAATGCAGCCTCCTTAACCCAGGGGCCTCATAAGGCTGAATCTGGCCCATCCCCTCTTGCTGCTATTGACAAATCCATTACCCAAAACAAGGACATCAAATGTCAGTGAGCACACAATTGCATGTATTTTCTTCTAAGCACATTTGATTGATGCCATAAAAAGAAAGTGTCTATTTAATGATACAGAGCTGATGCAGAGACAAATTCGAAGAGGAGAAACTCAGAGAATCTTTGTCAATCACAATGCAACTATATTGGAATTTTAAAAAAGTTTTAAACTTTATAATAATCTGATAATTAGCAAAGCATAAAACTGATATTTCAAGAGTTTTTTTTCCCTATCTAGGGAAGCAGCTTTTAAAGGAAAATAAAAACCTTTCCAAAGGGATCCTGGGCATTTTGTCAAGGCTTCTGTGACTAAACTGCCATTCTACAAAGCCAAACATAAATAGCACACAAACAGCACTGAAAACAGCTCTTCTGAAGTGTCACAAAGACTCCGTCAGCTCCCCCGAGGGCCTGATGGTAAAGCAGCAGCGTTTACATATCAACGGTCCTCGTGGCGTGTACAGTGATCTGGCAGGTTTGGGGAGCTTTGATGCTCCGTCACCTAACAGGTCGGGTGTATCGATCCCCAGGGCAATGCTGCTTTCTGGGCTGGCCTGCCTGGGTGACGGGCCCTCCCTCCCATCCTCCTCCTCTCTCCTGGAAATCTCCCCTGTGCCTGTACCCAGCAGATGGCCTCAAAGAGGAACCAGAGACACGGGGCCAACATTCAGCTCTCAAACAGAGGAGCAGAGGAGCAAATGGCCTGTTAATATTTCATACAAACACTCTCACTCATCTCCGAGCGAGAAAACGGCCATGACTGAGAACGCAGCAGGAATGACTGTGTGTGCGTGGGTGAGAGAGAATCAAAGACTATTTGATAAAATATAGTTTTCCCATTCATAGCTGATTCACAGCTGGACTTCTTAGGCTTCATAATCACATACACAAACATGTAACAAGTTGTCCAAATGCTCTTAATTACCAATAAACCTCCAAAAAGTTTAAAGAAACCCATTCCTCTTCAACACACATCCATCCAGACACACACTCACCTCCCCAATTACTCCCATCACCAGCTCCTTCCTTAAACCTCTGCTGCATCTTGTGAGCATAACCTGCGAGCTAATAGCCCCTAACCTCTGTGCATATCAGTGGAGGTTATGCTATTTGCAGGCCAGTAATTGCCCTCTTCATCAGTACTCTGTCTGAGCAGGCAGCAACGTAGCCAGCCCTGGGGTCTCCTGATGTCATTAATGTGTGATTAGGGCCAGTGGGGAGCAGCAGTTAGGAGGTTAAAAAGCCCCTGACAGCCCTCATCATCGGCAAGGAAATTCGGAGACCGATTTCGGGGCAGCACAGATGGGCGAGAGCAAGTGGCTGCCAAAGTTCTAACTTGTTATTCATCTTTTGATTCATCCATTCATCCAGGGCAACCATGGCGCAGTGGCAAGAGAGATCACCTCCCATGTCAAAGAGCATGGGTTCAAACCCCAGCCTGGCCATGTGTCAAAGCATCCTTGGGCAAGATGCTGAACCTCCCAACAACCGCCTCCCGGGCACCATTCTGAGTTGGCAGCCCACTGCTCCTCGAACAATGAGGATGGGTCAAATGCAGAGATACATTTCCCCAAGGGGATCAATAAAGGAAAAATTATTATTATTATCTTCACATCTAAAAAATGAAGTGGCGCTAATAACTGGTGCTGACACGAACACGCATGTGAGCAGATGCACTGATATTAGTAAAAATGCATTACACATGCAGTATTCCCTGCAAAGTGTCCTTAAGGTTCTTAAACCAGGAGGAAGTGATCGTTCAATGAAATCTGCTGTTGAGGGAGAGACGTAGGGAGAGTTTATTAAAAGCTCAAAAGTTCCTTTAAAACTTAATGACAGTTATTGGACTTGAAATGATGAGCTGCCCTGGGAATACAAAGCTGACAAGTTAAACTTGACATAAGCAATCTAAACTACAACCAAAAGTGTTTGTCTAAGTGCTCAATCATGTCAGGGCTCTAGGATTCCTTTAAGTTATCATCTTTAATACATGAGACAATTTTCAGCCCCCGTGTGAGCAACAAAGTCATTAGATCGGGTTGAAAGATGAAATATAAATCAAGCGTCCCTCTCTGCCCCTTCCCCAGTGAACAGGTGGCTGAGTTGAATGAGAGGGTGCGCTAACTTGGCTGTCACTGTTTTCCAACAGAACCGCTGCCTTCTAAAGCCAAACTGCCGTGAATTATACATCTATGGCAGTAATTATCTCAAAGGAAAAAGCGTGAGGGAGAGAAACTGAGAAAGGGGGGCTAAGAGAGAAAAAGAGAGAGAGAGAGATTAATGGATGGATTGGTTGTTTTTGACACAGCAATCCTTGGCTCTGTTTCCCGCCCACTGCTTATTGGCTTTTCATAGCACATTTATTTATTTCGTTAACAAGAGAGAGCAGCCACGTTGCTGTTACTTTTTTGGCTCGCTTGGTGCCACAGCAGACTTGTCATCTCTTACTCTGAACCGTTTGCCTTTGAACCCTGCCACAGGCTACAGAGTGGTAATATTCATAGTGCAACAAACACAACAGTAAAAAAGCAGGGTTCTGTCAGAGGCCAAGTGTCAGTGACTCCTTCATGTCTGGCAAACTGACCCATTGTGGGGAAAAAGGTGTTGAAGTGAACATTAAATACATGTTTTATAGCAGGACGGAGGTACTAGAACACGAAACAAGAACAAGCAAACAGCAGGATTTGACAATAAATAAAAGAAAATCAAGAGTATAAATATGGAGACAGATGATGGCAGAATGGTTGAGCTGAGGATAAGTGATTGGGAACTGAGGCAGAACATGCACCAAGGCACAAGGTGGAAACTGCAATAAACTGATTATATGAAAACAACAATGTAGCGGTCATGAAACAGCTTATAGTTATTAATAATTTTAGGTATTAATTTTGTACAATGAATGTAGTTAACGTAGCTACACCCTCTTCTAATAGATATTACCCTCATTTAACCTTAGGAAATGGATAATATTATGGAAGGAATCTTTAGGTTCTTTTGAAGTGGTAACAGTGAATTGAATACCTTATTAATAATGTGAAGCTGAGACAAGGTAAAGATTGAACAATCATTTAATTTGAAAACCTAAGAACACAGACAGATAAAACAGTTCTGAAAGTTTGATGTAAACACAATTAATATTCTTAAACATGATGAAGATATTTATAGATGGTTTTAATTGTGAGGTTAACGGATCGTAGCTTATGTTTTAATGCCTAGGGAAGTTAGTTAATTTAGTTAACCTAGTTGTGACTTTAAGAGTCAATTTAGGGCTATTTTGAGTTGCTATTGAATTTGGAGGCTTAATTTAGTGTGGAAGAATTAAGCTTTATCAAAGCAAAGCCTCTCGGATCAGAAAGTGAGGTTTCGCTTACTGAGTGTGGACGTTCCTGGATCTGGCAAGCGTCGGGTTCTCAACGAGCTGAGGAGGGTGGTCCCCAGACCCGGAGGGTGGTCCTGGAAGGCGTGGCCGCCGAGGACTTTGCTGGACAGTCCGTGGATACGTCCGGTCAGCGAGGGAAGCATTCCAGCCGGCATGCTGAAATCATTTCTGATCGGTCCCCGTAGTGAGGGAGAGAAAACTGAGATCGGCCTGTGGGGCGGTTTACCCACTCAGACAAGGCCGCATCTCTCTGGTTCAGCTCGAGACTCAGAAGCAAGGCTTGAAAATCATCTGACTGAAGGGTGACGTGGAATTAAATTAGTTTTAATAAACCTAATAGCCAATCAGAGGATTGTAAGTGTATCAATCAAACATCGGTTAGTGAACTTGTGGACAGCTCTGATTGGTCAGGGTGAACTGTAAGGGTGTTTTACCAAATCACATGACTTCAGCCCGTTAAAACTCAACTCATTAATTAGATTAAAAATGAATGAAATAACAGGAGTAACATTTATAACACTGAGTGAATGTGAGAGCGAATGCCCTTGAAGAGGGCAACACAGTGAAGAGAATGTTCTGTAAACACAGTGATTCCAGTTTGAATACCAGTCTTTGGTTTTAAGGAAAGAGACATCTTTTAAGATTGTTTTATTACTCAGCTAGTGTCCAGTTGAGGTTATCTGGGAAAGTGGACACCTGAAAGTGGACGGTTAGACACCTGTAGGAATGTTGAGTCAGGTTATCAGAGGTTAAAGCATAATAAAGAGTCATTATAATCCAAGTTATTGGGAAAAAAAGGATTATTGTTTGTGTGATGGTCAAGGGGTCAAAGGTCAGAGGCATAGCGTACCTGATAACGGTACAACAAAAACCCTGAGAACTAATAATTCAAACCCTAAGTCCTAATAACTTCTAACTGCAAGGTAAATAACAGTTGAGCAAAGACTAATGTCACCCAGTTTTGCTCACCTGTTTAGTGGCGTTAGATTGACACTGAGGACATTTAGGCTCGCTTTGCCTTCCAAGTCCGGATTGCAGGGGCAGCGTCTCAACTGGGAATCCCAAAATGTCTTCTTCCTGTTACCTTCAATCTGTAGTGAGCCCAGCGATGGACCCCTGACTGCATGGATCAAGGACTACCTCACCAACAGGTCTCAGTATATGAGGCTGCATAAATGTGTGCCTGAAATGATTATCTGCAGCACTGGAGGTCCACAGGGAATGGTCCTTTCACCATTCCTCTTCAGCCTCTACACATCAGATTTCACGTACAACACCAGCAGCTGTCATCTCCAGAAGTTCTCAGATGACTCAGCCAATGTTGGCTGTTTTTCTGAAGGGAATGATATGAAATATCAGTCAGTTATCAGGACTTTGTGGACTGGTGTGAGCGCAACCATCTGTGCTTAAACACCAGTAAGACAAAGGAGAAGAAGTTTGACTTCCAGAGAAACACATCACCCCCCACACCAGTGAACATTCAGGGTTCAGAAATTGAAGTTGTGGATACCTTTAAGTACCTGGGTGTCCACTTCAACAATAAACTGAACTGGTCCCACAACATAGACGCTCTATATAAGAAGGGCCACCTCAAGAGGAGGCTACAATCCTTTGGAGTGAGCGCCCATCTGCTAAAAACTTACTACCACTCTGTTGTTGGCTCTACTATTCACTACGCTGTGGTCTGCCGGGGAGCAGGCTGCTCTGACCGGGACAGGAAGAAGCTGAACAAGCTGGTTAGGAGGGCCAGCTCAGTTCTTGACTGCCCACTGGACTCAGTGGAGGAGGTGGGTGAGAGAAGGATGTTGGTGAAGCTGATCTCCATCCTCCTCTCACCCGTTGCACCTGCCTGTGAGGGCTCTGAGCAGCTCCTTCAGTGGCAGATTGAAACATCTACAATGTATTTCAAAAAAGGGTTTTAAATAAATAACTGGACTTTTTTCGTGTTAGGGGTTTTCATTGATCTCAGAAAAGCTTTTGATACTATAGACCATGACATATTATTTATGAAAATGGAAAGATATGGCATTAGAGGGGTGGTGTTGGATTGGTTAAAAAGTTATATAGGAAACAGACAACAGTTTGTTCAAATGGGTGACGTCATGTCAAAGTATCTCAATATAACTGTTGGTGTACCGCAAGGGTCAGTACTGGGCCCTAAGTTATTTATTATGTATATAAATGACTTAGTTATGGTTTCATGAAAATTTAAATTTGTTTTGTTTGCAGATGACACCAATGCTCGTTGTTCTGGGGAAAATTTACAACAATTATTGGGAGAAGTTGGAACTGAAATGAATAAGTTGAAAGAATGGTTCAGCATGAACAAATTATCGTTAAATTTAGATAAGACCAAATTCATCTTGTTTGGAAATCAAAGAGTGGATTCCCAGATAAAACTGATGTTAGGTAATGTAAGTATAGAGAGAGTTTATGAAAGAAATTTCTTGGGGGTTATTTACCAGTATTTAAACTGGTGGTACCATCTGAGGGTATTTATTGATTTGATAAAATTTAAAACAGCAGTAATCATGTTTAGGGCAAGAAATAAATTACGTCCTTGTAATATACAGAAAATGTTTTGAGATAAAGATGATGAGTATAATTTAAGAGAGGTATTACATTTAAAAAAACAGAGTTCGTACAACAAAGAGGAGTATGTGTACGACAGTATGTGGGGTGGATTTATGGAACAAATTGAGTGAAGATTTGAAAAAATATGTAAATATAAGACAATTTAAGAAAAGCTACAAAAAATGTTTATTGGATATTTATGTTGATGAGCTGGGTTAAATAGGGTAATACAGGAAGTTGATTGTTAAGTATGTTTTAATCTACTTGTTACTTAGCATAATTATTTTATATATTTTTATTTTCTTACTTTATTTTCATATTTGTTTTTTATTTATATATATATATATATATATTTTCTAAATTGTATTAAATTTTTTTATTTTACAATTTAATATGAGAAGTTGATAAGAATAAGTGAGAAGGGGGTAGAAATGTATAAGTTTTACTTCTAACTACTCCTTTTCGGACTTTATTTGTTAATTGTTTTGTGTTGTATAAAAATGATTTATGTTCGGAATAAATAAAGAATTCAATTCAATTCAATTTTGGTTCTCTGAAGATGTTTTGCTGCTCATCCGAATGGCTTTATCAATTCTTTCTTTAGTAAAGGAGAGTGAGGCTTATAAACTGTGCTTATCTTCATCTGTCTGTGACACACCTCCTTCCTGCCTCCTGAGAAGGTGTTGTCTCCACTGTATTCGACTGAAATCCTGGTGAGTTGTTTTGATTAGATGGAAGGTGTGAATTAGATTGGAATTGTCTGGGAATTAAGTTCAGAGCAGACTGATAGGTGCTGGAGAGATTAAATCTGAGACCTCTTTCTTGGGTTAGTGATGGTTTTTCCCTTTTGACATAGATGGCTTCTTTAACTCCTCTCTTAAACCATCAGTCTTCTCGGTCCAAAATGTGAACATTATCATTTTCGAAGGTGTGTCCCTTGTCTTTGATGTGTAGGTGGACTGCTGAGTCCTGGCCTGACGATTTGGCTCTCCTGTGTTGAGCCATGCGTTTGTGTAGTTGTTTTGTTTCTCCAATGTAAAGGTCTGAACAGTCCTCACTGCACTGGACTGCATAAACAACACCACTGATCAAGTGTCCGCGAAAACTTTTGAGCCACGCCTGCCAAACTGGCAGACGTGGGAGCATCTCAGGCAGGACATTTTTGAATCACGTAGGACAGTTCTCAAACTTTTTTACCTGAGTACCACCTAAAACCTATGTAGGATTTTCAAGTACCAATAATGCACAATTTGACTGTTTTTATAAGATAAGACTTTATTGATCCCACAGTGGGGAAATTTGTGTGTTACCACAGACAGATATCAAAAAATAATACAAAAGTGACCAAGAATACATAAAATAAAAAATTGGACAAGAAACTATTTACAACAGTAGTTCCTATAGGCACATACAAAGTAGGTAATATGGATGTGGAGTGTTGAAAAAAATGTGCAAATAATAATACATACATAAAGCAGTATTAGCTATTTTACTACAACTGTCCAGGTGGTAGATGTCTGTTATTCAGGCATGAATGAATGTGTAAGCAAACATGTACAGTATATTTGTCTGGTGCATTATGCATGTAATGGTGACCGTAAAGTTATAGTGAGCGACTCATGACATCATACTATGTTATAAAGTCTAACCGCCGTTGGAATGAATGATCTGCGAATGCGCTCCTTCTTGCAGCGGGGGTGTATCAGTCTCTGACTGAAGGAGCTGCTCAGCACTTCCACCAACTCATGCAGAGGGTGATGTGGGTTGTTCATGCTGGAACAATATGCTGGTTGTTATACTGGAATCAGAGGTCTCGCTAGACATTTTCATAATCTGTCATTTTGACTGAAGGGTACAAAAAAATCCGGTCATAATCCATTTTTATCTGTCACTTATTACCGTAATAAGAAAATATATGATAATGACATTTTCAACATTATTTACTTTTCATTCATTTTAACAATATTGTAATGGTCTCTCACACAAAAAGTCAGTTTTTCTAAATCTCTGTGTTTTACTACAGTTTTTCTCAATTGCTAAGACACGTTTGTTGAAAACTGCTCTCAGTTTCTCTGAAGTTTGAACACAAAACCCAATTTTCAAGCAAAATTCACAAAACCTCAGACTTTTCTTGCAAAACCAAACTTTCACCTCAAAACAGTTCAATCTGTGCCCAAAACTGAACTATTGTTGTCAAATCGAGCTCCGAGTCAATCAAAATTATAAACACTAAGAACAGTCACTAAACACTACGTAGAAAAATAGAAAACACAATGCTCAGGACATGAATCTGGAGAAATACATGTTTATTGTTCACTGTAGGTGAAATGCATGTTGTAAAACAAAAATAACTGAGCATTTAGCTCTGGTACAAAAAGACTAAACAGAAATCTGGTGCATTTACATGTAGCACTGGTAAAACCAAACAGAAATCTTTTGCCTTGGCTACTTGTGTACAGTAAGCCCATGTAAAAATAAGGTACAAAAATATACAAATACCATAGTAAGTGCATTACTCAGCCACAGCATCATGTCTCTGTACTGGGTCAGGACATAGGACTTCATCCACATCACAGGACACATTTTGTCTGACCAGGCAACGAGGAAAAAACCTCATCAATAGTGAGTGTGAGAAAATTATTTTCTCTCATTCACTAACATTGATGGTTCTTCAATCCAGTGGGGTCCAGTGGGGTTTTACGGATGGGCAGGACTTACCAGCTCTACAGTATGATGTCATACAGTAATTGCTGTCAACATTGACATACTGTACTATAATGTCAAAAGAAGGTCATTAATTGTTCTTTGCTCTAAATCCTCAGATTGGTGGACACAGTGAATCTACTGATGTTCAGTTGTAGCCTTTGTCCAGCCTCCCTCATGCTCAGACCATGGACAAGAACATGGTCAATCACAGTAGCTCTGATGTAATCAGATATTACTGTTCTTTGTCTTCCTGACCACCTCAACCTCCTCTGACACGAACTCTTCCTCAGATTTCTGTCCATTGTAGGNTTTTCATTCTGAATGAACTGACTGACTGATGTAGAGGTGAGTCAGTCAGTGAGACTGGATCCTGGAACATTCTGGGTCAAAGGAACAGGATTAATGATCCTTTCCTGCTGCAGGTGTCCACTTCTGGACCTCTACAGTCCATCATCACATGGAGGAGGTCACAACAACAGCAGGTAAAGGTTCATTTAGTCCATTACTTCAATTCATTTACCACTAAGACTCATAGGAACTTTGAACGTTGACTGATGATCTGAATCCCAGCTCAGAGAAACAGGTGAATAAAGAGACAGGCTGTAAAACATGTTTACTATAAATAAAGGAAGGAAAGAGATGGAACATGATGGACAGCAGCATGTGTCCATTTCATCACAATTCATTGATTTCTTGTATCTTTTGTTTAATAAAAACAGTCAAATGAAGTCAAATGTCTGCAGCTTTGGTTGGACCTCTTGTTCTCTGTAAACATCAGAGAAACTTTCAGACCTTTGACCAAAAACCACATCTAATCAGCCGAGCAGCATCAGGACCGACTCCCTACAGCGGTTTTTCATGACAACATCCCCTGATAAAACCTCTGAGCCTTAGAAATCGTTGCTCTGTGGCTAAAACCTGATTTCTCCATTTTTCAATCTGTTTTTACATCAATCAGCTTCACTGGCTTCATTCACGTCCATCAGTAGTTTGATGGTAAATGTTTTGTTAGCGAAGATATGTTTTTCCTGACAGCATCATAACAGGTTGTAACTGAGAGTCGACAGACGTCCTGTTTTAGAGCAGATGAACATCTGGAGCAGCTGGAAGCATTTTATAGTTACAACATTTAAATTCACTCACCTCCTTGATGGTGGAGAGACACTGGATTTAAAATGAATATCTTTATCCATTGACCCATCGCTCTTAAAGGACACACAGCTGGGTCCAGCTCCAGGTCCAGGTCTTGTCCTGTGAATACAGATGTTCTGATGATGTGAGCTCTGACATGGAGAAGAGTGGTGGACACTTAGAGATGATGATCTGACCTCTGAACGTTCCTCTCATGTTCTCCACTCAGACTGGTTCTAGAGGGAGGGACTCCCTCCTCTCTGTCCTCACTCTGATCCATGCTGCTGAATCACATCAGCTCACACACACTTCCTCCCTCCACCTGCAGAGGAAACACACATGGAGTCATGGAGCTGCAGCCCAACACACACATGATGGTGGAGCAACATTTACAGTCAGCTTCATTTGATTCACTCACTTCAACCTGTGGAAACATTTCAGCTGATCATTGAAGCAACAGAGGATCAAACACAATGAAGGAACTTTTATTTTGAAAGGACTAACAGGAAGTGGCTGTGTCTGACTTTAATGGAGGGAATGAGTGAAATGAACTGACTCCAGTAAATCAATCAGAAGACAAATAAACACATTGTTACAACCCTTGGGGGTCTAGGAGCAAAAAAAAGAGGGTCTAACAAAAGGAAGTGGGTAAATAAATGAGAGTTTTGTAAAGTAAAAAGTATTTTCATTTATTATTTTTCACAAACAAAACAGAAGGGGTATGTTCACAATAAAAAAATAAACTAAAGGCGCTCTTCACTAATACCATTAAACAAGTAAACTAAAAGAGGGAGGATAAGCCTCAGAAAATACTAAACTAAAGATGTTGAAAACAAACTAAACTATTAATTGCCAACTAACAACACTAAAGTAGATACCAAAACAGAAACGCTGGAATCCCAGCCCTAAACTCCAACAATAACTAAGAAACTGCTAGAAACCCAGCCACCAAACAACTCTCCAATTTTACTATTACTTTTAGCTAGTGCTGTCAGATTTAACGCGTTAATTGCGATAATTAATTTGGAAGACATAACGCGTTACAAAAATTAACGAAATAACGCAACTTGTGTTTGAAGCCAGGCGGAGCGCTTGTCAGCATCAGATTTCCTGCACTTCCCGTCGCAGACCGTGTCCTCCCTCCCACCCGCTCCTCAGATCTCATCAGGTCACTCTCTTCACCCGTCTCTCCCCGGTAAACAAACTCAACTCTCCGCTCCTTCCACCGTGAAAACCGAAAGTAATCGGCGGTGAAACTGGACGGTCTCACACCTTTAAGGTTTATTCCTGCTCCTTCTCCGCCGTACGGTCCGGTTCGGTTCAGTTCAGCAGGGAGCGGGTGTTACGGCTCCAGTCCCGGTCTGACACCGAGGTCCGAGCGGACGGAGGTGTCAGTTCAGCTCGGTACGAACCCAGACCCTACCTCTATCTGAAAAGTAAAACCAGTACCGGACCGAGGCGATCCCATTCCCACACTAGTCTTTAAACAACAGAGACCTGAGTGACTCGGACCCCTCATTGAAAACGAGGCAGACCGTGGGTCAGTTTGAACACTGCAAAAAATGATTCTCTCATAGTGTTTCCACATGTTGGAAATCTTTTATTATTATTTTAAAACAACACCCTTCTGAAATTGTACATAAAATAAACACATAGATTTATAAAGTACTGTATTTAGGGTCTGTCCAGTTTTAGTCAGGAAGTTTTGTTTTTCAACTGTTTTGAACTGAAATGCAATTTAAATGCATTTTTTCATCAATTATAAAAGCTTTTAAAATGATTTTTTAAACATTTTGGCATATTTCTTGGATGGACATTGTAAACTGCATGTAATTTCTTTTTTCTGAAAAGAAGTGATTAAAGGAGTGGTTTTCTGGGTTATTTTATAGTGTTGCATTGTTCTCTAGTGTAATTCAATGCTATCTGTGTCATTTTTATAAAGAAAGAAGCTTTGATGCTTCTAATAGAAGCTTTAGAAATTTCCCATCTGACACCTGAATTTGAAACAGCAGGATTCTCATTAGTATTCATGATATGCACAGCACTCGCTTCTGATTGGATGACCGAAACGTCAATACTCCGCCCCCCGAAATNATAAAGAGCCTGTACCTTTTATTTTGTCAGTGCTGTTTATAAAGAGCCTGTACCTTTTATTTTGTCAGTGCTGTTTATAAAGAGCCTGTACCTTTTATTTTGTCAGTGCTGTTTATAAAGAGCCTGTACCTTTTATTTTGTCAGTGCTGTTCATAAAGAGCCTGTACCTTTTATTTTGTCAGTGCTGTTCATAAAGAGCCTGTACCTTTTATTTTGTCAGTGCTGTTTATAAAGAGCCTGTACCTTTTATTTTGTCAGTGCTGTTTATAAAGAGCCTGTACCTTTTATTTTGTCAGTGCTGTTTATAAAGAGCCTGTACCTTTTATTTTGTCAGTGCTGT
>SSNR01000507.1:336833-360456 GCA_006937965.1 Callopanchax toddi | reverse complement strand
CCCCCCCCCCCCCCCCTCCTCCTCCTCCTCCTCCTATCTATAAGCGGGTTAGGAGACTCAGAGACTCAGAGAAGCTGAGATGATGATCAACTAACTTCTTATTATTTCATTCAAAACGAGCAAACAGAATGTACACACAATAAATATGAATGAAAAGGAGCTGAGAAAGAACATGAAATCAGTTTCCAGCACATTCCTGTTCTAACTTTCAAACTTGGTCTCAGACCCCATCTTCATTTACATTTTCATAATGACCTCATACCTTTGATTTAAAACATTTAAAAATATATTTAATGACATCGATTCTTTCCATAATTTTATACTGTTTACAGAAATACTAAATTCCTTCTCTTTGGTTCTAATCAGGTTTTTAAAGACTTCAGTTCCTTTTAAATTAGAACTATTTATTCTAAAACATTTTCTAAATGTTTATTGGTCAGGTATTTTATTAGCTTGGTACATTATAATATTTTCCAATAATATTAAACATCTAGCCAAGGCCAAAGATCTAGAGACCAAACTACAGGAGTCCATCTGAGGGCCAGGTGTCCATCAGAGGGACAGGTGTCTATAATGGAGGGTTTTCCATCAGACATTTAGCCATGAAATGTTCAGGTTGATACTAGGGGTGGGAGATAAGCTCGTTTTTCCGATGCATCAAGACAGGAATGATTATCAATCGATTGAAAAATATAAAAATTTGATTCTATTATTAATGTTTGCGGCCTTGGAATTTCACCAACTTTCTCCCAAATCTGACCAATCATCTTGGCATTTGTCGTGCGTCACCTTCTTTTTTGACCAATCACCGCCATTTGAAAAAGTTTTGACCAATCCCCGTTGCCTCGAGCTGTGTTTACTTCCTGCTTTTGAGTCGAGCCGCTAAACGCACCGGCCAGATTCTGTAATATATTACGGCTAAAATACGAGCGAGTCAATTTCCCAAAGTAGCGATTACACAAGAGTGGTAGAAGCTGTTCTGAACCAAACATCATGTGATGGATTATACACGAAAATATTCGCTTGGCTGAACAGAGAGGAGCAGAGGGTCCGCGGCTGGGGGGTCTGATACGAGTGCTGAAAGAGATAAGGTGAGTTCTGTTTAAAGTCCGTATTCGGTCAATGTGAGAAACTATGTTTAAAAAGAACTGATCTGTGTCCTAAAGTTTAGGTATAGGTATTTAGGAAATAGTTTAGGACCTAAACTGTGCTGAGTCGGCGGTTTTGCTACTCCGTGAGAAAATAGGACCGGGGCGTCAGCGTGAACTAACGTGAAATCCTTTGAACGTCGTTTTTTTAACATGCGAACAACCATGTGATGTGTGTATCCAGTGAGCGATCACGAGGAACCTCTTCCTGCTGAACCAGTGAACCTTTGAGGTGAACGTCTAAAAGTGAAAGTAAAACGAGTCGCTCACGCTGTAACGCCTGAGTGATGCTGAGACAGTCAGCTCTGTCGTCATGGTGACTATAGCATCTTGTAGTCTTTATATTACGATGAAACAGCGCATACAGTGTGTGCATATAAACAAAATAAAACCTTAAACAAAAAATGCTTGAAAAAAACTGCAACTTTGACCACAACTTTTGAAAAATGTTTTGCAAATCAGTCATTTTAGGATGAAACCATCAGAAAAACCACACACCTTCCTGGAGGGACTGTATTTAAACTTATATTTACACTTTTAAACACTGCTATGTTTTAATAATTAAATTATTATTAAATAATTAAAGATAATGGAAGTAAAATCATGTCGGGTTATTACAAATGCTTTAATAGTACCTCATAGTCACATGGCAGGAAGGTGAGGGGGAAGAACAATACATCTTTCATCAATAATCGTTTTATAATCGCATCGCAGCTCTCTGAATCGTAATCGAATCGAATCGTGAGGACCCTGAAGATTCCCACCCCTAGTTGATACGTTCTGAGAAACATGAAGTTAAAACATTTGATCTGATCCTAAATTGAATGAAGTTATGATTCTGACTTCATCAAGTTGTTATTCCTTTTCTCCAGCAGCTGGTTCACTGAGTTTTGCCGTAGTGATGAAACACAAACTGTTAGAAAGGAAATCATTTGGGCTTTAATTTAAATGGTGACTTGTGTGGATAGGAATCATATTGCATAGCTGCTGTGTTTATATCTGTGTGTACTTAGAGTCTTTTTACTTTTGTCATTTAGCTGCTTAGTGTTGGATTTGGATCCTGTTGAGATAGAAAACATTGTTTTTATAGATCAGATGAGCTTTTTCCCCATTAAGTGGACATGAAGCATCAATATATTAGTAAAGTTTTAGCAGGTCTTTGGAATGAATTTGTTGCTGGATGTGCTGCGGTGTCCGGTATCTGGACTACTGGGGGAAAACGGGGTTGTTTATATATCGCATCTGTTATCGATATCGCAATATTAAGCACTGTTATCGACTATCGCAGTTTTTCCTAATATCGTGCAGCCCTAATGGATCGTTTTATTCTGCTCACACACACTTGAAACGCACACCTGTTTGACTCATCACTGAGAGTTTGTAGAAACAACAAACTGTCCAACTTTTACATTTTCACTGGATGTTTTGCATGGTACAAGAGGTTATGTTTTTGATCTGTTCCTAATCATTTTGCAGGCACTGGCCCTCAAAGAGTTATGTCTGTAAATATCAATATGCTTAATAAATCAGGCCATTTCAGCACTGTCAAAAGGTATTTGTTAGATTGATTCTTTGTTATTTGACAAACCAGAATCCTCAAAAGCTTATCATACTTTATGTTGTAAAAAGGCTAATTTGTTCTTGATTTGTACATGCTAACAGAATATTTATATACTATCCGCTCACCATCATCACAACAAACACTTTCAAGTGTAAAAAAAACATGATGTACTGCAGAGTGAGTAAAACCTGAACAAATAAAGAGAGAAAATAAAAGCAGATGTTTATATTATAGTAACAGGAGGAAGTACACACAGGCTTCACAGAGGGGAAGGAGGAGAGTAATAGATTATATGTGAGAGGAATATAGGTGGTATGATCAGATGAAATAAACTGAAGTTATCATACAAATGCATGAAAAGATCAAAAATACCAATAAAAGTTTAATTCCTTTCAGAAATGTTTGACTGTTACTATATAAAAAGAAAGACAAGCAAGCTGAGAAAAACAACAACACAAATGTAATGTAAACAGTTTTAACCATTCTGGCGTCACCTACCTGCTGCCATGTACAGCACAGCCAGAGCCATGTTTATGATGAACTCCGTCAGGGGCCACCAGTTGGAGTCCAGCAGGATGGTGCGGTAGTACATGGTCATCCCCAGCACCAGTAAAATCACAGTCCCCAACCAGGCCAGCCCCGCCACCACCAGCACAAACGGGGTCTTGGGGCCGGTGTAGTAAGACCCCCCTAATCCGGAGCCATATGTACCTGCTCCACTATAAGCTCCTCCAGGAGACGAGTACCCAAACATGTTGTACCACTCGTTATCCTTGTGGATGTAAGCACAGACGCACGCGAAAACAGCTGCTCCCAGCAGCAGCTCCACACAGCCAAGAATCCTCAGTAGCCCCGCCCAGGACTTCATGTAGCCATAGCGCTGGTGGTACTCCTCCACCCTCTCGCTGTAGGTCAAACCTGTGTGGTGTGTCTGCCCCGACACAGACCCATGGAGTTCCTGTCCTTCCAGAAGCTCCTTGTGTGACTTGTAGCTGCCGCCTGAGCCACCATAAGGGTCCTGGTATGATCTTGGAAGGGAGGGGGAGTTTGGAGGGGAACAGCGCACTCCCTCTGTGGTGCTGTTGTTGTTGTTAGTTGATGATGAGGGCATGGACCACGCCTTCTTACTGCTACGGTTGCTCCCTCTGAAGAAGTTCTTCCAGGAGTCTGGGATGAAGCGGTGGACTGGTTTGATGTCAATAGCGGGGTCTTCTTCTTCTTCTCTATCAGCGTTGTCCTCGCTGCCACTGGGATCAAACTCTGGGCCAACGGGGGGCTGGTCTGGCAAAGGAGGAGGAGGAAGAGGGTCAGCGCTCTTAGCCAGATAAGACACGTCCTGCTCTCTCAGGGGCTGCAGATCATAGGGGTCCGCTCGAAATAAGGAGTCCTCGGGAACCTGGTCATAGTGTGGCTCCTGGTGGACACGCTCAGTGTGTCCGTAAAAACCTCCACCATTGGACATGAGGATGGTGATGGTCCCTGAAATACACACAGATAAAAACCCATGTCAAACTGAGCAAAAACATTCAATCAAAATTAGGGCTGGGACGACGCGTCGACGTAATCGATTACGTCGACGCGTAAAATACGTCGACACAAAAAATGTGCGTCGATGCGTCATCGCTTTCAAAACAAACATGGCGCCAGTGAGTAAATCAGTCCACCCGGACTCGTAGTTAAAAAGTATGGGACTATTTCAACAGAAAAGGAAGCGAATCAGTCGTTTGTCGGCTTTGTAAAATGGAAATGGCCGATCATAAAAGCACGACGGTGCACCAGCATCTCAAGCGGCATCCAGGAGCAGCTTCCGCAAATGACAAAACACCGAAAGTATTCAACTTTTTTACTAACGCTGGTTTTTACTAGGGGTGCAACGGAACGCTGGTTTTTACTAGGGGTACAATGGATTGTCACTGATCCTGATCCCTATGGATCGCCCTCTATAGTTTGGAACGCATGTGTTCCGGACGACGCAGCGCTCGCTAAATCATCTCCGACACTCTGCTTATATGCTTACGCGCTCTGAATCTGCAAATAATTCCTGTCTGAGAAAGACGTTGGTTTTGCCATCAGTATAGAGGTTCAGGCTGTTGGAGTCGGTCGTTTTAGTACACCAGAACAAAGATCCCTGATCAATATCTGATCAAGTCTGTTGCGCGCCCGCGGAGCAGCTGATTCCTCCGTCTCTCTCTGTCAGCTAGGATAAATAGACAGATAGACAAACCAGACTCGTCTATTTCTGTCTAAGATAACGTAGTATGTTGGGCTTTTATACGAGCTAATGGACGTTAATATAACCGGAGTTCTAGCAGGAGGCTCAGAGCAGCGCCTGGAGCGTCACGCCCCTCCGCCCAGCTGTGACCGCAGGGAGAGACTAGTTTCACAGAAACAGGTCTGTGACCCCGGAGATTTGCATTTAAGTCCATCTCCCTCATTAATTACCGGTAGTTTTAATATTTTTCAATATTATTATTATTACTATTATTATTTATTGGTTAATATAGCCCTTTACAACAGTCAACTAGACAGCCAAAGTGCTTTATAAGCCTAAGTAAAAGCAGAAATACAAATAAAAGAATGCATTAAAAACAAACAAAACTAAGAATTAAAAGGAATCAGAAAACTGGAATAAAAGTCACCACTACGGAGTGTTAAAAGCGTTCCTGAATGAAAACGTTTTAAGATTGAATTTAAGAAGGCCCAGGTCAGTGACTAGTTGTAGGTCCAATGGAAGCTGGTTCCAGAGTCGGGGTGCCGCCACAGAGAAAGCCCAGTCACCCCAGTGTTTATATCTGGTCCTCAGAACTTTTAGAAGAAACTGGAATGAAAATTGTATTGAAGCATTGGATTGACATCTTGAGTTAAATGTTGTACTACTACAAACTTTATTTTCAAGTTTTTTATTAAAATGTGTTCAAATGAAGAAATTTGTGTTTATTTCATTGAGATACTTAAAATAGCAAATGTCAAATTACTATACAAGTCAAATAATGGGGAAATAATCGGTAATCGAATCGAATCAAAATCGAATCGAATAGAAAAATGAATCGTTAGATGAATCGATGCATCGAAAAAATAATCGCTAGATTAATCGATTACAAAAATAATCGTTTTGCCCAGCCCTAATCAAAATTATCTCTAGTTTCAGTAAATTAGCTAATTAAAAGCACATACATGTTTAGCTACTACTTAAGGCAAACCAGTAAACTTTAGGATCAAATGATGTGAATCTGTGCAAAACAGGAGCCACTCAAATGTTTAACAGACTTAAAAAAAACAATTGGGTCATTTTGAAGTGGCCTATTAGTTATTCACATAAAGGTTTTTTCTTCACTTACTATGAACTATGAACTGTTTGATAAGTAAGTAAGTAAAGTTTATTTATATAGCGCCTTTCACAGATATACATCACAAAGCGCTTGACAATATAAACAAAAAAAAAAAAAAAACAGAGAAAACATTGAAAATAAAAAACAAAACAGAGATTTGGGGGTACCAGATACAATATTTGGCCAAGATTTGGGGTACCATCAGGGGACCTACATTGTAAATTATGAGTTAAAGTGGGACATTTACTTGGGCTTGGGCAGAGAGAAATATTGGGGCAAACTTCAATACAATATTTGGGCAAAATAATAAAGATGGGAGCAGAAGAAAATGTAATCAAAAGGGAGGGAGGGAGGGAGGGCGTAGCATTTTACACACTCTGACAGTCACAAAAACATAAGACACGTGATGGTGGGGGGGAAGGTGAGGAGCCCTACGCCCTGGCCTTCAGACCAAGTTTGCAAGGAGGGGGGAGTTAATAAGGTTCGAGGCGAAACGTTGAATGTTAGGAGGTGTTTGTGCGTCATCAGTAGCATGTGTGTGTTTGAATCAGTACATGTGAGGTAGAGAGGGAGGGAGGGGGAGCATCCACGCTCAGCTGCAACTGGACTGTTTGTTTTGACTTCAGCCTTTTTTCAAGGCCTTAGTTGTCCTTGAATTTCTACATCACATTGTCACTGTACTTATGCCAGATAATTTTTCTTGTGGCCAGTCTGAATATCTTTTTCATGTTCTTTGTGTGTGGGTAGTCACTTTGAGTGTTTGTAGGCATTTTGCATCTTTTAATGGTAGATAAACATAGTTTGTTGAACATGTCTTTGAACAGTGTAAACTATACTGAGCTAATTTACTAAATGCTTTAGTTTTAATTTAAAATGTCTCACAAAACACTAAAATGTTTTGCACATTTTTTTTGTCTATTACACTTATTCTCAACCAACAGTCAGAGCATGCCAAAAAACACAACAGAGCCACCAAAGATATAGAATATATGCAAAGAAGAAACCCAGAAATACAAGCATTCAAGCAGTTGTGAAGTAATCAACAGCTAACCCCATTAGCTCCTACAGTCACCACAGAAAACACCCTTCAGCTAAAGCCATCGTGGGTGAAGATTTATCCTCCATGCAAGTCAAGAATGCATTTTTGTGCTGAAATTAAACACAGAAACTCAATTCCCCTGATGCTGCTGTAATTGTTGTGTATCATCCCCAGTAATGCTTGACTTACCACTGACTGCTGCACACAGCACAAAAACACATTCTTGACAACCAATCAGCCAATTTCTTTGAATCAAGCTGGAGAGGGTAAAAAAAAAGTATGAATTGTGCTTGAATACCTTTTACACGCAGTCACTCAACACGACTTACATTGGCTTGCAGGTCAGAATGCAAACCTTGTATGAATGCTCAGTGTGTCGAGGAACAGCCTGCAGAAACAGAGACAGGAGAAGAAGTAAACAATATGCTGAGATGCTAACACATGAAAGCTGCAATTACAAAATATAATGAACTGATTTATACAGTCGTGCTATAAATCCTAATGTTATGAAGGGTTGAGCGGTCAGCAGTGGTTAAAGTAATGAATTACAATGAAATAGATTAGAGCAGGTATGTCCAAAGTGCAGCCCAGGGGCCACATACAGTCCTCAACTGCATTTGAAGAATGGTAGAATTTAGTCAGTCAATATATTTATTAAGGTCACTAGGCAGAATAAGTATCATTAGTATCACTACTGAGTGAGTTTTAAGGACTTTTTTCTCACAATGCTAGTCGTTACCATCCATTTACAGTGTTTTACACTAAGCTAATGCTAAAGGAGTACTGCTGGATCAGGAAAATGGCTGAGCTGTTTACAAATTGTTTTTGCCCACTTATCTTACTATGAGGAATATGGCAATAGACAAAAAAAAAATCACTTTCTGGTGGAGTATCCCTTTAAAACAAAAAAATACATAAACAATGCTTTCAAAAAAACAGGTCTTTTTAAAGGGATACTCCACCGGTAAGTTATTTTTTGTCTATTGCCATATTCCTCAGAGTTAGATAAGTGAGCAAAAACAATTTGTAAACAGCCCAGCTGTTTTCCTGATCCGGCAGGCGGATATTCACCTCCGGCGATACTCCTTTAGCAATAGCTTAGCGTAAAACACTGTAAGTGAATGGTACCTACTAGCATACTATTAAGTCATATTTCCATGGCAGGGGTCGGTATGGTTTGGTTCGGGTCGGATTGCTATTTTGTCTGTTTCCATTGTAAAACCGGTCCACACAACCGATCCGTACCGTACCATTCATGGACCATGAATGGTCCTCTTGAGCTGGGGGTCCATAGAGTGGGTACGGTTAGGGCGGAGCTGTGGCGTTAAACAACACAGACCACTGATCACTGCTTGTGACAAGCAAAACAAACCCTGGAGTGCATTATTTTATTATTACTATAGTGAGAAGTAAAAAACAATCCGTCCTGTAATGCTGGATTAAAGAGGAAGATGATGAGAGGAGCTGTTAGCAACTCTTCCATCCCAAATCAAACTGTATCGACTTGGAGCAGCAGGCTCATGTAGCACCATATGAAGAACACGTTTCATGGTATACTCTATGTGTGGTAAATAATTGATAATGCCTGCTGTCTCATCATCAAAATAAGAATTTTAATATTATAAAAAAAAATCTATATCTATATATTGCACACCCCTACATTGAGGGTACTGATTAAAAATTTAAAATACACCCAACTAATTTTGATTCACACATTTCTTACTTTGCTTTCTCTCTTTGCTTTCGCCAGCTCTCGGGGGGAGGAGGAGGTAATAGGAAGCAGGAAACAACTGCTTGCAGCTGGGAGGAGTTTGCCTGTAACGTTTAAAAAGAGCATTATTTATTATTTTTACGTGGGCTGTGTCCTTTGACTTCAACCAAACATTGTTAATAGTTAAGAAATTAATTTATAATGGGACGAATAAATCGTTCTTGAAGAACGGGAGGCGATTGGCTGAGCCTATCGCCGATGGTCGATACATTCGTCTGATCGCCCAACCCTAGCTTCAGACTCTTTTTGATGGAACTTAGACAACTATTATGCACATTCCCAGGCTTAAATTTGCCCTGGAGTGCCCAGGGCAGAGAGGTTGCACTTTATCCTTCTCGTTTGTAGTTTGGTGTCTTCTTATCAGATCTGGTTTATGGTATCACACCAACAACCATAAAACAAAACAGTTTCAGGGTGTGTGTTTTCCCTTTGATAAATACTTGTGCTGCAAAAATTTGTCTATGTAATTGACAAATGTTGACTACAAAAAAAAAATCATCATCAAATAGAGTTTTTATGGTCAAAGTATCAGAAACGGAGCCTTCGATAGACAGATCTGGACACAAAGAAACACAAACCCTTTTTGTTTGTAACTGCAATAAACTACATGGCAATATCATGGATTATTGTAGGGCTGCACAATGGTGACAGGCTGAGTCGTTTTGATAGGAGCAATTAAATATTTTTTGGACTATGAATTAGTTTCTTAACTAATAACAATGCTTTGTTGAAGCCAAAAGATTTAGCCAATGTAGAAAATAATAAATAATGCTGTTTTGAAATGTTACAAACTCCTCCAGCTGAGAGCAAAGTTTTTTCCTCTTCCTGCCTCCAAGAGCAGCAGTGATTTATTTTCTCAAACTTAGAACAGGCAGAAAGAATGTCAGAGGTCTGTCTTCAGAAAATCCACTGATCTAAATAATAACCACAGTGGTGGGGAGGGAAACAAACAGAGACTGGCCTTTTCCAGTTTAACCGTGTCTACGAGTCGGTGTTACGCTAATCTGTGACCAAGTCATAACACTGGTCCAGTGTTTATCTGTCTGATAGATTCAGCTCAGTCTGAAACAACTAATACAAAGTTAAACAAAAACTAAAATAAGAATTTTAAAAAATACCTCCTTCAGTGAAAATGTCACTTCCATTAAATAAATCTCTGCTGCAGTTTGAAGTCTTTTTAAGGGATTTGGTGACGGAGCAGCAGCTGATAGAACTGTGTTAGCTTAGCATACTCAGCAGGAGGGTGAACACTGGATGTTGGGAGTCCTTTGCTGCCACCTATACATCTGTAGAAGTGGACGGTTTAAAGCCAAAGTAATCCCAAAAAGGAGACTTTGTGTTTTTTGGTAACTCTTTCCTCCATTTTTGGACTTTTAAGTTCTAAATTGGCAAATCAGTCCATGTGTTTTTACATTGCTCCGCCTGCAAAAATGTCAAAATGTCACTTGCACGAATAAATCTCCCATTGTTAATTTGGACTGACAATGGGCGATTGGAAAAAAGTTACATATTACCCAACCCTACTGCACAATATATCAAAATGTATTATCAACGCAATATCAGCATATGCCATAGGCATATCGCAAAACACAACGGGAACTGCGATAAATGGTTTACTCACTCAAATGTTTCCATATGTGCAATACATCAGTTCTTTGCAAGCTGATGCGTTGTGTCAATCACACGGAAGTTTTAATTATTTGACCAATCATGTAGTTCTTCAAAAATCTGGCCAAATCAGATGGATCCATTAGATGCCCACTTCCTAAGTAGATGCTATTGGATGGTAAACACCTGGGTTAGCTTAGCGTCGCAATGGCTGACAGCAAGACAAGCGAGGAAAATGTCAGTGGAGATGACCTCATGAATAAAAAATAGCACGTCTTTCATTTGGAATATTTGGTTACAAGAGGTACAACTTTCTAGAGACACAGGTACTCTGCAAGACATGCACAACAGTTGTGGCAACCACAAGAGGAAACAAAGTTAATCTCCATTGTTACTGCATGCTTAAATATTTGTTCATTTATCACATGATATCGTCATCACACCAGTAACCACAGTTTAACCCCTGGCCTTTAGGACTCCGTTTACAGTTAAGATTGGTTGAAAAAACAGATTAATGTGACCTTTTATTTTATAGTGAAGCAAAAAGCTGACAGACCCTGTCATGTTGTAACATGGCCTGCTGCTGAGGATCAAAGGTATTTTGTCTTTTAAAAAATACATTTAAAAAGGCTAAACTAGTATTTCAGTTGTACCAAACCATGATTTAGATCAATAGCCATTATCAGTACTTGTATTCAGTATTGGTAAGTACTCAAATGTAAGTACTCGTACTCCGTTTTTAAAAAAAATCTGGTATTGGTGCATCCCTATTTACTGGTCATTACTTTCACCTGCTGCAAATGTTTTTTATTCTGCAGAGACTGAGGGTGATATGCACAGGTGGACGGACTGGAGCAGACGAGGTAAGACATGAACTGGAGCTCAGAACAGGAGGTGAACACACAGGAAGCTGACATTGATGCAAATAATCATTAACTAATGGACTAATCAAAAGTTAATAAATTCACCAATTAGTCAACTATCAAAATAATAATTGGTTGCAGCTCTAACAAATATACAAAAACTGTGAAATGAAGTTATAAAAAGTCTGATAGCTTTCTTTTGCTTGGCCCTGTTGGTAGAGATGTTGTTGTGTGGCTTTTTAAAGACGACAAGATTAAAATCAATCTGAAAGCATGTTCACCTTTACTTACAAATCTAGAGGTCTTGTAGGTAAACTTGGCAAGAGAAGGTTGTGATTCACAGGCTGAAGCAGCAGATGATTTCTAAAATAAAACCACTAAAACAAAGACAATAAAAGTCAAAACCATACTCACTGTTACTTATATAAAATATTATTTATATGCCTTTTCAGTGCTGCAACAAATACAATTCTGATGTTTAACACTGTATTACAACAAATGCACACTATACAACATTACACTGACAGCGTGTGTATCCTTATTGTTTATCAGACTCAAGTGTACATTTAAACTTTATTGTTATTTTTTTTATCCAACAGACATAGTCTTGGTTTGTTAAAGCCGCACTCTGGAGGATTTCATCAGGAGAGCAGTTTTTGAATCTAGCATCCAAAGGCTCCTCCTCAAAACATCTCGACACGCGCGTCCGGTCGCGTGTGCGCGCGGCGCATATACTTCAGACATGAACTGTACAGCTCAATGTGTAGGGTTTAATCACTCACAGTTCACAATCTTATTCCAACAACACTACGAGGGTCTGATGAGCCCTCTCTGTCCCTGCTGCTTCTGATATTAGCTCTGTTAGCACCGAGCTGCTGCTGGACTCTGAAGCTGAACTTGACTCGGCCCTGGATGAACTTTCTGACCAAAATAAATGCATAATTCTGTCAAACCTTGCCATTCAGTGAGGTGAAAGGTTTAAAAATAAAAATAAATCCATCTTTAGCTGGGGAATGGGTAGGTTTTTAGTAGAAATGAGCCGTGAATCCTCAGTGAACGGCTGAGAAGGCAGAGAAACACACGGAGCGTCCTGTACGACAGCGCCCCCTACTGGTACAGGTTTGGTCGATGCGCGTGCATGTTGAGAGAATGCAGAAATTTGAATTTCATTGGCTGAAAAATGTCGGCGGCAAGAAATAATGGAAAGGGGTCTCTAGGAGGAAGGAGGGTCTTCATCAGAATGACAGATGTTGTGGAACTCAACCCATAGATCATAGTTTAGACCTGAAATATCATTTAAAACATTTAGAAAACTTTGATACATAGAAAAATGCTCCAGAGAGCCGCTTTAACTCAGTCTAGTTTCAGACCAGCTCCTATACTTTTGGAGTTTTATCAAATTTTGCAACCTTCTGTTGAATTTTCTGCTGGATTGAAACACGTGGTGCTGTAATAGTGCATACAAGTCATATTAAAGGAGCCAAAATATCCAGGCTAAAGACATTTAAAAACCTATCAATTATCTAAAGCAAAAACACCAAAAATGTTTTACCACAAATATCAGAAAATGATAATGGAGGCGCTGCAGGCAGCAAGGAAAAGTTTTTGAAAACAATATATACAATAGTTGCTGATAAACTAGTTAATTCACAAATCAAATAAAACATTAAATAGGATATTTAACATAAAACACAGGGCTTTACCTGTAATATAAACTTGTTTGAAAATATATTTTAATACATCTAATGTTAAGGGTTTTTCTTGTTTTTAAAGTCAGGGAAAAAAACATAAAAATATATTCAGATTCAATTTTTCTATTCATTAATTTCATAATACCGGTAAATAGTTTTGCCAGTTCTGATAATATTTTAATATCACGAGTTCTGGTTAACTTAATTTTATGTAACAAAAAGGTTTGTTTGAAAGAACGTTAATAACCTAAATATAAAGTATGTGTGTGTCTAATGACATAATATTTTCTGATCTAGACACGGATAGCGGCTCGGGAGAACTGCTAACTGTGTTCTAGTTACTCTTTATGGATGAACAAATAGATTTATCACCAAACTGAACCGACCAGACGCCTTAGCTCCCAGGAGGGAAATGTTTTAACCACGTTACACCACCACCAAGCTGAATGAAGACCAATATTTGCTCCTGCTTCCACAATAACCAGACTAAAGGCAGCGAAGAGGCCTGATAGCAAACCGAAGGAGCAGCGGTGGGAGTAAAAATAAGCCGAACTTTTAACTTTTTGCTTTCAAATTAGCTGCTAAGTTGCCTATGAAGTCAAATTTTAATGTAAAAAAAGTGAATTACTGTATAAATGAGTGGATTTTTGCCGGTTTTATCCCGTGACAAAGACGCGGCGGCGGCGGAGTTATTAAACTTCACTCGAACTTATCGGAATAAAAGTAACGGCGGACTTTTCAGCTTTTATTCCCACTAAACAAACGAGTTTCCGTTCGTATCCCGCTACACTCTCTGTTCAGTCCTTTTAACGGAGTGTGGAGAACAAACAAGGGGCTCCTGCTTACCTTTTGGCTTCGCTTCCTTCTCTTCTTCTCTCTCCCGTATCAGTAACCACCACAGGTTTCCCTCGGACTAGACCACGTGACCTGCCCATCCCTTTGGCGTCACCGCGCAGAGGAGACGTTAACCTGCATTGGAAAATTTTGAAACACACCTGAAGGCCGCTGTTTACCCGCTTTGTGGCTCATTAACACAGTGACACATAAGCTGAAATTCTCAAATCCACCTGTTACAGGTGTTTTCTGATTATTAACTAACAGTATGCTTTATTCTCGACCTGCAATCAAGAATGCAACTAAGCAGTAATGTAATTTACTCAGCGAACATCGGTCTTCGAAGGCAACACCACATATAAACACAGGTTGTGTACGAATAACGTCAACATACGGACATGATTACACAGAGAAAGTAATGACAACAGTTAAAAAAGTTACAATGAAGCATAGGACTGTATGAAGATAGTAAAAAAATCCTAAGGACCAAGTCATAAAACGTCAACTAAAATAGAACATGAAATGGCAAACAATAGTGACATATTTCCTACAAACATATAGGTTACATATAAAAATATGAATTACTGCAGATCATCAAAGATAATAAATTCATAGCATACAACAAACATAAACAAAACTAAAATGACAACAAATAGATCAAAAAAGATGATAAAAGCAACAAAAAACTGAACAAAAAATACAAACGATAACTACAAGGACATATTTCCCACAAACATGTACAATTCTAAAAATATTTCACAAAAGATTATAAAAGATATGAATTACTACTTAAAAACATTAAAGATAATATATTCATACACAACAAACATAAACAAAAAATATGATAACAGAGAGATACAAAATTATGATAAAAGCAACAAAAATGCACATTGTCACCACAGAGCATTCAATAAAATACAGTCACAAAATGAAAAGCTGCAAAAAAGAAGAAACATAAAAATAACAGAAACAGAACAGAAGAGACAGGTGGTCTGAGACACATCAAGAGCTGTCACCAAACAAAGATTACAAAACAATAACAAACACACAAAGTGAGTACAACTAGTTAATAAATGATGATAATGTGAGGTAAATTGATAAGGAAAACAAAAAAGACAAAAGTGATGAAGAACTAAGGGAAATAATTCATTTTCAGACAAAATTGCAAAATAGCTGCAAAAACCATAAAATAAATAGAACCCTTTCACTGTCAGGTCAGCCTCTTGGTAGAGCACAGTTTAATCTCTATATCTTATTGAAACATGAGCTGAAATTAAATGGAAAAACAATCTAAAAAAATTAACAAGTTAAACATTGTTTTATTAGATTATTATTATGAAAATAATATGAATTTTAGTATTTTTATTATTATTAATTTACACAATTTATTACCCTTATTGCCTCAAATGAACAAAAAATACAAAATAAATTACATTTTCAAATTTTTTAAAAGTGGAAATTACAGGGTTAATGTCAGAATGAATGGTAAATAAGGCTGTCTGATTATGCATTAGTTAAGTCAGATTTTAAATATTATAAAAAAATATTAGATTTTTGAAAAAATTCCATCTCATCATTATTATTTAATGCAATCCCTTAACTATAAAACAAATCAGGGAGAAAGAAAGCTGAGACACCCTATTAGAGTCACACAGAAGTAAGAAAATATTGTCGAGATTTATGCTGAAATGTTGAGAAAAAAGTCAAAATGTTATTTTGAGAATAAAGTAAAAATATCATAAAAAAGCTGAATTATTATTTTCAGACAAAATAGATTTTAGGAAATAGACTATTTCACAGACAGCTGGGTAAAGAGAGCCCTGTTGTTCTCCTGAACCTAACTGTATTTGTTGTGTTTTTATTATTATTGTTCCTGAGGGATCTACGGGTATTTTTACTGAGTGGATGCTAAAAAATGAGGTATTTTATTGAATTTTATCCTTCAACCCTTCACAATAAGAGTCTGAAACCAGAAATAATATATAATAGTTTATAATTATTTGTCATGATTCATGTGTTTGGTTTTCGTTTTTGTCCTGATTTCATGCCCTCTGTGTTCCAAGTTCATGTTATTATGTTTGATCTTGTCATGTTTAGTTGTCAGGCTTATGTTTGGGTCCATCCTTCACAGGTGTGTCTTGTCTGGTGTTTGTTTGTCCTTCCTGGTCACTCCCTCACAGGTGCTCCTCATTCCCTCTGATTACCCTCTTGTATTTAAACCCTCCTGTCTTGTTGGTCAGTGTTGGATTGTCTGCTGTTTTCCAGTTATGTCACCTCATATCAAACCTACTGTTTAGTTATTTCAAGTCTAGTTCTTAGTTTCAATAAATCTTCTTATATTCATCTGAAGCCTCCTGCTCCTCCACCACCTGCACTTTGGGTCCTCCATCACCTTATCCTGACAATTATCATTTTCCTTTAAAACTCAAACTGCAGCCCAAATCACTGGGAGCTGTTTTCACATCCAGATGGAAGGTACGTATATGTCCTCAAATAACTTTTTATTATAGAAACCTATTCTAATGTATAAATTAACCATTTACACAAGGCATTATGGTTATAGGGTTCTGGACCAGAGCTGATTTATGTATTGGTTTCTCTTTTTATCTAAAAATAACAACTTGATTTGAGATAAATGACTTTTTTCTGAATGTTTGAATTTTTTGACTGCATCACGAGTTTAACTGGTGAACAATGTCAATGAACTATTTTCTTTATAAGTGACATAAATGTTGAGGTGTGTATGTTAAAAGATGTTTATTGTGAAAGATTAAAGGAAGTTATTTGAGTTGTACAGAGAACACTGTAGCCAACAGACAGCACCTCCAAATCCCTAATTTTTCTAGTTTTCTCAATTAAAAACACACCCAGAACCCTCGGTTACAGAAATAATAAAACAGAGCTCGGCATCAGGAGCAAAGTGAAGTTTTATTCCTTGGGCTGCTTTTAAAATAATGCACTTTTGATTCTTTAGGTTTTTTCTCATTACAGACATTAAACTAAGATTTAAGTTTACTATCTTTGTCTATGAGGAAAGTCTCTGAGAGATATTGATGAAGTGGACATGGGGGACCATCATGTTTATTCAAAGCTCTCAGAATTTTGTGCTACACCTCTGCCAGGTTAGCACACCTTTTCCCTTTAGAACTGCCTTAATTCATATGGCACAGATTATATTGTTGTTGGAAACTTTCCTCAGAGGTTTAGTTTATTGTGTCAACTGAACAATGTCAGAATTCCTATGCTACTGTACGTCCTGCTGCACCTTCACAAACTTAAAATGGTCTCTGCTAAATGTGGAGGTTTACAAAAAGATATTGTGTCAGTGTGACTTTTTGGAGCAAGAGTTATTTTAAAGAGGTTTTAAATACCCCAAAATAAGCTGCTAGTTTGTCACCATTCTACAAGTGTTTCCATTATTCTGGCTATTGCACTGCTCAGAGGACCACTTCCTGTTTCAATAGACTGTCTGCTTTGAGTGACATCACCAGTGGGTCTGGTCCTTACACTTAGATAAATGACTGCTACGCCCCTTCAGAATAACCCAAATGTCAATTTAACAAGCAACTGAACAGGTGTGCCTAATAAAATGGACAGCAAGTGCACCTTTTAGTATAGAAAAAAAATGTGTTTTTACAAAAACAAATCAAAGTCAGGGTGATTCATGATGGAGGAGCAGCAACAATTTAAAAAGCATAAACTTGCTCTATAATTTGTTGGACAACCAAAACAGATACCTGTACAGGTTGAAATGCGTTCATTAGTCTGCTGGAGTTGTCCCAACATCACATGACTGGATGAATGGGGGGGGGGGGGAAATCGGTGAAGAATGTCCAATCTGCACTGGACAGAACAATGAGGGTGGAACTAAACAAACAAGTATACACACAAAGAGTGTGTAATTAGATCTACTGGTATAACAGGCAATACATCTTATACAAGTTTATATTACTATTTTAATAAAATAGGCATGTCTTGGATATGCAGTCATAACTTTTATTTAGTCTCATTTTGATGGAGTTTTCTTTCTACAGTACACTTGTTTTCTGCACATTTTTAATATAAAAGTTAGGATAAAGAAAATTTTAAAATGAGGTTGGAATGTAATGTTTTACAATAATGTGATTTATATTGTAAATTAAACACATCCATCTTCAGTAATGTGACTTTATCTGGGTGTAAATTTTCAATTATTTAAAGGTACACTAAGTAACTTTTTTCATATTTTAAAATCTTTTTCTTTAGCCAGTCTGTGCTACTATGACCCTTTACAGGGTTAATGAAAAGTCACTCAGCCCCATCTGCTGCTTGTGTCCAGAATACCAGACTTCAGAGTCTGTAGTCTGGTGCCCTGAAGTCTCACAAAGTCAGGTATCTCGTGAGAAGCAGTAACACTTTACAGCAATCCATATTTCCATCTCAGAACCTGCTCAGGACAGACGAGCTGAAGACACAGACATCATATATACGTATGAGCTAAGAGATCTATTGTATTGTGTTCATCATGGTGCAGCCTCCAAAGAAACAAAGAAAACCTTTATGTGATAATTTGAAAACATGGGTGCACAGGTTGCTTTAGGACAGTGAATTAAAACAGTCAATAGGGGGTGCTGAAAACAACCCAAAAGTGCCTAGTGTGCCTTTTAAGCAGTTTTTTCCCCCCTCAACACTGAACAACATAAAATTTGTTTTTAAATCTCAAATTAAAAGAAAGAAAACCCTACCTAAATTAAAAAAATATTTACGTATAAATATAAACTTGAAACTGCATTTAATCCTGTTAAACCACAGCTCCCACATGAATGCATTAACTGGCTGGTATCTCCCTCCCCAATATGGCCAACTTGCTGCTGTTTCACTGCACTGGTATTTATGTCTCTGCTGGTGAAAATTCCCAGTCTGGTTTGATGTGAAACTACTCTAAAATCCAAAAGGGGGCATGTCTAAATCAGTGAATTAGGATGGAGATTGAAGTTCTGTGAGATAACTTGACTTTCAACATACAAAAATATATCAACTGATAAAAGAGTGACAGCTGGGGTAGTAAAATGTTTTTTCCAGTACCAGCTGCTCCTCTGTGCCCCCCACCCCAGAACTGCCTATACTGAAGAAGTTAAAGAACAGAGCATCTCTAATGGGATACTCCACCAGAAAGCAATTTTTGGTCTATTGCCATATTCCCCAAAGTTAGACAAGTGGATAAAAACGATTAGTAGCGAGTCCAGCTATTATCCTGGTCCAGCGTACTCCTTTAGCTTAGCAGAAAACAATGTAAGTGAATGGTAACAACTAGCATTGTGAGAAAAAATCCTTAAAAATCACTCAGTAGTGATACTAATTCTGCTTACTGACCTCAATAATCAATTTGACTGCAAGTGGAAATAAAAAGTAACAAAAATAAATTACAGGTACTATTTTAGACTTGGGACTATTTTATGACGAACAGCTGTAAGCCTCCACTGAATGCAAGGACAAGGACTGTGTGCAAGGACATGACGCAGCAGCCCCAAAGACGCCTACTTCCGTAAACACTTATCCACACGTTGTTTGCAAACCTCACAGATGGAAAATAACACAAAGGCACGAGCTGCACATGGATGACCTTCAAAAAACGTAACCAGGTTTAGCCTAGTAGCCAGTATTTGCAGCGTCATGTCCTTGCGCCTTTTAGTGGAGGTTTACAGCTGTTCTTTGTCATAAAGTAGTCCCGAGTCTAAAATAGTACCTGTAATTCCTTCGTGTTACTTTTTAATTTTACTTACAGTTGATATGTTTATTGAGGTCACTAAGCAGAATTAGTAACATTAGTGTCACTACTGAGTGAGTTTTAAGGACTTTTATCCTCACAATGCTAGTTGTTACCATTCACTCACAATGTTTTCTGCTAAGCTAAAGGAATACTGCTGGATCAGGATAACGGCTGAGATGGTTACAAATTGTTTTTGCCCACTTATCTATGGGGATTGGGGAATATGGCAATTGTTACGTCCCCCTAAAAGGGTCTAGGAGTAGTACACAAAAGGAGGACTAACACAAAAGGCCAGAAACTCAAAGTACGAATTATCAGAATATTTTATTATTATTAATCAGGCAGAGGAGGTGCTGCAAAAAGATAAACGAACTAAAAATCGCTCCTAACGAAAAATCACCCGAAAAGGGGAAAAACTCTAACTAAACTAATAGAACAAAATGGCCTAAACTAAGAACGCTCTCTAAAAGAGGTTCGATAACAAGATAAAGATAATATAATAACTAAGGGAGATTACAATGAACTAAAGTAGGCGATTAACGCTATAAATACCACAAAAGGGTAAGTAACAACAAAACAAACGCACTATGATAAACTACAAATAACAAAGGAAGGCGATAAACGCTACTAATATCAAAGGATAACTAAGGGAGTTTTAAATATAACTAAAGGAGTCTGTGGCAATTAAAGCAACACAGAAAATAAACGGCAGGCGACTACGAATACTAAATTTACAAAACAAAACTGCCGGACTACGAAGCTAGAAAAGAGTAAAATACGAAACGCGCAAGAATCAAATGGTTCAGCTACCAAGGGGGGGAGAACTATTCACCAGAACTTAGTCTGCTTAGTTTCCCCCCGAATGGCTGACCGCTCCCTGCTTATGAACACGCGGAGATGATTGCGTAATGCTCTGCAGCTGGGCGATCTCAGCGTGTTGCTCCGGCGACAGGGGGCGGAGCCAGGAGCTGTCACTGTCAGCTGGAGCTGACAGGAGGAAGAATCGGGTCTGAAGATGGGAGATCGTAACATCCCCCCCCTTAAAAAGAAGAAAGATAATTAGTTTACAACAAAAAAAAACCAACAAACTAATTAACTTTCTGACAAAAGAACTGAATCGAAAACAAACAAACCTCACAAAGAATCCCCGCTAAATTAATAAAGGAAAACTAAATTAACTCAACCTGGTCTTCATGCGGACGTTATTGGGAGCGGGCAAATTAAACACAAAATCCCAGGGGAACGGAGAGGTGGCCCATTGCCTAAGCCTGTCTCCCCGTTCCCTGGCGTGTCCCCGAGATGGTAGCCTTCGCTACCAACACTAACTCCCGCACCACAACTGTAAGTTAAAATAATAAACAGGCCCATCTCCATATGGGAGAGAGCCTCTTCAGCCTACAAGGGGATCTCCAGAGGATGATTAAAATGCTTGTTTCAAGTTCCAGGGGATCCCTGGATCAGAAGGTCCGGTGGTTCTGGACCGGCAAGGATGTTGTGTGGAATCAGGCTGCACGGGAATGACGTAACGGGACAGCATCGAACACCTGGAATCAGCAGCAGGAACACCTGGACAAAGAGATACAGGAGACAGCGACAGACTGGGCAGACTATCATCATCATACTGCACTGGCAAATGAACGAACTTGTCCCCCAAGTCGGCCAATACTTGGGGGTGGTCAGGAGGTCGGATTCCTCCCGACATGCCGGGGACCACATCCTTCTCAGGCTGAGGGTCGACCGCACTGGCTGCGCATTCCAGGGCGTCGGTTTTTCCTTCCACTACAGGGATCTGAGGGGAAAGGTGCAACTTCGACATATCACAAGTTCGAGTTTCACTTTGACAACGCGGTCGATAAACGACGTGGTTGGTATCATCCAGTTTTTCACCAACCTCAACTGGTTCTTTGTATCGGGTAAGCAAAGAGGTTCCGGTCTGTGGACTAAAAACCGGTACTTTGTCTGTAGGGAGGAAGGCGCGTTTTCTGTAAACCACCGCATCTCTGCATCTACTAGGTACATCCTGTCGATGTACATTCCCCGAGGGGGTGCCTCCCACCTGTGGGTTTCTCCAGCAGCGCTTCATAGCTCCGTTTTCACGGTGATAACCAACTCTCTCCTTTGGTTCGCCCGTTACCTTATTGAAATTTCTTGCCCGTGGTCGGCCTGCCTTCTCCTCCTGTGTTGTGCAGGAGTGAGGTAGACCAGGTAACCGGGTGGTAGCAGCTGTTTTGGAAAAACAAACAGAATTATTCACGGGGTCAGACACAGTCATGGGACCCGCGTTATCAGGTTTTACAGAAAACTCCTCATACAAACTTGAGAGCCCCAAATCGCTCTCAGCATTCTTCTTCGCTTGAGCCCGTGTAATGGCACAGGCGGGGTAAATGGACTGCTCGATATCTTCACTAGATGTGGAGTCTTGTGTGGGTTTCTCCACAACTTGTAAAGGAGGGATTACGGCTCCTCCTGCCACATCGTTCCCTAACAGAACGGACACACCAGATATCGGCAGTGATGGACAAACAGCCATCTCAAATGTTCCTTTTGCTAACCTGCAGTCAAGGGTCACTTTATGGAGAGGATGTGTTACACTCTCCGAGTTAATTCCTTTCAACAACACCGAGACTCCGGTGTAACTTGACTCACCGAAAGGCAGTACATCCTTCAAAATAAGGGTTTGCGATGCCCCAGTGTCACGCAAAATGCTTACTGACGTCTGCACGTCATCACCATCCGTCAGGGCCACTGTGCCCTGAAACACAAAAGGCTGAAAACATGTTTCAACAGGGTTTTCCGATTTTTCCACTTTTTGTTCAAAAGATAATAAACCCATCTCACGCGGGGGAGACTCCTTTCTCTGGTTCTTTCGTTTTAAGGTTAAACAATCCTTAACCGTATGTCCACTTACGTGGCAGTAGAAACACCTTGGAGGGTTCACAGGTGTCGAACGAGGCAGTTCTGGCCTCACTGGATTCGGACGCCTCACGTCATTTTGTTTTATTTCTCCGCTAATGCGGTGAGTGAGGGCGAACTCATCTGCCAACAGGGCGGCAGAAGACAGTGTGGTTACCTTTTGTTCATTTAAATACAACACCACTCGTTCAGGCAGACATCTTTTGAACTCCTCAAGTAAAATGAGTTCTTTAAATTCATCGAATTTAGTCACCTTGGAAGCTGAGACCCATTTGTCGAATAACAAACACTTTTCACGAGAAAATTCAACATATGTTTGACTAGGGGCTTTATTTTTAAGAGCCCTGAACTTTTGTCTGTACGCTTCAGGAACAAGCTCATATGCATGTAAGATAGTATTTTTCACACGGTCATAATCAAGGCTCTCTTGTACAGAAAGAGAAGCCATTACTTCCTGAGCTTTTCCAGTTAATTTACATTGGAGTAACAAAGACCATACCTCTCGGGGCCAGTCGAGGGCCGCTGCAATGCGCTCGAAAGCAGAAAAGTAGCTATCCACCTCGGACTCCCGAAATTGGGGCATCAGAGAGATACACTTGCTGATATCCATCCTGCCAGTGGGATCCGCTGCAGCAGGGCTTTGAACCCCAGGCTTGGGTGCTTCTGCAACAGCGGGCTTCTCTCTTGCCTGCTTGGTCTGACTGTCCAGTTCAAGTTGTCGAATCTTTACTCTCGTCTCGGCTTCCAATCGTAATTCCATCTTCTTGATTTCCATTTGTCTTATCTGCATGCGTTCCTCAGCCTCCATCTTTCGGATCTGAGCTTTTTCTTCGGCTTCTAGCTTTAGGCGAGCCAACCTTAGTTTCAGTCTCGCTCCATCTGTTGAGCTTTTCATTGGTTCTGGAGAAAGAGGGTCAAAACGGGGGAGAGTTACTGGAGGAGGAGGGGTTCCACTACCTTCACGCCTGGGTGGAGTCTTTGCGACGTCGGCGGAATCCTGTGGTTTCTCCTCCTCTGAGTCCTCCGTGACAGGGGCCGCTTTCACAGCTCCGGCGCCATCTTCTTCATCACCATCATCATTCTGTTGTGGAACAGGAATGTCACTCACGGTTGACGG